>CAJHNH020000479.1:0-267792 GCA_905116865.2 Candidula unifasciata
GGGTGTGGTGGTAGTAGCAGTAGTGGGTGTGGTGGTAGTAGCAGTAGTGGGTGTGGTGGTAGTAGCAGTAGTGGGTGTGGTGATAGTAGTAGTAGTGGGTGTGTTGGTGGTAGTAGTAGTATTGTGTGTGATGGTAGCAGTAGTGGGTGTGGTGGTAGTAGCAGTAGTGGGTGTGGTGGCAGTAGCAGTAGTGGGTGTGGTGGTAGTTGTAGTAGTGGGTGTGGTGGTAGCAGTAGTAGTAGTGGTTGTGGTAGTAGTAGTAGTAGTAGTAGTAGTAGTAGTAGTAGTAGTAGTAGTAGTAGTAGTAGTAGTAGTAGTAGTAGTAGTAGTAGTAGTAGTAGTAGTAGTAGTAGTAGTAGTAGTAGTAGTAGTAGTAGTAGTAGTAGTGGGTGTGCTAGTGGTGGTAGTAGTAGTAGTAGTAGTAGTCGTAGTAGTAGTAGTAGTAGTAGTAGTAGTAGTAGTAGTAGTAGTAGTAGTAGTAGTGGGTGTGGTGGTAGTAGCAGTAGTGGGTGTGGTGGTAGTAGCAGTAGTGGGTGTGGTGGTAGTAGCAGTAGTGGGTGTGGTGGTAGTAGTAGTAGTAGGTGTGTGGTGGTAGTAGTAGTAGTGGGTGTGGTGGTGGTAGTAGTAGTATTGTGTGTGATGGTAGTAGTAGTGGGTGTGGTGGTAGTAGCAGTAGTGGGTGTGGTGGTAGTAGTAGAAGTGGGTGTGGTAGTAGTAGTAGTAGTGGGTGCGGTGGTAGTGGTGGTAGTGTGTGTGGTTTTAGTAGTAGTAGTGGTTGTGGTGGTGGTGGCAGTAGTAGTAGTAGTAGTAGTAGTAGTAGTAGTAGTAGTAGTAGTAGTAGTAGTAGTAGTAGTAGTAGTGGGTGTGCTAGTGGTGGTAGTAGTAGTAGTAGTAGTAGTAGTAGTAGTAGTAGTAGTAGTAGTAGTAGTAGTAGTAGTAGTAGTAGTAGTAGTAGTAGTAGTAGTAGTAGTAGTAGTAGTAGTAGTAGTAGTAGTAGAAGTGGGTGTGGTAGTAGTAGTAGTAGTAGTGGTTGTGGTGGTAGTGGTGGTAGCAGTAGTTGTAGTAGTAAAAATAGCAGCAGAAGAAGAAGTAGTATCAGCAGACGCTGTTGCTGCTGCTGCTTTCTGACGCCGATGCGTTTTACCAGTAGTGGAAGTTGTGGTGGTGGTAGAAGCAGCAGCAGCAGTGCAATTCCAGTAAGCGTACAGTTTCTACTAACATTCCTAAATACGTATATTACCCATCAATATTCCAAATACAGCTGCTGGGAAAATATTTTATTTCCAGCAATCTTCATTTGATCGTCTCAAGGTCAATGAGACTCAATTTTGCGTCTCCCTTGCAGAGAATATATTATCCGCTCAGACGCCAAAACATTTACGGCCATTTGGCACATAACCTCAAAAACCTGACCCTTGCTGGCCCCAGTGGATAATTTCCCCCCTAAACAGGGGACAGTATCATGGAGGTACGGGAGTGGGATAAATTCCCACTAAAACAGGGGACAATATTATGGGTGAGGGATAATTTTTCTAATGGTTGTTTGTCCAGAGGCAATGAAGGCGAGGGATGGGGCATCAATACAATAAAGCTTAGAAATACGTCGCAACTTCAAGTTGGATATAGAAAACGCCCTGTTCAAACTGCCGGGTAAGTATCACTCGATATTCTCGGCAAAAAACGGCGAAAGGAAAGAGGAGATGGTCGCACCGGCGCCACTTCTTCGGGTATATCAAACTCCACATGTATGTGCAGAGGCTTCATCTGAGAAGTTCACAAATGTGTACTTGAGCTGTGGGTACAAACTATAGAATATGTCCTGCAAGACCTGTCCCTCGTACAGCTCAGTAGGAAAGGAATAACCGCTCAATGAGTCCACACTAAACTTGAAATTGTATGCAACTAAAGAGAAACTTGAAAAAAAAAAACTGTCAATTGTATCAAATGAACTCGTCAGTCCGTGTAAACTAGAAATGCAATAACAATAACAACAACAACAAGATAAAGGAGAAAGAGAAGGAGGAGGAGGAGAAGAAGAAGAAGAAGAAGAAGAAGAAGAAGAAGAAGAAGAAGAAGAAGAAGAAGAAGAAGAAGAAGAAGAAGAAGAAGAAAAAGAAGAAGAAGAAGAAGAAGAAGAAGAAGAAGAAGAAGAAGAAGGAGGAGGAGGAGGAGGAGAAGAAAAAGTAGTAGTAGGAGGAGGAGGAGGGTGAGGGGAAGAAGAAGAAGAAGAAGAAGAAGAAGAAGAAGAAGAAGAAGAAGAAGAAGAAGAAGAAGAAGAAGAAGAAGAAGAAGAAGAAGAAGAAGAAGAAGAAGAAGAAGAAGAACGAAGAAGAACGAAAAAGAACGAAGAAGAAGAAGGGGGCGGGGAAAGGAGGGTGAGGAGAAGAAGAAGAAGAAACAACAAAAGCAATACAACAAAACAGATGGCATTATCGGTCCTCCTCCCCCCCCCCCCTCTCCCCACCCCCTCCTTTGTCTCCCTTTACCATAAGAGAATTCACAGTTTTTGACAAAGCCTGCAGCTAACACAATACAACATGGGTGACTGTGGACAAACACACAAAGGCATCTTGTCGGTGGGTGTGTCATGAGGGGGATGAAATGAAATCTCTCTTCCGGCTTCCCGCTCCCTCCAACTTCCCCACCCCCTTTTTTTTATCGCGCTGCTACCTGAATTAATCAAGTAACCTGAAGGACTGTCACCCTGAGACTACTAAATCTCAACCTCTGTGGCAGACCAACAGGGCAAATTTTAGACGTCTGGTTCAACCTCCAAAGAAGTTATAATTGTGGCACCTATTTCGGCCATAACAGTCGGGTGTAACGAAAAGGTAAATGGACTGGCTGCTGCCACCCCTTTTTGCAGTTAACTACTTTATGCGATGCGGTGAAAGCTCTTTTGGATAAGATGGACAGTGCAATATATATATATATATATATATATATATATATATATATATATATATATATATATATATATATATATATATATATATATATATATATAGAATGCATTTATCAAAAGACTATTACAACTGAGGGGTTGGGGTCAGTATAGGTTTTGGAAGACATTCACATTGAGGGGAAAACTTAGACAGACTTTTAATTAGGTTGCAATTGGTACTATTAGCATGTCGACTCTTCGCTTATTACCGAGGAAGGAGACGGAGCACATGTGGAAATGTCCCAAGTGCACTGATATCCATTCTTTCCTTCCTTTTATTCAATCACACGGGTAAACGAACCAATGAATACACTAATGTTTTAGTATCCAGAAGCCATGAGTTGTTAACCCTTAGGGTCGGTATTATGGATATCGCAACCTTTCGGCCTTGATTCCATTTTAAATACCGTTAATCTGGGAGAAATGTGGCTTTTCTGCCCACCCCCGGGAATAAACCCGGACCACAAGGAGTTCGTCACCAGCTCACCACTCAATCCGGTTTAGCTAACTACGCTAGAGAGACGGGCTAAATCACAAGGGTAAACGAACTAATGAATACACTTATATCAATTCTTTCCCTCCTTTCATTCAATTGCATGGGTTAACGAACCAGCGAGTACACTGATGTTCATTCTTCCCTTTCTTTCATTCAATCACACGGGTAAACGAACCAATGCATACACTGATGTCTATTCTTTCCTTCCTTTCATTCAATCGCACGGGTAAACGAATCAATGAACACACTGATGTCTATTCTTTCCTTCCTTTCATTCAATCACACAGGTAAACGAACCAGTGAATACACTGATGTCCATTCTTTCCTTCCTTTCATTCAATCACACGGGTAAACGAACCAATAAATACACTGATGTCCATTCTTCCCTTTCTTTCATTCAACCACACGGGTAAAAGAACCAATGAATACACTGATATCCCTTTTTTCTCTTCTTTCATTCAATCACTCGGGTAAACGAACCAGTGAATACACTGATGTCCATTCTTTCCTTCCTTTCATTCAATCACACGGGTAAACGAAACAATGAGTACAACGATGTCCATTCTTCCCTTTCTTTCATTCAATCACACCGGTAAACGAACCAATGAATACACTGATGTCCATTCTTCCCTTTCTTTCATTCAATCACACCGGTAAACGAAACAATGAATATAATGATGTCCATTCTTTCCTTCCTTTCATTCAATCACACGGGTAAACGAAACAATGAATATAATGATAGATTTCCCTTGTGGGATCCAGGACCGCCTTTAGGGTGCGTAGAGAGGTGGGGGCAGATCTACTACCTCCTAACAAGTATGTCGTAAAAGTAGAATAATTAGGCATGTTTTCTTCGAAGCTGGAGTGCAACTGCCTGGGACACAAGAGAACAACAGTGTGTATACAAATAAGTCAGTTCTGACCCCACGGGGTATGCATGTAAAAGTTCTGGAACAAGACCAAAGTCCAGAAGTGGATGAACAACCAGAACTTACTGACTTTCTACCCCACCAGGACATCACACAAGCAATAAACACTCGATGACACAAAGTGTCACCATGTTGGTGAGGATAACCGTGGAGAGGTCCCAGAAACCGCGTTCAGCCTTTAGGCAATATTTATGGCCAGGCTATATTGCGGCCCCTGGCAAGAGCCAGAGCAGGGCTTAAAAGAACGAAAAATGTCATCCTAAAAAGGGCGAGAAATTGTATCAACAACCATAAATTTGTGTAGCTTGTGGGACTGAGAAGAAGCAGAATTATATACATCATGAAGAATATATGAATATTCAAAATCCACTGCTCAACGTCTGCGAAAGAAGGCAGGCGGAGATTGTATTTTCGTGTAGAGAGAGAGAGAAGACAAGGAGGGAAAAAAACAGTAACATTTTAAGATTCCCTATCATAAAACATCGATACACGTTCTCAACCAGACAGGTCCTTTAAGAACCCAGTTATGTGCTTTCCACATTCCGGAGAACATGAAAGGGCGATAATGACCCCACAAACTGAAGCGAGTGGTGCGGTGTGAGAGTTCCTGTAAAAGATGATAGGGGAACCAAGAGAATAAAAGCAACCCAACAAAGACGGGGGCGCTTCCTTGTAGGGTTGAATGGCTTTCATGAGTGCTGGAACTTGTGGGTTCAGGTGCCTTGAGCCTCCACCCTAAATAATTAACTTGTAGGGGGCAAAGTGTCAGCCCCTCCAACCTCACCCCTCCCCCTCCCCAATCCCGTCCAAATCCCCTGAAAATGTACTTGGATTTTCTTAAGCATGCTAACTAAGTCTGTCACTATCAATGCAGGATTTGCTCTCCCGTTCCACCAGCCATGCAAGTGACAGATGCTATCTCTACGTTAAAGAGAGGCAGTTATGTCGCTAGTCACACGGATACTAGCACATGGCTACTCACACGGAGATGCTGGCACCTGGCTACTCACACGGAGATGCTGGCACCTGGCTACTCACACGGATACAAGCACATAGCTATTCACACGGAGATACTAGCACATGGCTACTCACACGGATACTAGCACATGGCTACTCACACAGATACTAGCACATGGCTACTCACACGGAGATGCTGGCACCTGGCTACTCACACGGAGATGCTGGCACCTGGCTACTCACACGGATACAGGCACATAGCTATTCACACGGAGATACTAGCACATGGCTACTCACACGGATACTAGCACATGGCTACTCACACGGATACTAGCACATGGCTACTCACACGGATACTGGCACAAGGCTACTCACACGGAGATACTGGCACATGGCTACTCACACGGAGATACTGGCACAGACACATACTACAAACTGCTTCAGGCGATCTCATATGAGGCGAATTTCTGTTGTCATGAACAGTTTGTGCATCCCTGACAACTGATAATCTTCTCTGACTTTGTAAAAAAAAAATTCCGGATGAGCGGAATCTGTTTATCTCAAATTTTCTTACACGTGAACGGTTAAGTATGTCCCGACTGTATAATTTGATCTGCTTAAAGCGAACATTTTTGTAAACATCTGGACACGTATATAACTTTCGACTATTTTCGGAAATTAAGCGCTTCGTCGTGTTAGAATTTGAGTTCGTTCCTCTCTTAAAATAGCTGGAAAGTTAAAATACCTTTCTTTGAAAAGAATGATTTAGCTATTTTTATTAACCCAAGTACGGATACTAATATACCCAGAAAATTGTTCTATTATCATTTCGAAATGAAAAAAAAAAATTTTCTCTAGATATTTGTGCCAGCTTTGCACACTAACAACGTTAGTGACTGACATATTATATGTTATATATCTGCCATATTTAACCAAATCCATTACTGCACTGTATGTTATAAATGTATTATCATTTGCCTGAACTCTTTATTGGATAAAGAGAAATTTCTGATAAGAAGAACTACTGAGTGGGTCCCTGACGAGTTCTTCTAAAGTTGTCTGCACTGTATGTATATTCAAAAGTGTCTCTATATTTTTCTATTGGTTCTGTTATCATCATATTATTTTTTTTATTTAGCGAGGAAGAACCGGGGGAGGATACCCAAAAAAAAGGGTGGGGGTGGTTATCTGTGCATAAATAAATTTATATGTTCATGAATCAATAAATGGATAGACGGAAAAAAAGAACTTTAGAAAAAATAGACGAGAGGTCTACAAAAAAATATAAATACAGCACCATGTACCCGACTCGTCTCTTTGAAGGAGTGAAAACAAGAAATGTACTTACTTAACGCCTTTTACTGACGGCATCAACCATAGATTCTGAAATTGATTTCATCTACAATCTACAATCATGCTCTAAACGGATTTTTATCTTTAACTTTTTTTTTTCCAACGAAATATCTTGAATTCTCTCACTCTCTCATAAAACCCCAACTAATTCCTCCCTGCAACCCAACAATTCTTACAGAAACATGTACCCGACTCGTCTCTTTGAAGGAGTGGAAACGAGAACTGTACCTACTTACGCCTTCTAATAACGGCATCAACCATAGATTCTGAAATCGATTTCATCTACAATCATGCTCTAAAAAAATTTTTATTTTTTAATATATTTTTTTTTTCCAACGAAATACCTTGAAATGTTCTCACTCTCTCATAAAACCAAAAATAATCCCTCCCTCAACCCAACAATTCTTACCGTTAACGGTCGCATTAACTTTGCATACATTCCATCAACGAAGGAGGTAAACTAAAAATCCGATCTTACAGAGCATTAGTGTTCAGGAGCCCGGGGGGAATGGCAGTGCGAAGAAAGAAAAAAAACCCAATCAGGCCGAAGAGACGAGCACTTTCGCGAGTACAGGACACCCCAAAGGGGGGCCGTGAGTATACCAGTAACGCGGGCAGATCACAATAATCGTCGTCTGCCTTATGGGTGGCACTGGCGGGCTAACGGCTCCAACACTCAACCCGCTAGGGTGTGGGGGATTCTATATAAACAGGATAGACAGACGAATACACTTTACGCATGCAGGACAGACAGACTTAACGGATGTATGTTGTCCATAATCAGGACAGACAGACAAACATACCTAATAAATGCATGTTGTCTATTATCCAGATAGACACAGATACTTGATAGATTCATCTTGTCTATAACGCAGGATATGCAGACATACTTAATAGGTGCATGTTGTCTATAATCAGGACAGACAGACTTAATGGGTGCATGTTGTCTATGTATCAGGCTCGTGGCAGCTGTTATAATTTTGATTCGGCTGCAAACGCAAAGTAAAAACTGGTCAGTTTTGATATGGAGTCACAGCGGTTATAGAAGGCAAGGGAGCAGGAAACTGCACTCCTTTGGGGCTGTTTGCTCTATGTCCTGTGTGCTACAGGCTAGTTGGGTTGTGAGGATACATGTGTAAGGCTGATTTTCCGTTGTTTAGTCGTGCATGGCTTTTTTAATGCAACATGTATTCAGAGGACTGAGTTGAGAGGGATAGAATATCTCAGTGGTCTCTTCGTTGTGGTATGTTTAACAGTTAGAGTGTGTTAGATCCAGATCACAATGTGTATTTTGATTCAAAGTAATGCCCATAGTTAGCACACGTATCTACCTAGATGTTGCCTGTGTAGTTAGTTATATGTGTATAGTTGGATGTCAGACAACAATTTCAGTTCTCATGCAGGGATAGTTTATCTATCGTTCAGGTAGTATTGTTATTGTTCATTTACATCATCATTTATTTACTTATGTCGATTGTTGGTGTAACTTGTGCCTGCGATAGTTAAATGGACAAATAAAGTTCCTGTAAGTGTTGACTGACATTTTTCATTACTTAGTAGTGTGCCTGGTTACTGTTATTTCAAAAAGGACTTCATACAGAACATCTCCTGTTCATACAGAACATATCCTGTCAGGGTTATGACACTACTGGTCTTAGCCCCCGCTTAACGAACCTTTTTTTTTTTTTTCTTGTTAATAAGGCAGCATGGTGAGGGTTTTGGCTTCCAGTTACCATGACGATCTTTGTTAGAGCTCTATGCTGGGAGTAGAGACAGTCTTAATAGGTGCATGCTGTCTATCAGCAGGATAGGCAGACATACTTAATGCATGCATGTTGTCTATAAATAATAATAGCCAGACGAACATATCTAACAGATGCATGTTTATAAGCAGGATACACAGACCGTCTTAATGGGTGCATGTTGTCTATCAGCCGGATAGGCAGACATACTTAATGCATGCATGTTGTCTATAAATAATAATAGCCAGGCGAACATACTTAACAGATGCATGTTTATAAGCAGGATACACAGACCGTCTTAATGGGTGCATGTTGTCTATCAGCAGGACAGACAGACAGACTTAACGGATGCATGTTGTCTGTTTTCAGAATAGACAATGTTAATGGGTGCATGCTGTCTATAAGCAGGACAGACCGATTTAAGGGATGCAAATTGTCTATAAGCAGGACAGACAGATGAACAGACCTACAGAATGCATACTGTCTATACGCTTAATAGATGGATGTATATGTAACACGCATGCGCGCTTTTAACTCATGGAAGACAACTTGGTGTAGAGAATATAGCTGAATGATGTTGACCTGATATTAAAAAACTGTGTGAAAACAAAACTGCCACAGGTAAACTCAACGACAGGGCATACATACACGCACCGACACAAAGAAAACATTTCGTTTAGAAGAGGCGCGAGGTGCTCGAATTCATTTTCACTGTCTTTCGTGTGTATCAAGCCTTGCTTGAATGTACAAAAATTATTATTGTTATCCTTCTTCTCTTCGATCACCGGCTGTAAGCTCCCGTGCAAAGTCATGGTTGTTCGTTCATCTGGACTTTGGCATAAGTGTTGTACATCCGTTTTACTGACTTATTTGTGTGCAGTCGGTTCTTTCTTGCTGCTCGGATAGATGAACTCCGACTTCGAAAGAAGCTCCTAGTTAGTCGACTCCTACAACATACTTGTTGGGGAGGCAGTGGGTCTATTTTTGTTTTCCTCCACAACAGGGCACCGGAACCCACACGAAAACATTATTATTATTATCATCACCACCACCACCATCATCGTGTGTATGTGTGCATAATGTCAAATAAATATAATAATATAGTTGAAATAAATAGTACTGATTACTTATTACTGATTTATGAATCAACATCACAGCACCGAGCTTATCAAAGATTCTTTGTCTCTCACAGCAAATAGAATATTTAAAATAATATGAACTGTAGGAACAAATACTTAAAAACAGAACTTCTATACACAGCTAGAGTTAGGGTGAGTACCATTTCATATTCGGGTAAAAGTGGGAGCAGGCTCAAGGAACGCGAGTCACCAGGTTCCAGCGCCTATAGACAGATAGCCCCCCCCCCCCCCCTTTTTTTGGTCGACTCTACTGTAATCCGTGAAATATATTTATCCTTCGTAGCAATTTCCACTCCATATTTTCAATCAACACTGAACGTATAGGGCGGGAAATTGGCAGTGTAAATGTACCCCGTGAATCTCCTTAATATTACAGAAAAACAGCGACAGCCAGGAAGATAATACACCCTCAGCGCAGCCTGGTTTCAGACAAACAAGACTCCGGCACAACGTGCCACAAGCGTAATTGTCAGATAGGTTTCAGTTTCACTGTTAAATTTAAAGACGGATGCAGACTTTGCAGGTCTCCTTAAGCTACATCAAGAAATGGACTTGAAAAAAAGCCTCTAAGCTGGCCTAGACCAGAAGATAAATGACCCTTTTTCTCCCTGTCTGATACAGCGGGGGTATGGTACTAGACCCCCAATCTGAGCCCAACCCCCCCCCCCCCCACAACAACAATAATCTGTTAGGAGTTAAAGATGCCCCCAATAGTTCTCTTTTAAAGGTTTTTTTTTACAGATATCAGTTATTAAACACAAAAGTGACAGTGCGAGAAAAAGCATTTTTCAACAAATAGGAAGAGATACATCATAACACAGAGAATCGTTACAAAAGTATGCATATTACAGTATACGTTTTGCAAGACTCACTGGATAATAATCATTAATTCATAAGGTATTTAATTAATAATACTGATAAAGTGACCAATTTTTCTTTGTTAATTAGATTTGCATTACATCATATATTTAAAAAGGCAACAACTTTAGTTAGAGCTTGCAGCTCTGAATGCAATGATATATGGTTGCTAAGGGGTTCAGCAAAAAACATAAGAGGTGTAGACATAAAGCATTCAAATTTTGTCACTTTAGGTCCAGTTTTCACTTGGGAACAGGCCGCCATCTTGTTTCTGTTATTTTCTATTAAAATTTTTGGGAGCACTTTCTGTCACTAAAATGTGAATATCTCCGCTTAGAACTGACATACAGACTTCACTGAGGTACCTTTGAACTCTGTTTTTCAACCTCTAAGCAGCTATCATGGCTTAAAAGCAAAAGGCCCAAAAAATAAATTTTGACTAAACACCCTAGTCATTTCATAACATACTGTTATATTTATTTTCTTAGTCCATTTTTATTGCTATTAATAATAAGCACTTAAACAAGGGTTTCCTAAACCTAAAAAATGTGTAAAAAGACTGAAGCCACCCTCCCCCCGCTTCTTTTTTTCTTCAGTGTTTTTTTTTTTTATATGTGTGTCCGCGTCCATTATTGTAAGACCAATACACATTTGGTGAGTAATGTGCTCAACAGCATGCGACCACATTTATGTCCCAAGAGATTCCCCGGTACAAATTTTAGAAAGGGTCAAACTGCAATCCCTGTATGTTATAAACATTGATCTTGTGCGTATTCTACCCAAACCCTCTGGACCAGTAGGAAAACATCATGCTACTAAACTACCTTGGGTAAATTAAACTTAATGACTTTTCACATCAGGCAGTCTCCTCGTGTTGGTTCTGGGGCCCCATTCTAAGTGGGGGAAAAGAACAGAAACACTCCATTTCTTCTTCCCCCCCCCCCCCTCAAAAAAGCAAGTCGCAAAAATGACTAATTAGGGGTTTGCCTTCATAGACTGAGTGCATCTGCCAGAGAGGCAAAGAACCAACAGTCTACATACAAATAAGCCTGATATATATATAATGGATGTGCACGCAAAACTCAAGTTCTGGAACAAGACTACAATTCAGAAGAGGTCGAACAACATGAACTTTGCGCCAGGGGTTACAGCTGACAAACGAACGAACGAACAAACTTTATGTTCAAAGGTTTACAAATTGGGCACGCAGGCATTAGAATGGGTTCTTTTTGTGAATGCGAAGAAGACAACAGGGGTGATTCAGGCATCTAATGCTAAACATATTTTTTATAGACCAATGGGAACATAAGCGTTCATATGGTCAGCCTCATGCTTGCCACCTTTACTTCCCAGTATATAACCCTGTAACTCTTTTAGGTTGGATCAGTCTGCAAGCAAAGGTCAATTCTGAAAAACATCCTTCACAATCCAGATTACAATCCAACACCTTCATGTCAGAAGTGAAGCATCTTGTCACTATGCTACTGTCAGGGCAGGAAGAAGACCATTTGATGTCCAAGCACTTAAAAGATTTTGGTTCCCCCCCCTCAACCCCAAACTGTCTTAACAGCGGTACAAGCCCCTTGGTAAACCAGTGTGCTGGGGTCCCTATGACAACCACTCACAAGAACAAAAAGCAAATGGTCACATGATATACACAGATTAGCATGCGGCCCCCTGCTAGCGGGCCCTTGTCTCAAGATGGTACTGGTACCCCCATATACATTTAATTCATAATATAATCAATAATAAACCACAGAATAAAACTTTTTTTTAAATCTGAAATTAAACACAACTTACAATGAGAACGGAAAGAGATGTATATTTTTGCATACTTCCACTTCATTTATACTTGAAAAGTTTTCTTCTCCTTTTGTTTTTTTCAATTGCAAAGTCTTTGATAAGACCCTTAAACTTATCCTAAGTAACACATTGATTTCTGTACTTAATAGAGATAAGGCATCCAGCCTGCCTCGTTGAATTGTTCTGGTGGGAGGTTTTTTAAACTATACTTCAACTGAGAAATTAAACGCTCAGCCTCCAAGGCTATTAAAATGTATATGGTGCCCCCTCCCTTTGTGATGCCCTAAGCATGTGCTTAGTGCGCTTCACGGTTAATTCGGCCCTGGCTACCGCAGCTATTTTTAACAGAAGTTAACCTTTAATGCAGCACGGACACTTGATGATAATGAGAGTGATGATCTAAAGATACTCTGAAACAAGAACTCTCACCCATTCTCATCATCATCCTGCTGTGGATTGCACAGGACAGAAAGGAATGGAAGACTACACTGCGAGCCCCATGTGACACATAAGAGTACCATAGGATAATAACAAAAAACACCAAATCAGCCAATGGACAAATACTGTACATTGTTGACAATGCTATTATATACACAAACAAAACAGACACACTTACCTTTTGGCTTGGCAGTCGTGGTGTAAGAAAATTACAGGATGGTGGAAGATGGATGACACTGGGTCGAATAATCCATAAGAAATGTGAAAGTGGAATGGTTGAATTATTTAATCCATGCAAGTATGGAAGACACTTTGGTACACTTCATTTGAAGATAATAATATAATACTTGATGTGTTAATAATTTCTCGAGAAATGCAAATGTAAAAATAACAGAGTCAGCAGACATTTAACATAAATAAGTATTCAAAGATAAATAAATACGGAATTTCCAAGTTAATAAATCTCAGAGAAATAAGCACAAGGAAGACACTGGATTAATTAATCTATGGAAAACAAATACACATTAAATACACTGTGCCAATTAATCTATGAAGGTTTTACACATGGGAGATGAGTTGAGTTTCAAGAGCTAACATTCCCATATGTGCTCCTTCCCCACACTCCTCAGCCAGCAAAAAGTTCCAACTCCAATGATGCTAAGAGCCGTGTGATTGGATGTCTGTGTTTCCTTTCTTCTGAGTGTGGAACACAGCCAGATCCCCTGGTCAGTTTAGGATATAAATGTGTATTGCAAAAAATAAAAAAACACAGCATGGGGAACCGACATGTTTACATGTAGAAACAGTGATGGAGACTTTGAAAAAAAATGGCTTTTTTCTTCAACCAGAGCATATAAACAACTAAAGTAACCAAGGATTGGAGACAAATAGGTCAGTGTTGCTGAGGAATAAATTATCAGACTTATGAAGGGTTCTATTCACACTGGGGTGGAGGGGGGAGGGCGGGAGTTGCACCATTCTTTTCAGACTGTGATGAACTAATTGTTTCTCTGGACTGAGTGGTACAGAACCAGCCAGTCTGTCTGCCTGTTCATTTTCCATACTCCTTCATACCCTTGTGTAAAATATTGAAAGGATGCTAACTACCCTGGACCTCTGAAGTGATGCTTGCCATTCTGCACGGAAAATACCTGTCTTCACCTTTCTTAGGATGCTTTGTGAGTCAGTTACAATCACAACATGTAAGTACAGCTGGTTCTCAAGCCAGTGGAAAGCTGCAGTGACTTCTTCTACCTCCATTCTCAAACTAGATGTTGTGATATCATATGCCAGGTTTCCCGTGTGGGTTCCAGGGTCCCATTGTGGGTGAAAACAAGAATAGACCCACTGGCTCCCCAACAAGCATGTCAGAAGAGGCGACTGACTGGGGGCGTTCTTCAAAGTTGGAGTGCATCTGCCTAAGAGGAAAGGAACCAGCAGTCTGCATAAAAATAAACAAGACCTGTAAAATAGATGTAGACACAAAACTCGGGTCTGGGAACAAAGCCGAAGTCCGGAAATAGAAGAACAACCACGTTTTTATTTTCACCGGGGTTTACAGCTGGTGAATGCAAACAACAAATAAATGCCAGGTTTTGTTGCGCTGAAGGTTATCCATTTGCTTTTGCTTTGAATCCCTTTGCACTTCTTCTGCCTCTCAACACAGAGCCATAGCTAATCACATTACCTGGAGAGGGGGGGGGGAGGAACGAATAGTCATGAATCATTTGTTTAACTTCTTATTCTGCAGCACCCGCTGGCCAGTACACGCACTCCCCACCCAATGTGAATAGAACCCTTCATATGTCCGATTATTTATTCCTCAGCAACACTGACTTATTTGTCTCCAATCCTGGGTTACTGTAGCTGTTTATATGCTCTGGTTGAAGTGAAAAGCCATTTTTCCTAAGTCTTCATCACTGTTTCTTCATGCAAGCATGTCAGGCCCCCATGCTGTATTTTTTTTTTTTTTTTTTTTGCAATACAAATTTATATCCTACACATGGGACGCATTAAGTTAACAAAAAATATACAAGGAAGACACCAAATAGATGAATCTATGTGATTATGCATATGGAAAACACTTTATATTCGTTCATGTAATTCTCATCATTCTTCTAAAAAGCCACATTTCTACATAATCCAGTTGCAATTGTACACCACATAGGGCCCTTAGTTTATTCTTCCATTCCATTCTATCCTATGTAGCTATTTCAATATCATGGACGGAATACAATCCAGTAATTTTTTTCCTTCCTCGTCAACATTCATCTTAGTGTTTTTTTTAGGTGTCCTTGTTTCCTCAGTTCATTTATTTCCTATTCCAGCACTGTTTAGTGATTCTTTCTCCACTTCTCCTCATCACTTCAGTAGCAGGTCCTTTGCAGAACATTGCTCTTATTAGGGTCTGCCTGAAAGAAACTCGGTCTCTCACCAGCTCTCACCCTCATGTACTTTCATTTGATTTTCAAGGAGTCAATTTTAACCTGTGTCCATCTTCATGGTGCTCAGCCCGTTTTCCTCCTTCCTGGTAACATACCATCAGCTGCTATTTTTGCTAATCCGCTATGGTACTTAACATGACCAAAATACTTCAGCTTCTGAGACAATACGCTATATAAATTCTCCCTAGGATCTGCCAAATATATCACATCTTCATATTTTAATTACTTATACAAGGGGTTGTCAAAAAATTATCTTATTGCTTCGTTTTATTGAATTATCTTATTAAATGTTCATAAATTTCTTCAGGCATTTGTTTCTGACTTCATTTAACCTTCTTTTCCTCTCTTTAGTGGTTTTCCAACTTTGACTGGCATATGTTAAAACTGAAATAACATTAGATTTAAAAATATGTGAATGGGGTAGAAATAATAATAGATATATCAAGTTTTATAACAATAACCTGTGAGATGAGATGCCTGGGGAAGCCAACATTTTAACCACCTGAGACCAAGCAAGAGACGATACTATCAGACAGACTGTGGGAACAACAGCTTGTGTTCAGTACACTGAAGAACAGAAAATGAAACTGTTTGGGAATGCTGTTTAAATGCAGCAATACTAGTTGCATCATCACCCAAGCCACTTGAGAAATGTAAGACAAAAAGAGAAAACGACAACACTGGGCTACAACCTGGTGAGACGACAAAAGAAGAAAAATACTAGTTACAAACACAGGCACTGCATTTAAAAAAAGCTGACAGAGACATATATTAAAAGACATAACACTCTTTCAAAAACTATACTGGGGGGGTGGGTGGGGGGAAGAACGTGAAGGCAAGAGCAAGAGGCAGATAGTATCGTTTCTTGCTTGGTCTCAGGTGGTTAAAATGTTGGCTTTCCACAGGCATCTCATCTCACTACCTTCATATTTGTCCCAGGGCATGCAGGCATTGTTGGTAATGAAAGAGCTGATAGACTGGCAGGTAAGGCATTAATTGAAGATGGATCACGCAGACATTGCCATTGCCCTTAGAGAGATAAGACGTTTTGAGGATTTGGGAAGCAACATATCCACATCACTGTTTAGAATACCCAAATTAGGAGTAAAGATCAGCACAGCCAAGCACAAGAAGCACACCGGACGCACATGAAGTCGTGTTAACCAACATAGGACTGACACTATTAACCGCACGACACTGATGAATATGTTTAGAGGGGAATCTGAGCGCCTATGGATGTGTCCGGAGTGCTGTAAAGATAATCTAACTTATAACTCAAGAGGCAGACTGTGATACAAGTGGAAGTATAACATCAAGAAACTGATGAGCAGCATCAAACAGGATATTCAGCTTGTGTAAAAAAAAAAAGCATGCTGGACATTCACTGCAGCCAACCTTAAAGATTGAGATGGCACCAAAGAAGATGATGGATAAATGACTTTATAGACCACTGCGTTTTTCTATGGTGGTATGCAACAGTATGCTGTTTCATCATCTTTTTTTTTAAAGGCATCATTTAGACTACTGCAATAGACACTTTGCAGTGAGTGTCAAAACCTTTGTTCGACACTTTGCAGTGAGTACCAGCACCCTTGTTGGATACTTTGTGATGAGTACCAGCTCCTTTTTATCCAGGAAACAAGCCTTGTTATAGAAAGTGTACATTCACAAGGACTACCAACAATTCCTTCTCTCCACACTTGCCAGAAAAAGTGGAATTTAATGATAATGATGATAATTATAAAGACTGAAATCGTGTGGGCACCTAGTGAGAATAAATTCAACAATACCAGCAGCGAGAGCGAACGACAAGAAAATTGAGCCACTGGGGCATAGCAGCTAGATGCTCTACCTCCTACTGGAAGGTCTTGGATTTAAGTCCGCATCAAGTCTATTTTTTTATTGAATGACTGTGGCTCCGAGGCTGACCCAGCCTGAAATGGGTAGCCAGTAAAGTCCTGAGAAGTAAAAGCAGCCCTTATGATGTTGACCAAATCACTCATCAATGGCCAATTGGCCTATAAAAATATAAGTATAGCATCATAAGCCTGATGTGCCAATGTTGTGAAAAGAGGCTGACCTAGAGGAATATGGAATGATGGAGTCTCTGACAGTCTAAGACTTCAGAAAATCATTGCAAACTAAGCAACCAAGTATGCCCTGGTTCAGCTAATTATATAGTATCTGTCGAGCTGTAGCACCAATTGGCACAAAGCAGATACTAGCAAAAGAAAGAAAGAAGTTGATAATTATAACTATTGTTACACTAATAACTGTTGGCACTGTCTTTCCAGACAGTAATATACAGGATACTATAGGAAGGCATCACATGTGAAAGCTAGTTTTCTCTGCATCTTCTGGTAAAAGTAAGCTGATCCATTCCAATAACAATAAAGAAGAGTGCTGAGCACTTAAGCTTAATAAACAAAGACTTTTGTTTTAACTCTTTGTTGACACATTTCCGTCCTTCCAGACAGTAATAATTGCAGGGTATTATAGGAAGGGAATCATAGCCCAAGGTGATTGTGAGTGCGACAAGCAAAATCAGCTCAGTTTTAGAAAGAAAAGTCTTTTACTATCTTCTTCTTCTTCACTTCCTCTTTTACCACTTCAGGTGTAGAGGGAGATATAAGGTTCTGCTTCATGCTCTTCTGGCTGCCTCGACCATAGAAACATTCAACTGTTGTAGAGCTCCTCTGATGTTATCTTTCTATGTTCTTGGTCTACCTTGTGCTCTACATACTTCTCTTTTGGTGTATGTCTTGTATGGTATGGTGTCACAAGGCATTCTCTCTAAATGGGCAAACCATGCTGTCTGTATGTAATTTAGAATCTGTTTTATGTCAACTTTTCTCTTACGATCTTACTGCTGATTTTACCTCTTCTGACTACTCCTGCAGCCTTTCTCAGACATCTGTCTTTCAATATATTCACGAAATGTCAATATCACTGTTGCCATTGCATGTTGACATGTTACATCTCAAATGTTCAGCTCTCAACCTATTTGTAAGCATTGTCTTCTTTGTCTTTATTTCCAACCTGATCTTTTCCCTCCACAGGTCATCCATGATATCCTGTTCTCATTAATCTATCTTAGTGCCTGTATAATTAATGTCCCGCTTGCACACATCTTTATATCAGAGCACAGGCTGACACTGTGATTTAACTATAATTTCCTCTAGTAGTTATCCTCAGTGACTTTACCATCCTCTGAGTTTGTTCTAGCCATATGAGCCTTAGAACACCAAACATTGAGAAAGTCACTGTAACAGCTGCTTTTTCCAATACCTCAGCATTTGTGATCTTGTCTCTCCCCCAACTGCCAAGTACTCTTCAAAGGCATCATATGTGAAAGCTAGTTTTCTCTACATCTCCTGGTAGAAGTAAGCTGATCAAGTCAAATAACAATAAAGAAGAGTGCTGAGCACTTAAGCTTAATAAACAAAGGTTTTTGTTTTAACCATCAGTTTTCTGTTCTTTAATTCTTTTTGCAAATTTGTTCGTTGTTATCGTTGCCTTACATTCTGATGTAGATTTTCCGGTTCAGTGATAGTTTGTTATTGACTGGGCATCCTATACATGTGAGAAGGTCAACTGTTTCTAGCTTTTTATCATCAATGAAGACAGCAGGTCTATCATGGGAATCATGGACTATAATCTTGGTCTTCTTGTTGACTGTTAATCCAAATTCACAAAAGGTGACACAGAATACAGATAGTAAACACTGTAACAATTAATATGATGACAACTGAATTAATAACAATTACAATGTAACAATAACAGCACTAAAATTAACAGAGGGGGTGGAGATAACAATAATACAAACTATGTACTATTTTTTGTGGTCTCACTGTTATTTATTTGGCAAACAAGCCATTTTGTGTAATATTTAGTCAAAACAGGGCTGTGACATTGGTGGTCATTGTATTCGTCAGCGACTGTTGTCCATGAGATTAACACCTCAAAGATGAGGCAGGAGCAAACCCCAGAAAACTGATACAACCATATATAATAACAATATGTATACTGACCCATCCTTGAGATCACCAAGTAACATTAGGGGTATGGGATTGGCTGTTCAAAGAAAAAAGGTAATAAAATACCTCTTGAAATCCTAAGAAAAGAAATGGAAAACAGTGAAACACGGTTTATTAAATGAATGAATGAACATTTATTGCTAAACTAACTCCATTAGAAATCATAAACAATAACTATAACACTATAACCCCTCAGCTGGCAACTTCCAAGAACTGGAATACAGCTGCATACACAGTACACATGTTACATTAAGTTAAGGCATAAACAACTTTAAATCAAACACACAGCACTGAAATATAACAGCACAAATCAAGGTGCCCTATATTTCGCTCTTACACAAGATTTTAGCAAAGTTTTCTCTCTTCACAGAAAACTTCGCGGAAGTTATCGAGTTTTCTGACACCCTTTATCGATTATTAATCCTCACTGGCAGACTAGGTGCACTGAAAACAGTAATCGTAGAATATTTGCTACAAAACAAATAACATATTTCTATGTGTAAAAAAAGGGTGGGGGTGGTTTATCCAGTCAGAATAAAAATATAAATATTTTACAGGTAAAAAAATGTGTGTATAATATTTATTGTTTTGAGTGCTGTATTTACTATTACGTGAGGTTACATCTGAATTGTTTATACTTGCAGCACCTTAATATTAACCCGGTGTGTCCAACTTAGTTCTGGGCTATGTTTACTTAATCCTGCGTCTTATATACCACTTCGATGTTTTTTCTTCTGTTCTGGAAAGTTTTTGTTTTAATATAATTGCATGAGAAGATTTTAACACCTCATGTCAGGGTTTAAAAAAAACAAATTACTTTAACGCCCTCTTCCCGATTTAGATTTCATTTCTGTAACTGAGACAGATGAAAGTAAGCGGTTAAAGGTGAAAGGTTATACGGTGAGATAACTCACAACAACAGAGTTTTCAGGGGTTCTGCTATTAGTTCAAAGTTCTGACACAGATCAAGTCTACAAGTCGTCTCCGTTAAGAGTTTCCAGGTGATAGCAAACATGTCGAAGAAAACGGTTGAACTTTTCTATGACGTTGTTTCGCCGTATACCTGGTTTGCATTTGAAGTGAGTGGCTTCATTCATTGACACAGTTACCTTGTCATAGATAGTAAATTTAAATAGAAGTAATGGTATGGTATACTAACAGTACTAACACTAATGTGACTACAATTTAATTTATATAAAAATATATAACATATCAGTGTATTAATATCATATGATTCTATAAAATAATAAAATGTAACTTAACTTAATTTGGATCACTGTAAGTGAACTTTTTCTGCCTCTGATATCTCAAACGAATGCAGACTATGAGCTGTCTGACGCAAAGTCCTTTACTTCATACATGTGATTATGACTGATTGGATTTTGTGGGATGAAATGGCTTGTATCACGCCAACATTCGTCTCTCATGACATGTATCATAGCTTATAGATTTAGCATTGATCTGTCTGTCAGTATGATTGTACTTGAGAGATTGCTCTATCTCCTTTTAATTTTATCTTTCCACTTTTACTCCTATTTTGTTTAGCCTGTTATTTTATACATACAAGCCAGCACACACATATTTAAGCTTCATTACTTGAACCCCTATCCTGGAGGAGCAGAGTATTTCTCTGTGTCGGCTCTCTACTCTTTGATCTGACCAGCTTAGGATGCTCTGATGGTAGCTAGGCAACCAACGACACAGCTCATCTTACATTCAACCTCACCCACACAGGACTGCACGTCACTCCTGGCTGGTTTAACCTAAGTGCTGTAATTATAACTTTCTTTTAGATTGAATAGGGTATCTGGGATCTGCCTTGTTGGCCTGCTATCCAGATAGAAATTAAATTTTAGGATAATATGGTAGGTTAGTTGCATATCCTTTACAGGACGTTGCAGAACCAACTCCAGCAGCCTCTGGCTGTTGTGTGGTTTTTCTAGGCAAATTTAAGTCCAGTAGTTTGCTTCCTGGATGGTCGGCCACCTGATACCAATGTCGAAACCACCGCAAGGTGTATGGCCCACAGCTGGGATTGAACACGGCAACCTGGCATTACGAAGCGTTCGCATCGACTTAGCCACAGAGCCGACTTAGGATAATATGGTAAACTTTTATTTAGGTAGCAATCCAGAGGCGACAAACTGATCAGTCAATCATCTTACCTTTTGTATTCTTATTCTATTATCTCTTTCTGTTCTCCCATCTCTATCTGTATTGCAACCTGAATACATGCATGAATCAGCCTCTCTCAGTCCCAGGCAACACTTTCTTTTTGAATTCATTCATGTGAATGAATAAACCCTTTGATCTCCTCCATAGCATAACAAATTCTCTTTTACTGTTCTTATAAATCAAGAAGAGTGTGGAGGTAACTGAGATGTGGTTCTTGGATAGAATGTTGCCAATATCTTGGACTGCCAGAATAACTAACAATGATTGCCTGGAAATGTTAATGAAAGTAGAACATTATATACAACAATGAGAAGGAGACAAGAGTTTTTTGTCACATGATGAGAAAAAGAGCATTAGAAAATATTGTGACAACTGGAAAGGTTACTGGTTTACTGGTAGAAGAGGCAGAGGCAGACCAAAAGAAAAGATGGTGGATGGTTAAAGACAGTGGCAGGGAGGAATATCATCAGTGGAATTGATTCAGAACACCATAGACCGAGATCTGTGGAGATGTATGAACGCCTAAGACAGCTGACAAGGCACTTGATGATGATGATGATGATGGTCAGAACTGTGTTTGGTCAGAACATACTAGACAAATCTGGCTTTCACCACTGTTCACTACAACCATGTATATTGTCACTTTGAAAATAAAACATTCAGGATATGGCATCATGATTATTTTGTCGCGTTGGTGTCATTTTTGAAACCTTCTGATGCTGAAAGACTTAAGTGAGATTTAATCCGTTGAGATGTGCTTATTGTTAGCTTACTACAGTCTCATTTTTGGGGGGAGTGTCTACGTTGGAAATTAGTTGTTTTGTATCCTTTGCTAACCATAGAAATTATATGTTATGAGGCTTCCAGTATCTTCCTCGGTGTGACTCTTCTACCACTGTCTTAAAGCCATGAAAATGGTCTTTTTCCAAACCGCCCCAGGAATTGAGCCCTGGTAACACTAAGGAGTACATTGTAAAACAATTTCACTAATCTTTAAGCCACAGAGCTATCCTCGTTATTTTAAGAAACTTGAATGTACATGTTAAACCCCTGTTTTGTGTTCTTAAGGTGTTGTTGAGGTACCAGAATCGGTGGAACATTAATCTCAAGTTGCGTCCTTTTTTTCTCGGAGGACTTAATGCTGGAACAGGTAAGATATATCTACCTGGTGCTCATTAGTTCCACAACAGTAAGTCAGTAGGTGCTCGTGGGGTAACCCTCACAGAGAAAGAAAGCAAAGAATAGTAAATCTAATCCAGGGCTTCCTCTACTCCTCCTTGTAATTTACTATTTATGTCGTTATGAGATGTCTAAAAATCAAAGGCACAGATACAACGAAAATATATGTGGGAAAGAGGGGATGCTGCCAACCACCTTAGGTTGTCTAGGGAGCGCTGAAGTCTTGGGTCATTATTCTTATTCTTATTATTATCATTTGTTCTTCTTCTTCTTCTTTCGTTCGCCATTATCATTTGTTGAGTGGCAAATAAATAATAATAATAACATGTCAAATTTTCGTCTTCTTCACGTTCGCTAGCTGTAAACTGCGGAGGAAAGTTCTGGTTGTTTGTCCACCTCTGGTCTTTAGTCTTGTTCCGGAGCCTGAGTGTTGCGTGCACATCCATTCAACAGATCTGACTTAATTGTATGCGGATTGCTGGTTCCTTGCCTCTCAGACAGATGTACTCTGACTTCAAAGGAAACCACTAGTTATTAAACTCTTACAACGTGCTTATTGGGGAGGCATTGAGTAGTTCTTGTTCTCCCCACAATGAGGATATGTGTGAAATAATATTAAATATATAAACAAGTATTCAGAGAATGCTGTAGATGGTTAGAGGAATCACTTAGCCCCCTTACAAATTTTGGGCCTCAGGTCTCTGAAAATTATTGGTGGTTGGGAGGGACAAATATTGTGGAAGGGGGAGACTTGAGACCACTGAGCTCCCAGGTTCCAGTGCCTCTATTAAGAAGGGTTAGCGTGATACTTTGAATAGTTTTAGCATTTCTCAGGTCTCTGAAAATTATTGGTGGTTGAGAGGGACAAATATTGGGGAAGGGGGAGACTTGAGACCACTGAGCTCCCAGGTTCCAGTGCCTCTATTAAGAAGGGTTAGCGTGATACTTTGAATAGTTTTAGCATTTCTCAGGTCTCTGAAAATTATTGGTGGTTGGGAGGGACAATATATTGGGAAGGGGGAGACTTGAGACCACTGAGCTCCCAGGTTCCAGTGCCTCTATTAAGAAGTTAGCGTGATACTTTGAATAGTTTTAGCATTTCTCAGGTCTCTGAAAAATATTGGTGGTTGAGAGGGACAAATATTGGGGAAGGGGAGACTTGAGACCACTGAGCTCCCAGGTTCCAGTGCCTCTATTAAGAAGGGTTAGCGTGATACTTTGAATAGTTTTAGCATTTCTCAGGTCTCTGAAAATTATTGGTGGTTGAGAGGGACAAATATTGTGGAAGGGGGGAGACTTGAGACCACTGAGCTCCCAGGTTCCAGTGCCTCTATTAAGAAGGGTTAGCGTGATACTTTGAATAGTTTTTAGCATTTCTCAGGTCTCTGAAAATTATTGGTGGTTGAGAGGGACAAATATTGGGGAAGGGGGAGACTTGAGACCACTGAGCTCCCAGGTTCCAGTGCCTCTATTAAGAAGGGTTAGCGTGATACTTTGAATAGTTTTAGCATTTCTCAGGTCTCTGAAAATTATTGGTGGTTGAGAGGGACAAATATTGGGGAAGGGGAGACTTGAGACCACTGAGCTCCCAGGTTCCAGTGCCTCTATTAAGAAGGGTTAGCGTGATACTTTGAATAGTTTTAGCATTTCTCAGGTCTCTGAAAATTATTGGTGGTTGAGAGGGACAAATATTGGGGAAGGGGGAGACTTGAGACCACTGAGCTCCCAGGTTCCAGTGCCTCTATTAAGAAGGGTTAGCGTGATACTTTGAATAGTTTTAGCATTTCTCAGGTCTCTGAAAATTATTGGTGGTTGAGAGGGACAAATATTGGGGAAGGGGGAGACTTGAGACCACTGAGCTCCCAGGTTCCAGTGCCTCTATTAAGAAAGGTTAGCATGATACTTTTTTCCTCATGCTATAGAAAACTTGTTTCCCTAAAAATTCCCCAAAAAATTATGAAGTCTAGAGGCATTGGCATGAACTGGGAGGTTTTACACTGTATAGGAAGTGGGAAGGCGGAAAAAGAACAATGCTGGAAAACGCTTACTTGTACTCCTTACAGTAATAAATATAAATAAAGGTAAAGTAGTCTTGAGTTCAGAGATGTGGTCATTAATACAGAAGTAAAAAAAAGCAGTGAAGTCTTCTTCTTAAAGTCTATGCCATGTGTCACTGGTAGTCATGTCTATCCACAACCTTCTGTCTCATGAACTTTCAGTCAGCTCTGACACAGATGATCTTCTATGCCATGATGTCAAACTGTCCGGCATCTTTTCACTTTGTCTCCCTCTGCCTCGGCTTCTGTCCAATTTTCAGTGAAGCAGAAGAGAGAAATAAGACCATCAATATTCTCGCCCTGTAAATGCTGAGATCTAGGCTTGTCTGGGTTTTTGATGGCATGTCGTAGGCCAGTGGTAACTACACCTATATAACAGCTTTGGTGCAGGTTGCAACTGCACAGTCGGTAGACGTGGTAGATATGATTATATTTACACACACATATTTTAGATATTTTTTGGGGTGAAATTTTTTTTTCAAATTGTGACATCATATAATTTCATAATTATAATTATTTCACCACCTTTGGCGGCCGTGAAATTTCACAGTTATTGTACACTTGTTCAACAAGTGGAAGACAAAGAAAGATTGCAGATTTTATGTGCTAGTGCTTTAGTTTATAGACCTCCATGACCCTAATGGGTCAAGGCAAGACCGTTTCCATCTGACCGGCCATGCAGCTGATGTCACCAAACATTAGGGACAGGTTATTAACCCAAATTGAATTTGATTATATCTGCAGGAAACAATGCTTTCTTTAGGTACATACTAGTTAAAGACTGAAGGAAAAATTAATTTTAGGGCCTAAATCAACACATTTTCATGGAAAATTAATAGAGAATGTCATATTTTAAGCTGAAAAATAGCCAAATTTGTACCCAACATTTACCAAGATACTTCAAAAACTAATAAAGATGGCTTAACTCTTTCAGTCAGGAACACGTCATGCGTTCATAGGTTCCTACTTAGAAGCCCAGTGAACGCAAGATGCGCCGATTTAGCATCTTTCTTGACTATCCCTTGGGGCCTCTGATGCTGAAACCCATGGGACTGGAAGAGTTAAGGAAAATTTGCCTCATTTTATTCAGCTGAATTAAAATTACGAGTGCTTTTTTTTTGTTTAGTGCATCAAAATTCTGAGGAACTATATTAAATTATATTAAAGTGAAATTAAAACCCTGTAGAACTGTTTTATTTAGAAGTTGAAGATTAAAATTCATTTTCTTTTCCTTTAATGTTTTGTTTTCTTTCTTTTAAGGTGTAATTTTCTGTTAAATGTATGCAGGATAATAACCATTTACAGATATGGGATATTTTCAAAAATGTTGCACTCCTCTGGTCTAGATGTTGCCAGATTTTTTTGATGTTAGCCTGTATAAGTAGCAACTAAGCTTATGGGGAGCTACTTGCTACTAAATTAGTTAATTTTCTTTTTTTATGAATTGAACAAATAGGTAATAAACCTCCAATCATGGTGCCAGCAAAGGCCAAGTATATGCCTATAGATGTCCTTCGTTTGGGGAAGTACTTTGATGTTCCTGTTAAGAATCCAAAGGTAATGTATGAAGCATTCACGGCTATTCATTGAGATTTGGGTTTTCCCCTTTCATTTATTTCACATATTATTTCCCTTAATGTCATAGTGCGGGTTCCAGGGTCTTCTGGGAGATATGGACCCACTGCTGCCACCCCCCAGTAAGCATATTGTGAAAGGCAACTAATTAGGGTTGTTTCCTTCAGAATCGGAGTGCATTATCTGTATGCGAGATGAGTAACCAACAGTCTGCATACAAATAAGCCAGATCTGTCAAATTTATGTACATGCAAACTTAAGTTCTAGATCAAGACCAAAGTCCAAATATGAATGCACAAGCAGAACTTTATGTCAGAGTTTACAGCTGGTGAATTGAAGAAGAAGAAGAATTCCTTAATGGATTTATTCATTAATCAGATTGGTTGACATGACTGAAATGTCTTGCTTTAAATGATCGATTAGATTAATTCATTAATATGATTTACTGGTTGAATCAGTGCATTGGTTGGATAATTTTATTTGACATGGGTCATAAAAGTCAACAAATTAGGGGTGTTTCCTTCGAAGTCAGAGTGTGTCTTGCCTGAGAGGTGACGTACCAGCAGTCTGCATACAAATAAGCAAGATCTGTAAAATGGATATGCAGGTAAAACGGTTCTGGAACAAGACCAAAGTCCAAAAGTAGACAAACAGCCAGTGAATGTGAAGAAGATGAAAAAAAGATCACACACAGGCACGTGCACACGCACACACATGTGCGCACACATACATGCCCGCATGCACACACACATGCACAGCATTCTACCACATAAAGGTGGAGACACATCAAAGGGGATTGATTTGATTAATTTATATATTGACAACCTAAAAGCCAGTCCCATAGCAAACCACAAAGCCACTCACACACTAAACTTCTAATCACTTCAGATGGGATTTATTTTTTGAATTAATTTCTTCTTCTTCTTCACTTCCTCTTTTATCGCTTTGGGTGTCAAAGAAGATATAAGGTCCTGCTTCTTGCTCTTTTAGCCACCTCAACCATTTACAGATTTGGTTTACTCCTTGAATGGTATAGTGTCAGAGGTATTTAAAATGTATTTATTGACAGTCTAAAAGCCCCTTCATTAGCAAAATCTCAAAGCCAGCCATACACTGAACCTCCAATCCTTTTAGTGGCATTTTTTTAACAATGACATTTCTCTTGGTCTTGACCCAGATGGACACCAAAAAGACCAGGGGGAATTTATTTTAATCTCAGCCCTTCCCGGGAATTGAACTGGGAACCTCTAGCACTCGAGGCGGACACCATGCCTCATGACCACGCAGCCCAATAAAGCCTGATTAAATATCAGTATTTCCTCTAAGCATCGAGTAAGTCATCAAATGCTGTTTGTTCAACCAAATTTAGGCCTAGCACCACATTTCTAGAGTTTCAATTTAGCATTTTTTGAAATGGGGTCCAATATCAACTTCATATATAAAAGTTCTTTAGAAAGCGTCCATTCTCCCCAGGATCCTGTTGCCTTGCTGTTCACCAAAGGGACTCTGATACCCCAGAGGTTTCTCACAGCCATTGACATGACCTGTCCACAGTTTCTGGGAAATGTTTCCAGGGAGCTTTGGATGAGGGCATGGAACAGAGTAATGCTTTTCGTTATTGTCATTATAAACAGCATTATCATCATTGTAAATTTCATTGTGATCATCACAAACATTGTTATCATCATTGTAAACATCTCTGTCATCATTGTAAACATCATTGTTGTCATCATAAACATCATTATTATCTTTGTAAACATAATTATATGCCGGGCGTCATAGTTTAAAAGCTGACTGGTAGCCGAGCCAGGGGGTGCTTGGCAGTCTGGTAGGTCTCAGCCTGTTTGTGATCGTCTATCTTCTTCTAGGCTTCCCTCTGGCTCTTGACATCTTCATGCTGTACTTTGTCACTGCCAGTATCATTGGTTGGGGTAGGGATGGAGATGTGGGGAATGTGGGACTGCTGTCAAAGCACTAAATGTGTGACTGTCATGGTGTGCACACAGGCCACGAAGGCCATGTGAACTTCCTGAAGTAAGAAAAAGTGAGCGCGGGTTGTAAACTGGCTGGGGACAGTAGTCGACCAGACAACTGCAGTGTGGCCACGCTGCATGAATAGTGGTTTTAGTTATTGAGTTAGATAGAGTTACATAATATGTAGAATTATTTAGAACGATGTAGAAATTACAGATTAATACAGTTAAAAGTAACAAAGCTCAACATGTTGTATCTACAACAGATGTTCTAGAATGGATTGTGCCCACATTCTGATACAGTTTGTTCTTTTTGTCATCATGACCGTGATTGCAGTGTAAATGTGCTTTGTGTGTTTCAACAATGAACTATGTGACAGCACTCATAACTCTTGATAATTATCAAGCTCAGGCAGTCGGAGGTGAATATGAGAAGTAAAAGTAAGCACATCTGTCAATGCAAGTTGAATGACCTTTATCCACACGTGCTCTGACCTTACCACCCGCCTTTCAACCCCTGACAATTGGAGCCTCGTCCGGGATGTGTATAAAGGTCATTGAATCCTGGTACTCAAGGATCATTAAATTGTTAAACTCATTCAGTAACCTCTGAGCAAGAGTATGTCAGCTGACATGTGAAGATGTCACACAAATAATTTATAATTTACTTATGTGTCCTTAATTATTGTGTCACGAAATTTGTTGTCCAAAAAGAGTATCGCTAACATGAAGAGTTTGGAAAGCTCTGCTCCAAGCCACAGAGCAGCACTGGATAGAGAAAGAGAGAATAAATATGTGGGCGTCTCCGGTGTCATCATGTCATTTTAGATAATCATTTGATGCTGCCTGCCTCATCTCACTCGTACTTCTGTTTTATGCTCTCTTCTCTGCAGGATGAAGACATTACAGAACCAGCAAGTTTAACTCAGGTTAGTCAAACACCTGCCAGTTAGCTCCACTGTTTAGACACCCAAATGTCTCTCTTCCAGCAAAACAGTAAATAATTAATAGCATCTTTATCCCTACTTTATGTTATCCGTGCCAAACATGGACTACCAATAGGGTGCTAGAACAGAAAACAACAACATGGGAAATATGCGTTTCCGCAACATCACTTGCAACATAAGAAGTGACACGAGTTATGAATACCAGTATTAGAGAGAAAGTTAGAATAATAATGTGTGTAGATTATATTGGCAGATTTAAAATGAAAAAGTTCAGCCAGACCAAGGATTGCAATCTCTAGGATTAACACTTCAAGGATTGTAGTCTGTAGGATTAACACTTCAAGGACTGCAGTCTGTAGGATTAACACTTCAAGGACTGCAGTCTGTAGGATTAACACTTCAAGGATGAGAATTAAACAGGCACAAATCCCAGAAACCTGATTCAGCCACATAAAACAGCAATTTTAGGGCTCCTGACAGTTACGCAGCCTGTTGTCTGATCTGAGAATAAGGACTATAACTGAAAATTAAGATCCTCATAAAGGCAACCTTGGGATTAATAATCTCTTCTTGAAAGATGAAAGTTCATATGCACTTGATCATCATAAAAAAGAAAAGCTGACAGAGTTGTCTTCTGATGTCGATGTCGCTCTTGTTACTAGACTTAAAATTGCGTCATTGTCTGTGTTTCGGTTATTATTTTAAAGAAATTTAAAAACATTTCATCATCTCTTAGTTATTTCATTGTTTATAGTTTTTTCGACTTCATGTTTGTGTAAAAAGACTGTCAGCCATGTCAGTAATTAAAACCAAACAGAAAAATTGAATGGATGTTATTGCAATGGTTCTCTTTCAGAAACAATGCTCAAGTCATGTTTATTAGATTTTGTCACCTCTAAGCTATAGCAGATATATAGCATTAGCTGAAATGACAAATAAATTGCTACCTAAATTTTTTTTTGTTTCTGTGTTTGGTTAGCTGTCAGGTGGGCCACAAAACAGGTTCCCCTATTTTAGTGGGCCGTGGGTGTAAAAAGGTTGAGGAACACTGCTTTAGAGGAACAAAGACTATGCATGAACAAGTTAAAATACTATTACTATGGTACAGAAGAGGTCAAAGTAATAGTTAGGGTTAGATAGGTGGTTGTAAAGAAAGAAATAAGGTTATTTCTGCTGTGTCATTCACTTTAACAAGGATTAGAAGCCTTGACCTTTGATCTCAAGCAAGCATCTAGCTGATGTGGTTCTTTCTTTTTCCAATCACTTTAAGAGGGTATTTATAAAGGTGAGAAAATTAATTCATTTGGAGCATAGGTCCTCAACCAGCTTATCCTGTCCTTTGCTATCGCATGCAGCTCATGCCCTCTGTTCCCAATCATTTTTCTTTCACTCTCTTGCTTCCTTCTTCTGTGTGTGTGTTTTTTTTTTAAATATCTGCCTTTTTTTTATGTGGTCATGTGGGTTTCACTGTGAAGACTTTCTAGTTATTTTATTCTCAGGTTTTCCTAACAAGTGTCCTATTCAATGCCAGCGTCTTTTCTTCACCTCTTGATTTACTGGAATATGTTAGTGATCTCCCAAAGCTCTACATTGAGGATTCATTCATAATACTTATAGTATCTGTAGTTTATTAGTAAGTGACTTTGTTGTTCTCCATGTTTCAGCTCCATACAACAGTATCGATTGTGCTTTTTGTATCTGTATTGAAATATCTCTGTCAGTTTCCGGATCTTTATCTATGAATTAATCAAGTAACAGAGGAATGATCTTTATCTAGATCCTTTACATAAAAGGACTCAAATGTGACAGTAAAGCAGTAAATAAATATAATCCACCTTAAGTTAGTTGTGTATCCTTTACAGGACTATGCAGAACCAACCCCTAGCATTTATTGGCTGTTGTGGTTGTTCTAGGCAAAGTTTACATTTAGTAATTTGCCATTGCTTCTCAACGGTCAGCTCTCAGTATCACTATCAAAAGCAGCACAAGACAAATCGTCCGCAGCAGGGATAGAACCCAGCACCCTGGCGTTACAAAGAGTGTTCGCAATGCCTAAGCCACAGACGCTGACAAAATCCACCTTAGAATGTCTCAATTGTTTTAAATTCTTATTTACAACATTCTAAGAATTTAATATAGCATTTAAGTTTAAAAGATAATTGTATATATGTGTTTTTATTTCTGAGAGAGACAGACAGACAGATAGATACAGAAAGCGAGAGATAGTAAGAGCTAGATAGATACAAAAACAGAAAGATAGGGAGAAGAAGATACATACACACAGATGAAAACGGAGAGAGGTTCAATCATCATGGAGAATCTGTAAATCAACTTTTGTTGATTATTTTGAATTTGTCAATGAAATGTTATCGCTTATCTGCTATTTCCAGGCTGCCAAACTGGCCGGGTTGTCAGAGAAACAGATTGCAGAAATTCTGCCCAGAATCAACAGTAACGATGTGAAAGAACGGTTGAAGCAGACAACGCAGGAAGCTCTCGATTTGGGGGTAAGTAAAGGACACATTTTTAGATACTTACTCCAATTGTTATTTGGCACTTTAAGGACAACATCAAGATGTGAACTAACAGCAGTCAGAGAGATTCTATGATCAAGACCAGAAACAGTGTTAGAAACCCATTGCAGCCATCCTTCAGTGTGGAGACAGCACATGTCTGATTGATTGTTATTATTTCCTGTAATAAGTGGTGTGTGTTTCTTCTTGTTGTCTAGGTAGTGTTCATGCGTGTGTGGTGGATGATCTTCTCACACGCTCCACGTTACACAACTGGCACAAGCCGACACCGATGTGAGCTTACGAGACATGAATTTATTGACATATTTACACTTACAAACAAGAATGTCCTGTCGGTGTCCTAGCGAACAGCTCTCGTACCCAAACTCACTTAGCCTTCAACGAACAGTCTTCTTCAAGCATTCACTGACCAAAGTTGGCTCCCATGGATTCACGTTGAGGTTCTGGCCATCTCACACACTGGCATGGTCGATCTCGGCTTCACACTTCGTCGGCAGGGTCTCCTTTCTCCACAAGCACTCTCACGTTGACATTCTCACTTTCAGTCTTACGTCCTCTCACTCCAACAGGTCGACACAAACTAAACTTGACCAGAGTCAAGTCTGACTTATACCACGGGTTCGTTTCACGTGACAACACGTGGTGGTCCTTTACTTTTCACGTGGCGACCTTGGGTCGCATCATCGTGGTCCCCGTGATAACTAGTGGTTTTCACCTATCTCCAGATTCTCGTTGAATCCGAGTATCTGGACTATCTCGGTGTTTTAGGTCAGCTTTGGGCCTTCCCCCCAACCATCCTAAACTGGGTGAAAATATCCCCCATTGCATTCCTATAAATTAACCTGTTTTTTTTTTTTTAATGCTGTCGATCCCATGCTGTGCTAATGGCTTTGGATGGAGGAGTGCACTGGGGAAACTACTATCTTATCATAGGAAGAGGAAATGCAACCTAAAAACCTAATGTTGTGACAGGGCAGAGCAGGCCCTTTAGTTGGCAGCTGGCTGTCTAGGAGGTCAGCTCTGACACGGCAGCTTCTGCACCATGCTATGCTACAAATATATTGGTGTTACCTTTCCTTAAAAAGGTAGGCTGAGAGAGGGATCAAGCTGAATGAGCAAAACATGGCCTCTCCAGCACTGCCCAGGCTTTGTGCTATGGTGTGCCTCCATATGTTGTAGATCCAGTCTTCCTGGTAATAAATGTTGTCAGTCTGTGTCTTCTTCTTGGTAACAAAAGTTGTCATTCTGTCTTCTTGGTAACAAATGTTGTCATTCTGTCTTCTTCTTGGTATCAAATGTTGCCAGTCTGTCTTCTTCTTGGTAACAAATGTTGTCAGTCTGTTTTATTCTTAGTAACAAATGTTGTCAGTCTGTCTTCTCCTTGGTATCAAATGTTGTCAGGTCTTCTTCTTGGTATCAAATGTTGTCATTCTGTCTTCTTCTTGGTATCAAATGTTGTCATTCTGTCTTCTTCTTGGTATCAGATGTTGTCATTCTGTCTTCTTCTTGGTATCAGATGTTGTCATTCTGTCTTCTTCTTGGTATCAAATGTTGTCATTCTGTCTTCTCCTTGGTATCAAATGTTGTCAGTCTGTTTTATTCTTGGTAACAAATGTTGTCAGTCTGTCTTCTCTGTAACAATGTCCACTTTTCCTGTTAAGTGTTGTTGGAAGGAACAGTTTGCGATCCACTGCTTGATTGGTAGCAATGGCTTTAGTCATTTCATGTTGATGTAGAAGCTCTTTAATGTCATCAATGTTCTCCCAGGGCGGCCTCTTGCTTTCACATCAGAACTTTTCATGAGTGGCGCGCATGTTGGTAGTTTTTCTGGCTCCATCCTAGCGAGATGAGCAAGCCATTTGATCTCCTGTTTCTATATGAATCTGGTGGATGGTGTTGTTCCCAGTCTTTCTGTCTAATAGTATGATTTCTCACTTTGTCTCAGATGGTTCATTTGGCATCTTTCCTTAGCTATCTCACTTCACAGGTGTTAATTTTGCGTAGGTTAGCCTTTGATAATGTCCAGATTTGGCACTGGTAGCACAGTGTTGGTATGAATATGCTGTTTGTAATCTGTTTCTTGGCAGTCATACTTGTGTTTGGATAAATTAATAAAGGCATCAGTTGGTATATAAGTGGTCTTAGAGTCTTCTTCTTCACGTTCAGTGGCGGAAAGTTCTGGTTGTGTGTCCACCTCTGGACTTTAGTCTTGTTCCATAACCTCCGTGTTGTGTGCACACCCATTTTACAAACCGGCTTATTTATATGCAGACTATTAGTTCCTTGCCTCTCGGGCAGATGCACTCCAACTTTGAAGGATGCCCCAATTAGTTGACTCCTACATGCTGGTTAGGAAAACAGTGGGTCTATTCTTGTTCTACCTACAGTGAAGTCCCGGAGCCCATACGGGAAGTAGATAGAGTAAATAATGGTTTGAAATGAATGATCACAATTGAAATGCTTACAGTGTAGCTGACTTTTTTTTTTTTAGGCTTTTGGCTCACCAACCATTGTGGCCCACGTTGATGGCAAGAAGGAATGGGTGTTTGGCAGTGACAGGTTTCCCATTCTAGCCGACTTGTTGGGTAAGTTAACCCACATAGTTTTAGTTCACATGATCAGTTTCATATGCTATGTCAGATCACGTATACAATCATATCCTCCAGTTTAAACAGGCTACTTTTATTAATCAAAACTTTTTCTGGGTTTTTAAAAAAAATGGTCTGTGCCACTTCAGGGATATGCTTCTAGACTCACACTTTTACACACCATCGCTCAGTGGGTGGTGTAATCATCTTTCCAGCTGCCTTTACTTTCCAGGACATTACCTGATATCCAGGTTAGCCTGAGTCAACCTGGTAGCCAAAGTTAATGTTAAAATCTGCCAGATGCGGATTTCAACCCAGGACCTTTGGTTCAACAGGCACAATTTCTTGGGGCTCCTTTTTTCTAACTGGGTCGACCTGGGAGAGTCCCAGTTTTAAATCTGTCCTAATGCGGATCTGAACCTTTGACTACTGTAAAGTGGGCAAGCATCCTAGCCATGACTGCTGCCACTCCCTTGGGGTGTATGGCACTATCCCTATATTTTGCAGTGGGGATAGTTTGTGTCAGTGGCTTAGGGGTTGTAAACATGCTTCATAATTCCGAGACATGCTGTTTGATTTCAGCCGCAGGTGATTTGGCAGAAAATCTGTATGCACTGATTTTCACAATGGTGTCTTCTTTGCATTCACTGGCTGTCACCTCCAGTAGAAAGTTCTGGTTGTGGGACCACTTCTGCATTTTCGTCATATTTCAGAATTTAAGTTTTGGGTGCACATCCATTTTATAAAAAGTAAAAAAGATCCTTTTCCACACATTTAGGCCTATTAGGCATATAGGACTAGACCTATATGTTATAGATCAACACTTGGTGGGTGATGTACATCGGTTTTATAGATCAGGCTCATTTGTATGATGTCTGCTTGTTCTTCACCTGTCAAGCAGATGCACTCTGATCTAGTCAACTTTTACAATATTGTGTGTGGTAGGGAGGGTTGAGTCATCTTTTACAACAGTGTGTGGAAGGGAGGGTTGAGTTAACTTTTACAACAGTGTGTGGAAGGGAGGGTTGAGTTAACTTTTACAACAGTGTGTGGGAGGGAGGGTTGAGTCAACTTTTACAACATTGTGTGGGAGGAAGGGTTGAGTCAACTTTTACAACAGTGTGGAAGGGAGGGTTGAGTTAACTTTTACAACAGTGTGTGGGAGGGAGGGTTAAGTCAACTTTTACAACATTGTGTGGTAGGGAGGGTTGAGTAAACTTTTACAACATTTGTGTGGGAGGGAGGGTTGAGTCAACTTTTACAACATTGTGTGGTAGGAAAGGTTGAGTCAACTTTTACAACATTGTTTGGGAGGGAGAGGTGTGTTCTGTTCTTCAGTATGACTATTAAAAACTATAGGACCCATTATAAACATAAGAAGGGTCCATGGACCTTGGCTACTTGAGAACCACTGGTATAGGATGTCAAGAGTTGACAGGTAAGCTCAGTGATAAAATGAAACTTCTTTTATTCCACAGGTGAGAAGTGGGAAGGTCCTTTGCCAGGTGTATCAAGCAAGCTATGATTAGAAAAGAAAAACAGATTTCCTACAATTTTTTTGTAATGTAATTAGTAAATTCTTATTAAATAATACAAAAAAATCAAAATACATGCTTTATTATATAAAATAAATGTTCTGTTCTTCCCAGGATTTTCAGTCTAAGTGCCTATATTTTGGTTATATGTTGATGTACAGTAAAATGAACTCGATTCATTCACAGCGCAGAGAGCCCAGTCGCAAGCACCTCTCGTCTTCCACTCGATAGCTAACTCTCCATTCGTGGCCCGATTCTCGTTAACCAGATACTCGACGCCGATTCACTTGACATTCGGCTGAGTCAGTCTTGACTGGTTATCGCACATTCGGCGTTACGGGTGGAGTTTTAGCAGCCCGTTCGCACCATTTTACAAAACGACTGTCTAGTGAACTGTGGAGAAAGCACATTTGGTGTCTTTTTCAGGATACTCAACAAGTCTTGCCGACTCCGCAGGAATCTAGCTTTCGGTATATATCGACAATTGACATAATTTTTTCCATCATGGAAAAAAACAGGCACAAACCGCCCCACCTAAGTCAAAGAAGATGCTGGCCACACCTAACAACATTGCCGCAGCGTCTCCATCAGCATCACAGGAAGGCCCCCCTATCGCAGCGCCTCCCTCACCTATCCAAGAGATGCCAGCACCTGAAGCCGCCCCCCTCCTGGCGCCAGCACCTGAAGCCTCCCCTATCGTGGAGCCAGCACCTGAAGCCTCCCCTATCGTGGAGCCAGCACCTGAAGCCTCCCCTATCGTGGAGCCATCACCTAAAGCCGCCCCAGTCATGGCGCAGGGACCTACCAGCACCCACCTACGAAAGCAGCAGCCTGGAGTCCACAGCAGTGACATCATCAGGTGCTCACACTGCAACAGGGCGTGGCACACCGCCGCAGCAGCCCATCATGCCGATACTGCTCAAAAAGCCACGACGTCAAGGAATGCCCGCTAGCCTAATTCGATAGCAACTTTAAGAAGCCCAACATAAACCGGAATTGCAGCAACTGCGCGGGACCTCGCGGTCGAGGTATCTGGGATGCCCGTACATTAAGGAGAGCAATGGCAGCTACCGTCGCCAGAAATACATACCAGGCGCCCAGGCAACAAGAGGCAAGACAGCCGAGAAACCTAACAAAAGACAAACTGATAAGGCATGCTCCGCCACCAAGCAAAACGAAATACCACAAATAATCGATGAGCTGAGAAGCTAAATTACAGCATTCCAGAAAGAAAGAACCGCCGCGGCCGCCGAAAGAACGGAGACCCTAGAACTGATTTCTCTTCTGCTAGGGGAGATCAAGGACCTAAAGGCAGACAGGCTGGCACATGCTACCCAGCAAGCAATCAGACAGTCAGAAGACGCAGAAAACTTACAAAAGACCAGAGAGCTACTAACCAGTCTCAGAGCAACCCAGGCAGAAAAGGAAACTACGCCGCCAGTCAGAAAGAGAGGAGAGAAGGAAGGAGCAGGCCGAGCTAATTACTGCATGCGAAGCCGCACGCCGCGAAGTTGCCCAGCTAGAGAAAGCCACCGCAGAAGCCGTAACAGCAGCACAAGCAGCCAAGACAGAACAAACCCTGCTGGAGAAGGAAAGAAATGCTACTAAGAAGCCAAGAACCAACAGGGCTGACAAAGGCGTCTCCACTGACAACGTAACAATGAAGCATCAGGCACAAATGACTTAATCAGAATGCGATGAAACCAACCAAGAAGACCCAGAAGAGAACCCAGGCACGGAACAGTCAGATGCAGAAATCATATCCGATGAAGAAGATACACAAGCAGAGCAGGAGTATCCGACTGCTAGCAGTGAACCGCCCAATGAACCTGTTTAATTCTACTTCAATAAAGAACAATTGCTAGCCGACCAGAATGACCACTACGAACTAGAGAACTGCATAACATGGAACACACCACTCCTGCTAAGAGAAACAACCGAGGAGGGCGACGACGACGCTACTAAAGTAGCAAAAGCCAAAAACCAGAGCCGCCATCTTTCAGGATAAGCCAGCCCGCTAAAACGAAGGACTCCAGGACACCACCAGAACCTGACAGCAGAAGCCAGACCTACAGAAAACCCCACCCTTCCCGTTCCAGGCACATATGGCGAAACTCAGGCGAAAACCATCGCCTCAAAGAAATGAACTAAAACTCAGCAAATAACCCGTCCTTGAAAAAGCAGGCTGTCAGGCGGCTAAAAAAGGACTAAGCTTGTCATTTTTGTTTTCTTTACAACCAACCAACCCATGTATAGTAAAATCTCATTAATACAAACTTGCTTTAGAAGAACACTCAGTTAACATGAACAAACTTCTGGTCCAGCAAGGATATATTATTATTATTAGTACTCTGTTAGCACACATTTTGTTAACAGGAATTCAGTTATTGGTCCCTTGGGAATAATTCGGGTTAACAAGGTTTTGATTTACTTATGATGATTATATGCTAGGCCTTATTCAAACAAGTTCACCATGTGGATGTGAGTACCTAGGTCTTAAAAGCCGCAGGTGCTGCGGACTTGCTGTAAACCACAGCACAGTGAACCAACTGTCAATTTAAGGGTAAACACAAAATGGGTTATAAAAGCAAAAAGAAAATTGTATAAGGCCTCACAGACATGTTTGTGTAGAAGAATGCTGAAAACTTAGTGGGAAGCTAAACAGTCAATATTGGTTTCCTTGTTCAATAGTTCCATCCAGTCTAAATTTTAGTTATCTTGTTCTACCGCATTTAGTCTAAATATTGGTTTTCTTGTTCAGGAGTCCCATTGTCTAAATATTAGTTTTCTTGTTTATCCTATCTAAACTCAATTTTCGTTTTTTTTTGTTCTAGTCCCATTCAATCTAAATATTAGTTTTCTTGTTCTAGTCCCATTCAATATAAATATTAGTTTTCTTGTTCTAGTCCCATTCAATCTAAATATTAGTTTTCTTGTTCTAGTGCCATTCAATCTAAATATTAGTTTTCTTGTTCTAGTCCCATTCAATCTAAATATTAGTTTTCTTGTTCTAGTGCCATTCAATCTAAATATTAGTTTTCTTGTTCTAGTCCCATTCAATCTAAATATTAGTTTTCTTGTTCTAGTCCCATTCAATATAAATATTAGTTTTCTTGTTCTAGTCCCATTCAATCTAAATATTAGTTTTCTTGTTCTAGTGCCATTCAATCTAAATATTAGTTTTCTTGTTCTAGTGCCATCCAATATAAATATTAGTTTTCTTGTTCTATCCCATAGTTTTAAACCAGTCAACCATTTTGACCCTAACCAAGTTGCCGTAGCAACATCCCTATGGCCTTCATTTAAAATAAAACAAAGTAAAAGGTTGTTTTTTTTTCACACCAGTGGCTCAAGAGCTAGAATCATATTCATATAGACCCGTGATGTAGTCAGTGTCATGCTGGTCACCTTTACTGCCCAGGACATTTTCCAGTATCAATTCTGAGCTGGGTTAACTGGGAATGGCCTAAGTTTGGTGATTAAAAACTGCTTGGGATTATTGTTAACTTAAACTGTTTTTCACACTGCTTATGAGAGAGCTAGGTTTTTAATCTCACGCCCTGACATCAGAACCTGTGATAACATTTCTTTTTCTGTGATCGCCCTTTAAAGGGCGGTTGGCATGTTGAGTTGTAGTCTACAGCTAGGCTGCAATATTTGCGTCTTTTGTCCTAACACATCCAATTTTAGCAAAACCCTATTTAGTCTATTCTTACGACATGTTTGTTAGGGGACGGTGGTTCTATTCGATTTTCCCTCCTTCCAGAATGAGGCCCCGGAACCCACATGAGGGTTGATCAGATTTAAATCAGTAGTTCTTCTGTTTAGCTCTGTGTTTGGATTTGAACCAGGCAACGATCAATCAATCAATATTTTCTCTCGAGCCTGCTACCTAAAATTTTACCAAACCATCCTGAGGTTAATCTCAGACTGAATGGCAAAGCGAGACAAATCCCAGATACCCTGATCAACCTACAAAGAAATTATAATTAGGGCACTGATAATGGCTACACCAGCCAGATGTAAACCTGCAGTCGTGCGTGGGTAAGGGTGTGACCAGTAAGTGACTTCATAAATAAGCATAATTAGGGCACTGATAATGGCTACACCAGCCAGATGTAAACCTGCAGTCGTGCCTGGGTAAGGGTGTGACCAGTAAGTGACTTCAGAAATAAGCATAATTAGGGCACTGATAAAGGCTACACCAGCCAGATGTAAACCTGCAGTCGTGCCTGGGTAAGGGTGTGACCAGTAAGTGACTTCAGAAATAAGCATAATTAGGGCACTGATAAAGGCTACACCAGCCAGACGTAAACCTGCAGTCGTGCCTGGGCAAGGGTGTGACCAGGTGACTTCTGAAACCAGAGCTGTTACCTTGTAGCCATACCTTTTTTTTTGTGTAATCAAATTCGGCCTTTTAGCGTCAGATTTTGAAAAGGCCTATAGTGCTAGGAGATGCTGATATTTACAGCCTCTGATATTTTACCTGTCCATCACTTGCATGGCTTTCTCAGTCTTGCTTCTGTTGTGTATAAGTGGCAGGGCTCTTTGTGATGCACTGTCTTGTGGAGTAGTCTTGACACATGTCCTCTCTATGGTGCACTGTCTTGGGGTGGTCTTGACCCATGTCCTCTCTATGGTGCACTGTCTTGGGGTGGTCTTGACCCATGTCCTCTCTATGGTGCACTGTCTTGTGTGGGTAGTCTTGACACATGCCCTCTCTGTGGTGCACTGTCTTGTGTGGGTAGTCTTGACACATGTCCTCTCTGTGGTGTACTGTCTTGTGTGGGTAGTCTTGACACATGCCCTCTCTGTGGTGCATTGTCTTGGGGTAGTCTTGACACATGTCCTCTCTGTGGTGCACTGTCTTGGGGTAGTTTTGACACATGTCCTCTCTGTGGTGCACTGTCTTGGAGTGGTCTTGACACATGTCCTATCTGTGGTGCATTGTCTTGGGGTAGTCTTGACACATGTCCTCTCTGTGGTGCACTGTCTTGGGGTAGTTTTGACACATCTCTGTGGTGCACTGTCTTGTGGAGTAGTCTTGACACATGTCCTCTCTATGGTGCAGTCTTGTAGGGGAAGTCTTGACACATGTTCTCTCAGTGGTGCACTGTCTTGGGGTAGTCTTGACACATGTCCTCTCTGTGGTGCACTGTCTTGGAGTGGTCTTGACACATGTCCTATCTGTGGTGCACTGTCTTGGGGTAGTCTTGACACATGTCCTTTCTGTGGTGCACCATCTTGTGGGGTGGGGGGGGGGGGTAGTCTTGACACATGTCCTCTCTGTGGTGCACTGTCTTGGGGTGGTCTTGACACATGTCCTCTCTGTGGTGCACTGTCTTGGGGTAGTCTTGACACATGTCCTCTCTATGGTGCACTGTCTTGGGGTGGTCTTGACACATGTCTGAACCGTCTGATGTGTTACCTCTTGATGCAGTTTAATAATTATTCAGCTTTCTAATATCCTATTTTTTTTATTACAATCAGGATTTCTCAAAGACATTTAATTTCGTGCTGCCATGTTTTTAATATATGAATAAAGACATAAAAGTTAATGTACTAACTTGGTACAATAATTCTGTGTATTTTTATTTTTATTATTATTATTTAACGTTAATAACATACCACAACAGCAAAGCTATGAAAATATAAGAGAAATTGTTATCAAACAGGGTCTATGCTAAATATCAAATGCATTTACAATTGTAATTATTTCCATTTGCTACGGAGTATAAAAAGATTTAGCGGTACAAGAGAATGAAACCCAGCAGTTTAAGGGCCAGGCTGGCCCACCCCTCGAGTGTTAGGAAGGCAAAGTGGTCAAAACAGTCACTAAAATGAGGGAACTTCTTCTGAAGGTCAGAACCCTCTTCCATAGTTTTTATTACTCTGTGGCAAATTGTTAAGTGTATACTTTTTGTTTTCTTTCTAAAGTTAGGTTATTTTATTTTCTTAGAGGACCACGATACAGTGCAGACCTGGGAACCCAGGAAATGGTACTACTTGTCATAAATTCTTTTTGGTGCAGAGAAGAATTCAAGCAAGAAAAATTGCTGAGGATAAACATGATGTTGCTCTGTCTTCACAACAGAAATCAGCCACATCCGTGATCGCCGTAAACAGCCTGCACTGTATAAGGTTTGTGTGTCGGTCCGTTTATATATCCATCAGTGTGTTACGTCTGAACATAGATCCATCCATTCATCTATCTCTACTTGGAAGATGGCATGTGGTCAACAGCTGCTATGGAACAGTCTCAGTTCCTGTAGTACCAGTATGCATTGCCAGTTTGTTCAGCTATTGTCTTTACATTAAAGGACATAACACTCTTTTAAAATTCATACTAAAGGGAGAGGTCATAGGCAAGAGAGCAAGAGGTAGACAATGATACAGGTGGGAGGAGAACATTGAGAGATGGGTGAACAGCAGCCTGAGAGGGTGTACAGCCAAGACAAGAGACAGAAACTGTTAAAGAGTCATTACATCCAGTCTTCAATGTGGAGATGTCATCTGATTGATTCTATTTACATGAGTAAAAGAGCAATGAAGAAATCAAAACACACCTGGCAAAACCTAAAACCACCAGCAAGAAACAGACACTCTGGCTAGCTGGGAAAAAAAATGCAGTAGGGCGTCAAATTTCCTAGGTTGTGGAAGAAAGCTAGAGATATACCAGGTCTGACCAGTTTGCAGTCTGCAGAAAACCAAGCTGTGTAGTTCACGGAGGACATGTGTTGCACCGTAGCCTTCATAAAGGCTTGTAGGCCTTCTCATTTGAAAACCACTAGCAGGTAGAACAAAAAGAAGGAAGAAAAACCTGAGAGCATCAATAATTACTTTTAACATAGAACAGGTTAGTTACACTAAAAAATATAATCACATTCTACAGAACAAAATTACAAGTGAAGGAAGTTAGCTGGCTGGTGACTGCAGAGGGGTTAATGTAACTTTTCCTCGCTTGGATCTTTTCCCAAAAGGTTTGGTCACAAAACTGTCGTCGGCATCCAGACCTCGCTCAGTGGTTCCTGGCAACAAATAAAGATCACTTTTGAGTCTCAAAGATCTGTATCTGCTTTATTCATGTCTTATTAGGACAATCTGGAATTCAAATAAATATCATTGCACTATGTGGAACTTTTGGTCAGGTGATGAGAACAGAGGCACTTGGGGAACATCATGATGACTGGAAAGATCAACGGTAGAAAAGCCAGAGACAGACCAAGAGAGACGCCTGACAGCCTGAAGCCATAATATAATGGAATATCAATAGAATGGATTCAAAATACCAAGGATCGCTGATGGGCAGGACACATGGTGATGATATGACACTAATTGGGTAGCGGCAGCTCAGCGGCTAGATGTTCATCTGCCAGCCCGATGGTCATAGATTCAAATTCGCAGCCAGAAAGATTTTTTTTTTTTTTAATTTACCTTGACTCCAGGGTTGACCCATCCTAATAGGGTACCAGGTAATGTGGAAAATTAGGGAGGCTGGCATGATGTTTACATTACTTAGAAAGTGCCGACTGATCTATCAGAATATGCATCTTTTCTACATCATATGCCTGATGTACCACCAGTTTTTTGTTTTAAAAACGGTCCTTTCTTTTCCTTTAAAAATTTTTTTCCAATATTTGTTAAAATTCAAAAAAAAAAAAAGGTTGTTAATGCAGCTTGCCAATGTAGTAAGGCTATAAATAAATGTCACACCCCCCCCCCCCCCCCCCCCCCCCCCCAGCGTAACATTTTTAAATAGTCAGCATACAAATAAGCTAGATAAATAGAGTGGGTGTGTAGACATAATTCAAGGTCTGAAACAAGACCAAAGTCCAGAAGTAGAGGATCAACCAGAATTTTCTGCTGAGATTTTCAGCCAGTGAGCGATAATAGGAGGAAGACAAACAGGTACACACAAACTGCATGCAAACCTTCTTTTCCCAAGTCAAACAAGTCGCCATCGTTGTCCTCATCATCGGAGTCAATGACGTAGCGAGGTTTGGCAGGTTTTCCCTGCCCTCTCACTCCCCGTCGAGGCTTGTATGGGGAATGAACATCCACTTCCTCATCGTCTTCATCATCATCCTTCTTCATCTGCTTCTTCTTTGAGGCTAAAATATAACAGAGAAATTGAAGTTAATACTTATTACCCCAGGCATTTGTTACATTTTATTATATATATATATATATATATATATATATATATATATATATATATATATATATATATATATATATATATATATAATATATATATATACCCTCAGGTGGATGCCCAGGGAAACATCACATTATTTTCACACATTTTTGTGTGTGTGTGTGTGTGTGTATACACACACACACACACACACACACACACACACACACACACACACACACACACACACACACACACACACACAAATGTGTGAAAATAATGTGATGTTTCCCTGGGCATCCACCTGAGGGTATGTTACAGCTGCCTTCAAAATCAGTTTCCGACTATGAAGACAAGCAAGTTCCCTACTCTGCTCAGTTGCTCATTTAATACCTAAATGCCAAAATACATAAATGCCAACAACTGCCATTACTGCCTGCATTCACCACTTACGTGGTGTAGGCCAGGTGGGTCTTAGAGCCTGGGGATTTAGAGCAGCCTGGCTAGTGCTGTTGTCACACACTGTGCAGGTTAGGATTTTATTTTTGCCCCCCGCAGGAAACTAAAAATCCCCAACCTTACCAGGGATCTAAATCCAAGTGATCAGGATGAGTGCCCAGTGTTCTAATTCTTTTGACCAACCACTTCTCAATTAATGCTGAAACTGCTCCCAAAAATTGTAACAACAAATAGAAATCTAATATCTGAAATCACTTCTTCATATAGTTAGGTGGTCAATAAACAATCACGTGTCATCTCTGCAATGAAAGCTGGCTGTGCTGAATCTCCAACAAACGCTGTCAAACTGCTGTTAGTCTATCTCTTGATGTTATCCTCCCACTTGTATCGCTGTCTGAATCTTGCTTGCTTGCCTCCAGTATGAATTTTATAAGTGTTTTATGTCTTTTAATATGGATGGCATTTTTATTTTTAAAGCCTCTTTAAAACTTCTGTATTTGTTTTTGTTTCCCTGAGATACGACCTGTTTCTTTTATACATTCAAATCTCTAGAGACTCAGTTCAATTTTCAAATTCACTTAGTCCCTACAATGTTGCATTGGTCATCTTTGTCTACAGCAGTAACTCTCAACCTTACTAATGTTGTTACCCTTTAATACAGTTCCCTTATGTTGTGGCAACCCCCAAACAGTTTATTTTCCTTCATGGCTTCAATGAAATTTTGTTTTCCAATGGTCTTAGGCAACGCATGCCAAAAGGTCATTCATTCACCCCCCCCCCCCCGCCCCCCAAAAAAAAACGGGTCTCTGCCCGCAGGTTGAGAACTGCTGGTCTACAGCCTTCTCTTTTGTTCACTGTAACTCATTTCTGATAAAAGTAATGACATAATGTCAAACGGTCTATCTTCTCTCTCGTGTACTAACTCATTCTTTTATAGAAGCCCCTCCATGCCGCAATGTTAAATATAATATATCTCCCTTAGCCTTCACCTACTGCCTTTCCCTTCCTACTTTCCTGTTGTCACAAACACCATTATAGTCCCATTACACCATGGTCACCAGTTGCTGCTGACTATCTGATAACCCCCCCCCCCCCCCCCCCCCCCCCCCTTCCCAGTTTCAGCCAATTCTAAAACTGTTATAAAGGTTAGTGTCCTTTGCCCAAAGAGTTCATGTCATCAAACACAGGTAAAGGTCGGGGGCCACGACTTTCTCTGGGAGATTGGATTAAAGAAAAACAAGCATTAAAATCTGCCAACTGATTTCTAAGAAATCAGACACTATGCTTCCGCCAGTAACTCTATTTTATCTATCCACTTTTGAGCTGCAGCGACTGCCTCCATCTCCATTCTTGTGCTTGAAGCTGACATCTGTAAGAGCTGGTTACAGTACAAAAATAGTTGCCATACTTTTACCTGCAGCCTTGCTCTTTCCACCTCTAGCCCTGGTGCCAACAACAACAGATGCCTTGCTAGCCTTGATGGCAACATCTCCCTCCTCCAGTCCCCTGGTGTGGGCCTGCTCCAGCTTGCTCTCAAACTCCTCCATCGTTACCTGAGTTATGGTAAAGGAAAGAAGCAAACAATGTATTTTTAAACGGTCTATGTATTTTTTTTTAATGATAATCATTAGGGCTGTACCGAATAGTGATTTTCACTATTCAGCCGAATACGAATAACGGGACCAACTATTCGGCCGAATACAAATACTGTATAGTGTATAAAAAAAATTTTTTTTCAAACACACACACACACACATTCTGAACTTTTACTTCTCATAAAGTAGCACAGAATAGTCATCTTCTTTAGAATTCTGAGACCTTGAGGTTTACTGCTGCAGATATCACTTGTCTCTGTTCATTTCTCTGGCTGGCCTTATCTTGACAATTTGTGACACCAGTTGTTTGCAGGTCTGGCTGGACATTATCTCTCGAACTTATTTTTTGTCTGCCTCGTGGTCTACGCCCATTCATCTCCCACGCGTATACAGTATAACTTCTCTGTCATCTGACATTCTTTCAAGATGTCCCAACCATTTTAGTCTGTTAGCTCTCATGATGCCAGTGATCACTGGTGATTTAAACAGATTATGCTGTTAGCATATTTGATGGGTCCAAAGATTTTTCGTAAGACAGTTTTTGAAAACCTGTAATAAGGCCTTATCTCTTTTATTTCTGCTAATTTTCAGAGCCATATAAAACGACTGGTCTTATTAACGTTTTATATATTTTGATCTTGGTGTTTCGAGACAGATACTTTGAATTTAGCAGATATTGAAGGGCATAGTATACTTTTATTCTAGATTGTATTTCTTCTTTCAACATGTTGGAGCAGTTGAAGTTTGCACCCAAGTACTTATGTGTTTTCGTTCGTTTGATTTTCATATTATCGACTTGGATGTGGCCGGAGTTTATATTCTTTCCATGTCTAGTTAGTATTCGTACAGAATAGTAAACATTTAAAAACATTTTATGTTTTGCATCCTTCAGTCAGTATGTGGTAACTAATCACTAGGAATGAAAGAATCCTAAATATTATAACAAGTAACTAAACTTGGAAATTGTCACTGACAGCTTAGTTAATGCATGAATGCTGTATTAGCTTCCAACAAAACCAATCGTTCCATGTTGTCAGCATTAAGGCAGTGTATGCAGAAGCGGGTGTAAGCTAACTACTATTCGTATTCGGCCCGACCGCAACTAGTCAATAGGTCCACTATTCGGCCCCGAAGCGAACATTCGGTACAGCCCTAATAATCATATAACAACACAGGATGAATTTATTAAACTTCTCAGCTAAAAGAGAGCCATCGTATTGCAGTGGCTTTCCTAGCCAAGATCGTAGATTTTAATCAGTATTTTGGCATTTTAAAGATTTTGGCTCACAGGTTAACCTTACTTACCTAAAGAGTACAGAAAGAATCTTGGGAAGCTAAGGTGGCCGGCATGATGACCACATCACCCATTGTGCCAGTTGATCTTCATCAAAAATGCATGCCTAGAACCTAAATGTCTGCTGCAAATATGGTGTAAAATGTTTGGTTTTTTTTTTAACTTTATTTTCATTGATGTAAGTTTACATCACAGTAGTGTGAAATATTTTGGTTAAACATACAACTCAGAAGGAATTTACTAAACACTGCTGCTGTCTAAGTTATTTAAAGAAACAGTCAATATAAATATATATATATATATATATATATATATATATATCTCGCGCGCGCGTGTGTGTGTGCGCATTTTTTTTTTTGTTGCAAATAACTTAGGAACACAGACAAAAATGGTGTAATTTACTGTACAAGAATGTCTTCCGTACCTTTGCTTCGGGCCGCATAAACTGCTTGGATTTGCTGAGGATCTGACAGAAATGTGCGTAGACATCATTATCCACCAACTTGTCAGCGAAACAGGCAAAGTTCTCTAACAACTTACTCAACCCTTTCTCTGTGTATGACAGCTGTAGCAAGCAGAAGGACAAGTCTCTGGCCTGCCTCTCTGTTCTGGTAACAAACAAACATAAGAATTACATATGGCAGCCAACAATTTTGTAAAACCTCATTTCATCATGACACAGATATCTACTTGGAGTCACCAGCTGGCAAGAAAAGGTCAACCACAGAGATGAATACAGGCAAGTGATATCTGCTCAATGAACCTCAAGAGCTCGGAATGCTGAAATAAAAATTATCTTTTACAGGACATTTTGAACCAACCCCAGCAATTTTTGCTGTTGTGACTTGACTAGACAATATTGTGATCAATAGTTTGCCACTGCTCCTCAACATTCAGCCATCGATACCACAGCTGAAAATCCAACTCACCTGCCGCTGGAATTGAACTCAGCATTGCGCAGCATGTTTGCAAACTTTAAAGCCACAGACACTGACCTGCAGTTTTATCCATGCAGTTTGAAACTTCCAACTGTGAAATAGTTTGTACTGTCAACCCAAGCATCAATATCTTTAGAATGTGTACACTCTTAAAAGATGAAGCACTCCTAAATGAAAAATCTGTAATTGTCCTCTCTACCTTGGTAAGAGGGGTAGAGGCAGACCAAGAGAGATGATGCTGGATGGGCTAAAATGATGGCATGAAGGAATATTATCAAGAGAGCTGTTCCGGGTAACCAGGGATCGTGATATGTGGAGACGCACGAGCACCTATGCCAACTGGCAGGGCACATGATGATAATGATGACCTTGGTAACGAGTGCACAAAATGTCTTTCCATGGTCTTTTTGAATCCAAAGAAATGAGACTAACAAAGCACACAATTTCTGAACATAGCCAACAATTTATACAAAAGTCCAGGATTTGAAATTTTGTTTGCCTTGAGCAGATCAAATTATATTGTTGAGACACATCTGACCGTTTACCATATCCTAAAATTTGCAGTAAACGGATTCCGCTTAACCGGAATTTTTTTCTTTTACAAAGAAAGTACCAGGGATAAATAAATTGTTCTTCACAAATGAAATTTGCTACATCAAAGATCGCCTTAAGCAGTCTGCACTGTATTAAGAAATTATGAGATCTGGAAATGAAAGCTTACCTGGTAGCTCTAAACCTGTGGCAAAGTTTCTCTGCCAGACTCTCGCAGTGCTTGCTCTTCTCAATGTGGGAGAAAATATACCTGTGCAGAATTAGACCAAGTTAACTCTTGATGGACAGCTTTCTAAATACAATTTTCAAGAACAATTTAAAAGCAGTTCTTTCTTCTGACTTTAAGCTCCCAATGGAGCATGCACTAACATCAAGACCTTCGTGTACACGATTACTTGCACTTTGCAGCTTAGTTATCTACAATATAGAATATAGAGTAGTTAACCTCAAGCCGACCTTTCCACAACAGTAACTTAAATTAGGAAGTAAAACAGTAACTTAAATTAGGAACTACAGCAGTGACTTAAATTAGGAACTACAACAGTAACTTCAATTAAAAATTACTACAGTTACTTAAATTAGGAACTATAACAGTAACTTCAGTTAATAACTACAACAGATACTTAAATTATTAACTACAACAGTAAATGATTGATAACAAAAAAAAATGTTATGGATAACAATGGTTACTTTAACGAAAGACATTTAATTTTCTGCTAATGTGAGTTTCGGAGCCCTACTTTGGGGGTAAACAGAAAGTCTGTCATAAAAAGTAAGTTGTGTATCCTTTACAGGGCATTGCAGAACCCACCCCAGCATTTCTTGGCTGTGGATTTCTAGGCAAATTTACGTCCAGTAGATTTTCCATTACTTTCTAGACAGTCGGTTCTTGATACCACTGTTAAAACCAATGCAAGGCAGTCTGTTGCCAAATTACCTGCAACTGGGACTAAACCTGGCATATCCAGAATTATGAAGCGCCTTCACAACATCTAAGCCACAGATGCCGACCTGTCATGAAAAGGAAACTAATTTTGCTGTCTGTGTTTATGGCTTAGGGGTTATGAGCACAGTTTATGATTCTGAAATACCAGGCTCAATTTAGCTGCAGGCCGTTTGGCAGCAGATAGTTTTGCGTTGTTTAAAAAACATTTAGTAGAAAGCCCACCACTCAGAGAGCAAAGGCAAACTACAAAAGTTTTTTTGTTTTTTTTTAAAATGCCTAAACAAACCAAAAACAGCCAACAAATATTGGATGGGGTTGGTCTGCAATGTCCTCTAAAGAATGTGCAACTAATCTTGCTGAAATCGGATGTGGTGGGTCAAAAGATGCAAATACCTTGCTGTAAATCGCACGCAATCACCAATTTAATGGCAAAAGCAGAATAAGTAACTTTCATAGATAACGGCCCATTAACTGTGTACTACATGCTACTTCGTAACCGTTTGTGGTGCCCTAGTTTTCTGAATTTGTATTTGTATCGTTCTTATCCTTGAGATGTTCATCCTACGGACTGCAATCCTGGGGAGGGGGGTGACTTTACAATTTTGGTACTTTATTAATATCTCACTCTAACAGGGAAAATTTACAGGTCACGGGACAGTCTAATATTTCAGGGAGTGAGACCTAGGCTGTAATCTCTCGTGGGACGTAGGTGGATTGGGGTTAGGGCCAGTTCTAGATGTTTTGGGGTCATTAAAAGCATCAGAAAACCGGGAAACCAGTCTTACCACGCTCTAAAATGTTGAACTGTCATGTGATGCCATCAAGTAGGATTTAAATAAAGCACAAAACTTTTTAACAATAAAAAATAAAAAATAATAATAAAGAAAATGAAGTTCCCAAAAAAAAAAAATAATAAATAACAACAGTAACTCACTTAATAATTGTCTGAAAGTCTTCTTCACCAACGCCAATATCAGGATCTGACAGTCTGGATATAATATCAGGCATGTTGTACAGCGAGTTGCCCTAAAATATGAAATAGAAACTGGAAACAACCGTCTGACAGATACGTCAGATTTGTATAAAGACCAGCGGTGACCCAACAACCAGAAATTTCGACCGGAGTTTTTTGCTGGTGAATGCAAAGAAGATACAGTTCTCCCTATATGGGTTTCGTGGTCCCACTGTGGAAGAAAGAGTGGAACAGACCCCCCCCCCTCCCCCCCCCCCTCCACCCAACAAGCATGTTGTGTAATAGTCAACTGATTAAGGGTGTTCCCTTCGAAGTCAGAGTGCATCTGCCTGAGAGGCAAGAAACCAACAGTCTGCATACAAATAAGCCAGATCTAAAAAATGGATGTGCACACACAACTGAAGTTGTGGAACAAGACTAAAGTCCAGAAGTGGACAAACCAACAAGAACTTTCTGCTGGAGTTTTTAGCCAGTGAATGCTAAGAAGATTTCCACAGGCAGCAGTGGGTCCTTCACAGCAGAGATGGCACCAAAGTGTTTACTTTCTTAAAGTTAAGCAAAGCCATGGCATAGTAACCAGCACTCTTGTTTGTCCAGTGAGAGGCCATGAGCTGAATCCACAAGGAAACATGAATTCTTTGTACTGAATGATCCTATGACTACCCATGTTAAACTGGGGATGAGGAAATATTCTGGAAGGTCAAAGCGGAAAGTCTGACACTGATCTATCTTTCTTTCTTTTACCCCACCAGGAAATCACACAAGCAATAAACACCCAATGACACAAAGTGCCACCATGTGGATGAGGATCGCCCGTGGAGAGGTCCCAGTAACTGTGTTCAGCCAATAGACCATATTTAAGGCCGGGCTATATTGCGTCCACTGGCAAGAGCCAGAGTAGGGCTTCAAATAACGAAAAACTGCATTCCACAAAGGGATGACATGATATATTCATAATGACACTAATCACAACACTCACTGGTCAATAAATATATGGCTAGTACTATTTACTCGATATACATTCAGGAATAGTGTTATTCTAATGGATATTAATAATTTTGAAATCACACAATGAGGAAGAATGGTTTAACATGAAGAAACAGCAACAGAAGAAGAGCAAGAGGAAGAATACAAAAAAGTTGAAGAATGAAGAGAAAAAATAATAAAGTTGAAGAAAAGAAGAAGTGGCACAAGATTAACCTCTAACAGAATGTCTAATTGTATGCTCACTGCCCATGCTTCCACTCAAACAGCACTGACCTTTTTAGCCAGCTCATGGAAGAAGAGCTTGGCAAGCCCAGAAATCATCTCATCGTGATCCACAATGCAGGTCGCTAGCTCACTGATCTGACCTTTCACCTTAACCATGTCATTCAAAATTAGATGGGTCAGGACTTGAAGAGTTGTCTTCCTTACCAAAGGGGAATCATCATGTAGTCTAGAAAACAGAAAAGTTTGACGAAACTAAATGATGGTGGCACCTCCATGATGTAGAGTATGATAAACATACTCTTGTATGGTCAACACAGCTATGAGGACAGGGATAGTTATAAGAAAACAGAAGATCAAACTTCATAGCAAATGGGTCACCCTATAGCCATTCCGTTCTTGTGCCAGTAAACAAAAACTATGCAAAATGCCCATTGCTGACCCTTGTGAAAACATTGAAAACAGGTTGCAGTCTTGACAAAGCCAACTGCATAAGGCAGCCTACAGAAATGCTAACACAAGCAGTCCGCCACTAGAGCTGCAATTCATCATGGATGGAAGCAGCAATTGCAACAAACTGGCAGCTGAACACATACTTGTTCTTTTTGTTTGTCTGAGTGATGTTAATGCCTTGTGCCTGTTTACAGCAAGGCTGCGATATTTGCTCTTTTTGGCAGACACATCTGACTTCAACGAACATTTACTGACCAGGTTACCTTCCTGGATATTTTGGTGGGACATGAACATGTGGCCTTATTTGTGTGGTATTCTCTTTGTTCCCTTGTCCATAAGTCTTGCCCCTGGAGACCCCGTCCAGGGCATTCGCACCCCTTAAGGGAAGGCAGGGCAGATCATGGGCATTCCCCACCATCCAAGGAGGCTTCCATAAAGGCAGAGCTGAAACATGATGCTATGGTCCTAGGCTCACACAAGGTATCGTCACGTCCTGCACATGTCTGCTTAATCTTACAGCCGTATGTTGAGCTCTCCAATTGTCAAGGGCTGCACAAATCGAAAATCAGCAAGCAGCAGTACATTTTCTGGGACATCGATGGCCACACAAATAGGTACATTTCTTTTCGGCACCTTAAGACACCTTTAAAATTGTTTCACCTGAAAACTTATCATACAGTACAGTAGAAGCATGCATTTATTATAGCTCTTCTTTTCAGGTCCACACTCTGCTGAGTGAGGCCAATCGTAACGGGCACATGAGCCATTCTGCCAATTAGTAAGACTTTTTCAGTTGGACATTCAGGACTTCGTTTTTATGTCACAAGACATGTCTCAGATGGACCTTTATGCCAAACCAGTACACAGTCATAGTGTAACCTAACACGGTAACGATGATGTTGAGGAACTGCAAGGGATGTTTGGAGACAGAGACTGCTGCACGTGTTACCGCCCGCAAGAGATTTTACTCACCTAGGCTGTGAGCAGATTTTTTTTTTTTTTTTTTTTGGTGGGGGGTCCTGAATCTCAAAAGTACAGTAGTTCTTCCCACTCGACAGATGTTTAAACCAAAGGTTGTCATTTAGTGATATTTTCAGCCAGCTGACTTAACCCATGTTCCAAATGTGCTTTGATAGACGTTCTCACTCATGTGTTGCGGGTGAGTTGATGTGGGCCAGGCTGGACACAACATCTTTAGAGGCTACCAACTCTGAGATCCCCTGCCAGCTCTGTTCAGGTAACAAAGGTGATCTTTTATCTACGGCTCACGACATGGACGTGTGGCAGAAGTCTTGCGTGAGGATTCGTAAAACCATCCAAGAGCTGGCTGGCGCTCAAGCTGAGGTACGGAGTAACTCCTTATACACATAACAGCAGCCTTAACTTTCTCTCAAGCCTGTGATCGATATCACCGTGCCTCTGAACACATACTATCACAAAAGACACCACCAGTTCTGTGGCAAGGCGCTACTCGCCGTATTCAAAAAGCATTCCAAAATAAATCTGCAGCTCAGTGTTTCGCCATGCACTCAACTTAGTACCCAGTGACAGAACATTACACTTTTAGTCCAGATATGGAACAGCTAACCGTGGCTAGAAGCAAACAGCTTACCAAAGCTAAAATAGTCAGCCTGCCTATTCACAATACTGACCCAAAAGTATCCACCTAGATGTGGACACATCTAGAGTGCCCTCTGTTGTTAGCAAAAGTACCATCGAGCAGAAAACTCACTTTCCGTGGCAATCTAAATATTTGATTAGGCTGAAGACAACGTCTAAAGCAGTGGCTCTCAATCTTCCTAATGCCGTGACTTTTTAATACCAGTTCCCTCATATTGTATCAACCCCCAAACAATCATTTTCCCTCATAACTTCAATGTATATGTGTTTTTCGATGGTCTTAGGTGACCCCTATGAAAGGGTCGTTCAACTTTGAGAACCGCTGGTCTCAAGCAATGTAGATATGTTCAAGGGGAATTCAAGGGGAAAGCACCAGATCACCATCTCAGGAAATCATGGAAGTTTTGTCTCAGAAGTACTATACAAAACATCACAATGGTCTGGAAGGAACAGTAGTGGAGTGTATGGTATACGGTAAGAGAGTGGCCATTACAAAAGTGGGCACAGGACAAAGGAGACGACACCTTAGGTAGGAAAGTGCATGAGGTGGAAGAGCTGGCAAGGGGCCGAGTTTCTTTCAGGCAGACTGTGATGGGAGGGACATTCTGTAAAGAACCTGCTATATAATGATGCTCCAAAAGTATCTTACCTGGCATAGAGGTGGGGTGTCCAGGGCTCTATCAAATTGGGAAACCGAAAAGTGAGGTCACCGAGGGAGATGATCAGGTTGGAGCGAATCACGGAGGATGATGACTTCTCAAGGATCGTAAACAGAAGCTGCAGATGAGGCTCGCAAAACTGGGAACTGTGAGAGAACAGAAAGTAAAAAATCTTTCATATATTAACATATATATTAGCAACATTAACAAAACTTGGAACTGTGAGAGAACAGAAAGTAAACAATCTGTCATATATTAATATATATATTAGCAACATTACCAAATCTGGGAATTGGGAGACACCCCCCCCCCCCCCCCCAACCCATTTTTTTTTAACTCTATAAGACCATTAGAAAAACATGGGAGCTGTGAGAAAACAATATAACATTTATGTTTCATGTTTTAAAGTGGCCAGGCAGACAGTATTTAGAGCTTAAATAGGTCAATAAGGCTGCCATGGTAGCAGAGGCCAGACGCATGGCTGCTGGCAGAAAGTCTTGGGTTCATGTCTGCACTTGGCTGCATTTTAACAGTTGATCTAAGCAGGTCTTGCTTTCTAGAAAAAAGGTGCCAGTCCTCACCACAAAGCATCTACAAAAAAAGGGTGCCGGTGCTCACTACAAAGTGTGTGTGTGTGTGTGTGTTTTTTTTTTAAACTATGCTTAAAAAAGGTACCAGTGCAGCACAACCATGCCTATCGCCAGAAAAAAAAACTCTGGATCTAGGGCTCCCATGTCAACCCGGTCTCAAATGTTTATTGGGCAACATCCCGGGAAGTAAAGGTGGTTAGCATGATGTTTGGGCAATGTCTTGGAAGTCAAGGTACTTGGCAGGATGCTGACCACACTACCAAGTGGAGATCCATATAAATATGGGTCTTGCCCCAGACGCCCACTGCCTCAGATACCAACCAGAATATCTTGGGAGCTGCCATACTGTAGCAGCTGGACATTCGCTTGCAGATCTGAAGGTTGTGGTTCAAATCCGAACTTATCTGGACTTTTTTAATGACCCAGTTTGACCCAGTCTCAAATAGGTGCAAGGTCAAAGTCTTGGGAAGTAAAGATGGCCGGCGTGCTGCTGACCACATTACCTACGGAGTGCTGATTGGTCTGTAAAATACAGGTCTACCACTATATTCACAACATGCCTGAAGATGTGGGAAAATGGTCCTTTTGTCAGAATATACTACAGCACATAATCTAGCACATCACCTTTAACAAGGTGCCCACAATACCCCTACTACCCACAGACTTCTTCAAAGCTAAGCCCTAAAATAAAAAATTCAACAAAACAAAACAAATGCCCTACCTCACTAGCATAAATCTGGCAAGAGTCAGGCTTGCCGCTGTTTGTAAATCAGGATCAGAAAATTTGGCACTGTTGGTGCACACAGCAATAAGCAACGGCTGTAAACTAATGAGAAAGCTGTTTGCTGAAACAATAACAAAACAGAATAATTGAACACAAAGTAACAAAATTTGTATTGGCTCTTTCGCTCCAGAAACATTGAAGGAAAATGAGAGGTGGGGGGGGGGGGGGGGTGTGTGTCCAGAACCCTTCTTCGACTCATGGAGGAGTTCAACAGAGTCCTAAGTGGACAGAATTTATTTTTTAAAGATTCACATACAAATGTTCATAAAGTGAAGATCTGTGTGAATGACCAAGACACGTATGTAGAGTTGTTTAGTACTAAAAGAATCAACAACTTTACATTCAAAATAACACTACAGGAAGGATGTTGTGGAACAACATAAACGTGATCAACCAGCCCCAGCTGGCAAGGATTTTAATGAAGCCATAATGAAAACAATGACCATAATGATGAAGATGATGAAAACTCACTGCTGAGAAGTTCCTGTTCACAAAGTTTTCTAATATACTCCATCTCTGCATCATCTGCCGAGGCTCCGGCCAGCGCCATGTCTTCTTCTAGTTCTGATTCTGCATCTTTTCCCTGTGTAGAGTATACACATTTTTGAAAGATAATATTCCTGGTTACAGCTACAGATATCTGTAAGATTAACATTCAAGATTATCAAAACAACAGAAATGAAATTTCTACGATGAATACTAAATGTAACAAGAAGACAAAGGATCAGAAATGGCAATATTAGGAAACAAGCTGGGACAGATCTAGTGCTAAACTACATTAACTGATGACATATCAAATGGTTCGGACATGTGTCAAAACTACAAGATGGTAAACCAGAGAGCCCTGTCAGATAGATACAAATGAAGTGGAGCTGAAGGTTGCCCATGCAAGCAATGGATAAATGGAACATTTGGGGCCATGAATACTACTAGTATCTGTGTAGCACACACCATGACTAGCACCAGATGCCTCTTCAAAAACCTGATGCTGAAAGACAGAAGAGGACTAGAGAAAGAGGAGAAGAAGATGATGATGATGAATAAACAAAAGAATCCTGGTAAGAGTAAAGGACCCTTTCCATGCCCTCAGCACAAAATGCATATGCCCTTTGACCTATTTTTGCTATAGACCAAACAGTTCTTGATAAGTGATGGGATCAACATCATACAGGCCATTCCCAAATAGTTCTAATTTGTTGGCGCCTTTCTGTCTTTCCAGATGATAGTGTTATATTGTGTGATAAGGAGGCATTCGAATCATAGCCCATTGTGAGTGTGACTTGCAAGACTTGCTTGCGTTGAGAAAAGTCTTTCACAACTTTTTCTTAAAGTCCATGTCATGTGGCATTGGTAGTCATGTCAGTCCACAACTTTCTGTCTCGTGTACTTTCAATCAGCTCTGACACAGATGATCCTCCATGCCATGATGTCAAACTGTCCAGCATCTTTTCTCTCCGTCTCCCTCTGCCTCTCCTCCCCTCTAACTTTCCTGCTATTACAAAGTACCCCAGTTCTCTTCTCATCACATGACCAAACAATGTTTTCTCTTTCTGATGCGGGCAATCAGTTCTCTTCGTTTGTCAGTTTCTTTCAAGACATCTGCATTACTCTTTTTACCTGACCAGGGTATTCTTATCATCCGTCTGTAAAACCACATCTCCGCAGCTTCCAAATAAGTTTTCACTAATTGACCACTTTTCACAACTACAGCATGGTATTTAACAACCACTGTTCCCAATGCTTGTATTTTTACTTGCTTCTCACCTGCTCCGCTCTCAACCACTCTGCAACTGTTTATTCCTATTCTTTCTTAATTGTACCCCCTCCTTGCAACCTGGCACATGGTATTCTGTTGCCGTTAATCTATTAGCTCAAAACCTGTATCATTCAAGTCCTGCTTGCAAACATCTATTATATCATAGTAAAGGCTGACCTCAGCATCTTCTACCTATCTGTAATGTACCAAAGAGGATGTCCTTAGACCATCCTCCATTCTCCAAGTTTGACCCAGCCACTTGAGCCTTCAGAGAGTGAGCATCGATAAATATGTTGTGATACCTTCTCTTTCCAATAACTCTTGTTTTTTTTTTAAATCTTATCTTGTCTTGCCAAGAATAATTATGATTTCACAAACCTTCAAAAAGTCTTGGCTCAAGGAACTTGATAATAAGTAGGAAGATTTCATTGAAACAAAACAAGAAGAAGGCAAGCTGATAAATCCTTGGATGGCTTGGTCATATGGATGGCCAACACAAGAACACTGACCTGACCTGTGATTCTGGTGATTGTGTGGGAGATTTGAAATATGACAGCCTACATTAATCGCACAGCACATGATGATAAGGTAAATGCAACATTGCTAGACACCGAATAAAGTAATAAAAACACCTGTCAACAGTTAAAAAAACGTATGATGTTACAATAACATCAGAAAATACGGTTATACATACACACCTTAGAATTGCAAGTCACTCCTTTACTTTTCCGTCTGCCTCCTCTTGAGCTCTCCTCCGAGACGGCCTGCCTCCTCTTGAGCTCGGTCAGGACATCCACCTCCATGTAGACAGCCTGGCTGAAGGCTACCTGGCCAGCAAAGGACAACACCCGAGTCAGAACACAGGTGACACTGCTGGATTTCATGGCTTCATCTGAAATGGATACATAATAATTTTACTTACTGATAATCTATCAGGTAGTCACAGCTCAAACGTCATAGGAAACAGATCACCCCATAGTTGTTTCTTCTCTGTGCCAAAGAAAACCACACAGAATGTCCGTCACTTCTCTTGTGAAAATAATTGACAGACTGCAGTCTTAGCAAATCCAACAGCATACACGCACATTAAACGCATAACTGTGACACTAAAAATGTGGTTCATTATCGACAAAAGCAGCAGTTACAAAAGATCAGTAGTTGCACACACAATCAATCACATAAGGTTCTCTGGCAACAGGCAGCTAGCCATTTTCTGAATCTGCAGTTCACATCACAAACCACACTTAGCACAGTCGAAAAGCATTCCAAACTAAATCTGCAGCTCACAGTGTCATGCCATGAACTCTACTCAGTAGCTGGGTAATGGAACTTTATCCTTTCAGTCTAAACATGGAGAAAAACGCAACAGCTAACTACTGAACAAACATAGAAACAAACATGTAACTGAGTGATAACTTTTCCCAAGATGATTGTAAAGATAATATGCAAGACAGTACGAGACTACACTGTAAACATCTCACCCCCTCCTTCTTCTGCTTTAGCTGCCTCACAGATCTCCAGAAGAACCTTTCCCATCTCCCTCAGAAGACCAGCACAGACCATATCTGGAGACTCCAGCAGCTTGTAAATGACCATGACGGCCTGGTTTGCCATGGGGATCCAGTAGTTGCTGGCAGTGTCTGTAATCCCTGCAACAAGAAGAATGAAATGATATATAGTGATCCGCTGTCTAATAAGTCCGACTAGGTTAACATCCCCATTACATGCAAACAATGTTGCTTCGTAGATGATCTTTGTTTGTAACATAACATATGCTAGAAACTTTTGAGCCTCAACCAGGTCCAAGTAGGAAAAAGAGAGAGGAGGGGGGGGGGGGGGGTGTGAAAAAACACAAGAATTTCAGATTGCTGAAGTTTGATTGGAAGGGGAACTCTCCTTTCAAGCAATAAAATCTCCTCCTCCCTTCTCAGTACCACCCTATCAGGCACTTGACTCTCCTCAGCAAGGTATAAAGTGAGGTAAACTTATTATTTGTTTCTTCTTATTGCTTTTGTATTTATGTATTAGTATTAAGCAGTGTTTAAATTATTTTATGCAACCCCATCAATGTAAAATATACCAATAAGGATAGGATGTTATTCGCGAGAATAAATTAATCTTTCCTCCTTTATTTATTATGGGAAAATTTGTTTAGAAAACATTATGTTTGGTGTAAGTCCAAGGATATGCAGTGGATTAATGACACATACCGTGGCATCACTGTATATTTTGCCTAAAACTGTTCTACTGTATATTAACAATTTGTATGGTGGTGTAGGTTATAGGAGGGGTTAATTAATTTATCATAAATTAGATATAATAAAGAAATCAATAGATGAATATCTTTATATTATTCATATGGTGCCTTCCAATATAATGTTAGCAAGGAACTTCTTGAACAGTTTTCATGCACTTCAACAAATAATGCACAGTGAAAACATTACCTGTGTAAAGGAAAATGAACAAGCTGATAGGCTTGCAGGTAGGACTGCAGTGGAGGGCGAGTAATGGACCAGACCGACATACTGAATGCCAGGGTTTTTAGCTAAATTCACCACATTTTTTCAAAGGGGTTTCAATGGTTTTTCAAGCGCTTCTGATTTTGTTTTCAAGGCTGCAGCAGGCAAAAACAAGTGCAGGTACACACATACAGATGTGTTTTTACATCTTTACTAAACCTGGTGGCAGAGAGGAGCAAGTAGAAAGAATGATTACATTTAACAGTAAAACTGATAGCATTGTAGTCTGACTGTGGGGACTGAGCAGTTTCTCCACAGATCATGATCCCTGGTTGCCTGGAACAGCTCTCTTGATGATATCCCTCCATGCCATCACTTCAGCCCATCCAGCATCATCTCTCTTGGTCTGCCTGTACCCCTCTTTCCACTGATCTTTCCAGGTGTCACGATGTTTTCCAGTGCCTCTCTTCTCATTATGTGGCTAAAGAACAGTGTCTGTCTACTTGTTATTGTTGGCTTTATATATGGTAAAGGCGATATATTCAAACAGATCAGTCATTTTATACATAGGTTACACTGTGAGATCTCATGGAAGATGTTATGCAGAAGGGAAGGGGTGGGAGGTTAGCGTGGCGGCACATGCTAATTACCAGACACATTTTAAACATGAAAGACACCAAATATAGTTCTGAGAAATTTAACTGATGTCACTTTGCAAACCATATACAGTGCCATCAAATTCCCACAAATAACCGTAACTGTTGTGTGTGACTGCTCCATGTGTTACGCACCCTGCTCACACTTTACTGGATATTACAGGGCACGTTTGTTATGAAAATAGATCAAACTTCTACAAATAAGCCCATTACTTTTATGTCCATGGTCATAGCCTCTGTCTTTCATATACAGCTTACATTTTGGCGTGGTTTTTGATGCTTCCAACTAATATCGAGTTTCTACAGCTGGGCATATCTACCCATTTTGGTTGAAAATTACATCTAGGTATAATATGGTTGTAAGCTGTAGCACTAAATATGCAATCAACTCTCACTCCCCACCGTACTCTGCAAAGCAAACAATGAGACAATGAACCGCAGATTGCTTGCCCACCCAAAGATAATAGAAAATTACTATACACATTTAAAATGACACTAGCTGACAATCGATTGTCTGCACACAGTTTACCGGAAATTACCATTAACATTTTAAATGACTTCTTCTTCTTCAGCATTCTGAGACCTTGAAATTCATCATTCTGAGATATCACCTGCCTCCATTAATCTCTCTGGTTGGCCTTCTCTTTTCAGTTGGTAACATCAAGTATTTGAAGGTCTGTCTGGAGTATTATATATAGAGAAATGACGGTAACAGCAAAAAACCAAATTGCTGAAAATCACATGAAATTCTCATTTTACTGTCAATTTCCAGGTCATGGCAGGTAAAGTTCAACGATGTTAGCCTATTTTCATAAACTACCTGGGATTTTCCAGGCTTTGAGAGCATAAGTCACCGTTCCCAGTTTTCTTCTGGTTTCAATGCCTGCATTAAGCCCTGGAATACTCTGAGACCTAAGACATTTGTGAGAACCAAGTAATGACTGTGATCTACAACGATGATCAGACTGCAAGAGCAGTAAGTTAAAACAGGTGTGGTCAGAAAAAGGACTATACAGAAAGTCAAAGAAGATTAATAAACCAACACAGAAATGGCGTCAGCAGCTGCTGCATGCTGTAAGATTTAGTGAAGAGGGATCTGAGCACTTGCAGACTGAACGGTTCAATTTGCAATGATGATCTATCGACTAACTAATTAAAATTACCTTTGACAAGTATGGTCTTGATTCTGTTTGCCAGCTCATGATCTGATGACAGACGAAACGGTTCTGGTGCAAGCTTGCCCTTCTCCTGAAATTTATGACATAACTTGTTGAATCCTGAAGTTGCTAACAGTAATTTCATGGGTACTATTATACTGATATTTTTTCATATAGTGTTGAATCAAGAACTGGCATAACAGCACATTCCTGTTCACACTGCATCCTCATCTTCAGTAGCCAGCAAAGAGTTCCAGGTCCCATGGTACAGTAGCAGTTTGATTTTACATCCGTCTTGCGTTGTTTCTGAGTGAAGAGATACAATGGTCAATTCTTGCCACACCCTTCCCATATGCTGTAATCTATTCATGCTTCCACATTGTTTACATGCTCACAGTGGTGCAGCACTAGCTAGTCTGTCTGCCTGTTTATTTCCCAACACACCTGTACACCCTAGACAATATATCCAAAGGTCAGTCGCTCACTCCATTCACGTGAGTGCGCCCGAAAATGTACTATAGACATGCTTCCTACATGTAGTAGTGAGATCCCAGATCTGGTGAGTAGGGATTCTTGTGAAACCAAGCTGCTTGGTTCAGTAGAGGACATGTGTCCCACCTCAATCTTCACAGAGGCGTGTGGCCTCATCTGAAAACTACTGGTGGAGAGGACAAAGTGAAGACTGGAAAATCTTCACATAATGGTTTATCTGAAGAAGCCTCACATGTAAATATGATGATCCTAATTCACTAACAAGAGCCAACGGCAGGAAACATCACACACAAACCTTGGGAGCAGCTGACAACTTCAACAGTGCTTGGAAAGTACCTTGAGCCAGCAGACAGTCATCTTCTCCTCTAGGGCCCAGACCCTCTTGGATGAGAACCTCTATGTTGCTCTTGATGATGTCCGGCTCAGCTCTAAATGGAGAACACACACAGTGTCATTAAACAATATTACAGTCTGGCAGTGGATAGAGACAGGCAGACAAAATTAATAAATCATCAAGGGAGGAAAACAGGAAAGACAGAGAAAGAACAAATGGTTTCTTAGGTCGTCCCAATCTCACTAAAGGTACCTTTTTTAACCATTTGAACGTCTAGAATTTTAGTTCTCTGCATGAGCTCTAAAATCATGATTCTGCCGTATGTCTTCTTTTTCTTCGTGTTGACCAGTTGTAAATACATGCAGAAAGTTCTGGTTGTTTGTCCATTTCTGATCCTGTTCCAGGGCTAGGAGTTTTGCATGCACATCCATTTTTGCAGATCAGGTTTATTTATGTGTGTCAACTGTGTGGATGCACAACAACTTTAAATGAAACTTCTGTCCTGTGTTGGCTAGCTCCCATTTGGGAACCTGTTTCCAGTGTGACCCCCGTTGGAGGTGTAGAAAGGTCTTCCCCAGCACCAGCCCTGATCCATCACCGCATGTGGTTCCGCACTTCTAACTCCTATTCTGTCATTTAATTTTGGTCATATTAGAACAATTTGTAATTAATTAGTAATTGTTAAAACTGTCCTCAAGGTCCAGTGCATGTTTACCCTAACATGGTTATGTATGGTTATCCAAACTACAGATTCACTGAACATGGTCAGTCTAAATCAGGAATTAACTACCTAATAGGCTCTCTCTCACCTAAGGGCCTTATTGTCCAACAAATGTTTATTTAAAAAAATGACACGTGACCCTTTCCAAACCCACCTCCTACCTCTCTTCCTGTATCACACCTGCCCCAGCATATGATGGATAGTCCAGTGACAGACGTCAACTTACAAATAAGTGATTTTTCTGTATTCTTGTCTGTAACTTTAAGTTTGTCCATCTGTGTCATATGCTGACAGAAACAACATTCATTTGTATTCATGACTGATGATGTGAGGCTGACTAGTTCTACTCATCTGGATTTATATCTTTTCATGTTATCTGAACTATGATTACAAAGAGTGACTTGTTTAGGCATGAAGAGTGGCTTTTTTTTATAACGAAGAGTGGCTTGTTTAGCCATGAAAACCGACTTATTTTTTTAACTATGAAGAGTGGCTTGTTTAGCCATGAAAAGACACTTGTTTTTAACTATGAAGAGAGGCTTGTTTAACTATGAAGAGAGGCTTGTTTAACTATGAAGAGAGGCTTGTTTAACTGTTACTGTATGAAAAGTGGCTTATTTAAAATTGAAAGGTGACTTGTTTAACTATGAAGGGTGGCTTGTTTAGCTATGAAGAACAACTTGTTTAACTATAAAGAGTGGCTTGTTTAACTATGAAGAGCTACTTGTTTAACTATGAAGAGCAACTTGTTTTAACTATGAAGAGCGACTTGTTTTAACTATGAAGAGTGACTTGTTTAACTATGAAGAGTGACTTGTTTTTAACTATGAACAGCGACCTGTTTAGCTATGAAGACCTTGTTTAAATATAAAGAGCGCCTTGTTTAACTATAAAGAGCGTCTTGTTTAACTATGAAGAGCGGCTTGTTAAACTATAAACAGTGGCTGGTTTAACTTTAAAGAGCAGCTTGTTTAACTATAAAGAGCGGCTTGTTTAACTATAAACAGTGACTTGTTCAACTATAAAGAGTGACTTGTTTAACTATGAATGGTGACTTGTTAACCTATAAAGAGTGGCTTGTTTAACTTTGAAGATTATCTTGATTCACTGGTTTAACTATAAAGGATGACTTTTAACTACAAAGAGTGGCTTGTTTAGCTATTACGAGCGACTTGTTTAACTGCTGTGATATATTCTGTGAAGATTAAACTTACTGGGCACACATGGCTAGTAAGTTGACAGCAATTCGGGCATCCTGGGCTGACACAGCGTCGGACTTCATGGCGAACCTTTCCCACAATGCCTTGATAACTTGGTGACCAATGTGACCACTCTTCACAAATTCTGAAACCTGGGAAAAGAGACTGATGGGTAAAAAAAAGTTCCTGCCTAGATTTACAATTTCTTAGGGCGATGCAGGACAGAGGGGTCAAGAGGCTGAAGATTAAGGGCAGCATCTCTAATGTAACTGCTCTAGTCTGTGCAGGTTAAGATTTAATTTCTGCCCTCAATAGGAAAAACTTCTATCACCTACCGAGGATTCGAAGGTGGTTCTCTTGAAAGAGAGCCCAGCACTCGACCAGCCACTCCTCAGAGATTGATGCACTTCATATAAATTATATTTAACTTATATACATTCCTTGCCAGAGTATTGTCGACTCCTACGAAACCAACACTTCCAGATAGGGCCTATTCCCCACATAAAAGTCACTTTACTGGTTTGCTATAGTGATGAGTTCATGACAAATATAGATATCAGCACTGATATTGTATGTGCTTGTGCAAATAGTTAGGACGACCATAATTTAGTATATTTACGAACAAATGCATTTGGGGATGGGAGTGGGGGGGGGAGGCGCCTTGTAAAATAAAGGCTTTTTAATAGAACTTATACAGTCAAAACGTCCCAATGGTCACAATGATTTCCTGGCGACTGGGTTAGATTAAGTATGAGTCACAGGCTAAACGACTTTAATGGTTAAAGAGAAATAAATCAGTTAATTCACTGCTGCATTCAGGTTTATCAGTTACTCCTCTTGTTCTGAGCATGTTTGGTCCATATTTATCATTTTTTTTCTCATGCACTGTGTAAAATAGCTGTTTACTAAGTAGTCCCTGCCTTTATTTCTATGTTCCTGTGGGTTCCAGTGTAAAGACATTATAGTTATACTGTTCTCAGGTTTTCACAACGCGAGTCCTACCCAATGCCAGTGTCTTGCCTTCACCTCTAATTTCACTGGAATCTGTTTAGTTCTCTACTAAAGCGCCACATTAGTTATTTTAATATCTTTTAATTTTAACTGGCACCAGTTAATGAGCGTTTCAATGAGATTAGCATCAAATAAATTAATACAATACTTAAATCCACACACACACAAAACTAATGTTACTCACCAGTGCCTCCAACGATGTCAACTCTCCATAGTTTGACCCCACTACAAGTGATGCCAGATTTTTTACAATACTGGAAGCCACTGACCTGAAAAATATTTAAACGAAGTTAGTTTACACTAATGATACCAGCAGTGAGAGTCTTCACACATAAAAACTGGGGAAAAACCAAGAGGCAGAAGGAGACCTAGTAGAATATGGACTGAAGGAGTCGCTGACAGCCTTAACCTATTATCTGTTAAACTATGACCAGAAGCAGCATAAAGCAGATATTTAAAAAAAAAAAGAGGAAGTGTTTACTTCACTAGGTTATTATCAAGCTGAAAAATTTCCTTCACTCTTTTGGTATGAGAATACACGATGCTAAGTCTAAATTCATAGTGCAAGTGGCCACTTTGGAAGAGAAATTACTTCAGTACTCACTGACTAAATGTGAAAAGTAAAAGAACATCTGACACAATGCTGAGATTCATGCCTTGGTTGAGATTGTGCATTGTAATGAGCAGACTGATAGACTGGCTGCTGCTGCCCTGTTGAGCGGTAAGCTACTTTACGACAACACAGATATGGTGAAAGCTCTCTGGGATTAAATTAACAATGCAACAGAAAAGACAAAGCAAAAGCACATGTAGAGAATGATTCAGCCAGCGAATGAGCAGGGGATTTGGATGATTTTCTCGACACTACAGGTGATTTCTAATGAGGCTGAAACTAGCGAAATCAGTAGGGGAACCCCTTGTTAGCTACTGAGGTTGAATTAAGAATCAATATCACAGCTCTGGAGACACTTCCATAAGCGCTCCGTCCCCATCTTCATCAGCAAGCGAAGAGTTTCAATTCCTATGGTACCAGTAACTGAATCGACATTCAACATGTTACCTGCTGAGAAAGATTAGAGGATGAAGTATGTGTGGGAATGTGTCAAGTGCACTGATGTTAATTTTGATTAATTCAATGATATTCAATGATTAAGCGTATGTTAGTGTACATAGAAACAGTTTATGGAATGCTATGAAGGACTTTGGAATACCAAAGAAGTTAATAAACCTGACCAAACTATGTATGGAAGACACTAGTAATATGGTAGTATATAAAAGCAAAAAGTCAGATCCTTTTCAAATAACATCAAGTTTAAAGTAAGGCGATGCTCTGTCCCTACTTCTTTTCAACTTGGCCCTGGAGAAAATTATAAGGAAATTGAAACAAAAGTGTACTATAGAAGAATGTACAAGAATATTTGGATATGCAGATGACATTGATATCGCTGGAGAAAATGAACTAGAGACTGTTAAAACACTAGCTCTCTTAAAAGAATCAGCTCAGAAAATGGGACTAGTTATCGATCAAGATAAGACAGAATACATGATAATAACTAGACAGGGAAAGGATATAAACTCTGGCCCTATACAAACCGAAAATATGAAAATCAAACGAACGGAAACATATAAGTACTTGGGTGCAAACTTTAACTGCTCCAACATGCTGAGAGAAGAAATACAATCTAGAATACAATCTGGAAATAAAGTATACTATGCCTTTCAACATCTGCTGAAGTCTAAGTGTCTGTCTCACAAAACCAAGATTAAAATATATAAAATGTTGATAAGACAAGTCATTTTATATGGCTTTGAAACGTGGAGAACAACTAAAAGAGATGAATTACAGGTTTTCTAAAACAGTCTTAAGATGCATCAATCTTTGGACCCATCAAATATGCCAACAGCGGGGAATGGAAAGTGAGAAGCAGTAACGAAATTCATAATCTGTTTAAATCAACACTTATCACTGGCATCATGAAATGGTTGGGGCATAGTGAAAGAATGAAAGATGACAGAGAAGTAAAAACTGTATGCACAAGGGAGATGAATGGTCGTAGACCACAAGGCAGACCAAGAAGAAGATGGAGAGAATGTCCAGACAGACCTGCAAACACTTGGTGTCACCAACTGGAAAGAGAAAGCCAACCAAAGAGAAGAATGGAGGCGGATGATATATGCAGCAATGAACCTCAAGGGCTCGCAATACTGAAGCAGGAGAAGAAGTAGGCTAATTTCTTTGAGCTGAAATCTGGCTTGGGGTCTTATAAAACAACAATTTAATTCATGGTTAACGACAGGAGAAAGACAAAGCAGTAAAGTAAAGTAAATGACAGGGAAGAGAAACTTGGAGATGAAAAAAACATAGATGACATGTCATGAGCTGCACCAAATGGCAAAGGATAATTAGGCAGCTGAAGTTAACTGAGGGTCTATCCTTCAGGGCAGATAAAGAAGATGAAGCAACATAATAGGAAGAGGGAAAAAAAAACAAGAGAGTAAAGGACCCTCTTTCATGTTATTTGTTAGATATAAGATTAAATAATAATGTTTGTGCACAAATAGGGACAGCAATTGGGGGAGGGGGCGAATAAACAGCCCCCAAAAAATGAAAGATGAGCAGTAGGTCATGAAGCATAAAGAGCAGACATCATCTTCCAGTTTCATAACCACCTCTGATTCTTTTCCTTTGGCTCCAGATAAAGAGTTCTATATGCAGCAACCACAGCCTCCCTCACAGTCGCCTCCTGAGACCACACAAGTGCCATCATTCTGCGCAGCCCAACAATGCCAGCGGATAGGCCAAACTCCACGGAGGTGACAAAAAACTGGACAGCTTCCAGAACATCTGTCACATTCTTGGAACCAAGTAGCTGGCAAATCACCGGTATACACTGCTGGACTTGCCGAGCAAATGTCAGCGAATTCTGGAAGTTAACAATACAGGACATTTAGTATTTAATTGATGAAAATTGAACTGAGTGAATCCAGGAAAGGTGAAAAAATAAGAGACATGTCTGGACAACAGTTTATATATCATCAGTTATAAGACGGCAATATGTTGGGCACATTGTGAGAAGTGGACAAAGAATCGTCAGACAGGTTTTGAAATGGGAAACAAGTGGATAAGGGAAACAAGGATGTAAACAGAAGACCGAAATGAACACCAGAGAGGGCAAAGGGGCTGGACTGAATTCCATCCAAGATATGGAAAAGAGCAGAGTGTAGGAATAGACTGCAAGTCCTATAAACAGCACAACAAATGGCTTTTAGCATTTGGTTATGTATGTTCTAAAATTGTCAAACAGTACACAAACAGGAGACAATATTGATTTTTTTTTTTTTTACCCAGATTTGACAAGAGAGAAACTGGAACATGTGATCATATTCTGGCCATCACTAAATAATTACACTAACAATGTCTAACAATGAAGGTTGGCTAATAAACAGCATCTTGTCTCAGAAGCAGAAATATTTTGGCTAAATGCGTCACAGGGATTTGAAAAAAAAATTACAGCAGAATTTATTGTACCAGAAAGGCGGGGTGGGGCTGACCAACAAGTAGATGGGCACAGGATATAAGTGACTCCTTGGATATGAAAGTGCAAGAGGGGGGAGAGCTGGCAAGAGACCTGAGTTTCTTTCAGGCGGACTATGATGAGAGCCACATTCTCTTTTTAACGGCATGATTACCACAATGTGTAGTTTCCACTGTTTGTTATCTATCTATCAGGCCTGAAAGTCACATCTTCCATCTTTTCTTGGCCAACACTTTCCTTGCTATTTCCATTTTTATACTGGGTCAATTTAGAAACCTTCGTCAAATTTTTTTCTTTTAATCCTGCTCTGCAGGGGATTTTAACATATGACCACTGAGCCAGTCAGTAGACAAACTAACTATTATTTCTACATTCCTGACGATCTCAACTGCATAAACCACGTCTATGAGTGCTACAAAACTGTAAAGTCACATTTCCAGAGGGCAACTGAAGACTAGTTCTGTTTCTTAGAACTTACCTAAATTGTGGCTTGTTTTTTAAAGACTAAAAAATATCTTTCCTAAACTAGGGGTCGACTTAAATGGCAGATATACAATATGCTATAGGCCTAAATCGTGATTTGGAGATTAATTTCTTGAGGTCAACTTGCACATGGCAATTTACAGTAAATATGGTGATTGTGGTCGTAGGGTCTTGAGAAAAACTAACTCACGAAGAGAAGCGACTGCCCACATCAGAAAGAAACAATCTGTATTATTTGGTCACCAAGAGAAAGAGAAAACTAAAGTACATCGTAACAGTATGAATGTTGGAGGGGAAGAGAGGCCGAGACCGAGAGGGAAGATGCTGGACAGTCTGATTTCATGGCATGGAGATTATATGTGTCAGAATTGACTGAAAGTACACAAGACAGAAGGTTGTGGACAGACATGACTACCAGCACCAAACAGTATGGACTTTAAAAAGAAGATAGTGGTACTAGTGATGCTAATGACATTTTTTAAACCAGTGAAAACATACCCGCAGATACTGTACAAGAGTCTGTTGTTTGACAAGTTCAGCTTCCATCCTGTCATCGCCGGCATTACTGGTAGTGCTTGTGTCTGGAGTGGGTGAAGGTACTGGTCCCTTTACTCCTTTTTATTTCAATATAAAGAAAATTAATTCAAAACAATGTTACTCTGCTGCAAATTTATTTAGAGCAAATACGGACAAGGCATTGCAATCTACTGCCTGGCACATGTCGCTGTATCTTGTCAGAAGTATTATTGTAAAGTTACATCAACAAATAAAGAAGCATACAAACATGAATCCTTTCCCCCTAAAATATACAAATCCCATGATCTGAAACATACATCTCTCAGCCGGAAGTTCAAGATTAGCCATGCGGTTATCATGGTCAATTAAAAATGTATCACTTTGTGTAAACACAAAAAACAAAATATGCAAGGAAATAAATTTTTGCCCGCACACTGACAAAAAATTAATATTGATTTTATGTAAACTAAAAGAGGCATTTTTTTTTAATCTTCTTTATTTCTTCTTTATGTCGAGAGAAATATAAGGTTCTGCTTCTTGATCCATCAACAAATCGTACTGTTCTAGGGTTTCTCTGATGCTATCTTGCCATAAGTGCCTTGGTCTACCACCTGCTCTATGTCCTTTTCCTCTTTTAGTGTTTGCCTTGTATGGTATGTCACCACACCGCATACTCTCCACAATTTGGCAAACCAGTGAATTTTCTTTTATATCCTCACTCCTGATTTTATCTCTATTCTAGCTAATCCCCCCCCCCCCCCCCCCCCCGACACCTCCTCTCCATGGTTACTGATGTTCTTTTCTGGTTTGCTGCAAGTGACCATGTCTGGCTCTAGGTGGTAATAAATATGCTGTGTATGAGATGTTTTTTTTTTCTTTTTCTTTTTTGTTCACCGGCTGTATGCTTTGGCAAATAGTTCTGATTGTTCACCTCTTTCAAAGTTGGCTTTGTGCCAGGGCCTGAGTTTAATGTGTACACCCGTTTGGTTGGCTTATTTGTGTGCAGTTGGTTGTTCCTTGCTGCTTGGGCAGACGCATTCCGAATGTCGTGAGACGCCTCTTTAAGTGGACAATGATACCTTGAAAGACATACCACCACTCTTGACACTTTGATTTTTTCCCTCTTGGCTACATTAAGACTGATGTCATTTTATTCAAAACTGACACAGAGGAGAGGGATATCCCTATTGTATACGGGTGCTGTCTGGGAAATTCCCAGTTTGTCTAGTTTGCAACTGGAGACGTTTTTATTCTCATGTTCCTATTTTTTAGAATTCATGATGTGTACTTAGGTTTAGTAAACGCTGGTTTTTATTTTCAGGACAACTACTTGTGTAATTATTTTACTTATACGCAGCCTTAATAAAGGCTGTGATGTTGATGACAAACTGTCTAAGAAAACTACAAACTGGCAAGCTGTTTTGTCAGCACCACAAAAGCTGGCTACAACCAGAAATTTACTAAAAAATGGAATATCTGGAAGACAGATAAAGCTGCCAGTTTTATCTAGAATCATCAGTATCTATAGAGATAATTCTACAGCATTAAGTCAGATTTTGGGTTGAATTTATAACTGCATATCACGGTCCTCGCTTGAGAAAATATGCAGTATTACACTATCATCATGAAGGACAGAAGATAGAAGACCATTCAACTGGACTGGACAGTAGTAAGAAATGGAATCTATGTAAATGACAAGGCTATGAGACGATTTAGCCCCCCTCTGACAATATGAAGAGAGAGAGGAGTTGGGAATATATATTTTATTCTGCACAGGGACAATACATTTTTATCCCTAGCTGCTAAAAAGCCAAGGACAGTTTCCTTGTTCCTTGTGACATGACGAGCTTCCAGAACACTGCCAGGCTGGTCATAGTTGACGACTGAGGTGCCCCGAGGAAGGTCTTGGTGACTGGTGCAGTTTCAACGTTCCACCTCAAAGTCGGACGAAGATCCTCTGGAAAACTCCAGTAGTAATTGTTGTTTGTCCCCCAAAAATACTCATTAACTCTCTCACGATGACAGTTTCATGTTATAATCATTTGTATCATCATCATCTATTTAATTTGATCAATGTAGAGAAAACAAAATTGAAGATATAATTGCTTTAACAAATCTATGTGTATTTGTCAACCACAGCTATTGTTAAAGTGTTTCTAGATATGTGTATGGTGTCAGTTTAGTTCTGTCCATCAATATACCTCTTCTAGATGGGGGCTTAATGATTAGAAAAGAACGTTGTCGGGGGGGGGGGGGGGGGGGGGGGGAGATCTGCTCTGTCTAGCTACCTCTTTAAGTGTTCTCTAGGCATCTAAATTCCCCTTTCCTATTTCTGGGAATGTTCAGTTGGCTTACTTTCTTTCATGAGCCAATTTGAGTCTGTATCTGAGTATCCAGGGACTCTGTCTGCACTTAGCATCAAAAGACAGCTGTCTCAGTTTCTCACTTGGATCAGGAGGGACGATTTAAACCTACACCCACCACCATAGTAAGTAAAGAAGAAACCTGTTCCACGACACTAACTCTGAAGGAAGCTCCCAATCGGCTGGCTCCTACGACATGCTTGCTGGGGAGGCAGTAGGTCTATTCTTGTTTTCCCTATAGAGGGGCACTGGAACCCACATGGGAAGTTTCTTTTTGATGATTGAGATTGCCTTACACTGTAAGAGACAGGCTAGCTGTCCCAATGTTTGGATATTTTCAAGCTGAGTTCAATAAGTTAAGAGTCTGCTGAAATCAGACGCAGGCCACAATGTGCAGATACTGCAGCCTGGCTGTAAATGATAAAACAGTGCACCAAGTGCCCTTTTAAGGACAAATTTAGAAGAAAATGTAATGTTCATAAAAGCAATAGGTTTTTAAACATATCTCTGGTATCCCTGATCTCTTGGGTAGTGAGATCAGACACCTCACATTCTCGGATAAGAGCTCACAACAAGGAAATAAGATTTAATTGTCCGTCCTTTTCCCCCACCTGGGGCATATTGAAAGAATATTAGATGACAAAGGGGTTACAAACTCTATACACATGGGAGTTGAATGGTCGTAGACTAAGAAGATGATAGAGAGATAATACCAGACAGATCTAAGAACACTTCATGTCACCAAATGGTAAGAGAAGGCCAACCAGAGAGATAAATGGAGGTGGGTGATATCTGCAGCAATGAATCTCAAGGGCTCGGAATGCTGAAGAAGAAGAATATAAGATCAAGGACCTCAACCAACTCACACCAAATCATTTTCTCTTGTGCCATTACCTGCAGCTTACCCCATGCCCTCATATTAGCAATCTTTGTCCCTAATCTAATGATCTTCCCTGTGTTAAGTCTCCAAGCTAGCTTGGTTCTGGCACATGGTGAGACGACACAATTCAACTGCAAAGACTATACTTCAAGGAACGGGATGGAGTGTAGTCGAAGAAAAAAAAGGGGGGGGGGGGGGGGGGGGTGTTTGAAAGAAAAGGAGGTAGAGCAAAGAAGTACTTGGAATGACAACAATAAATAGACTGGGCTAAATTACTATATACTTGTTTAACAAGCAGAAGACAGAAAAAGTTGGCGGGTTTTATGAGCGTGCTTCCACTGATGCACCTCCTCAATCCCTGTGGTCAAGGGTTATGTATGTACCTAGGTCTCCATCAACTCATCTATGTACCGACAACAACATAAAAGATAATGATGTATGATCTGTCAATCTGATCCAGAAAAAAAGGACTGAGATTTTGTTTTGGAGACATGAAAACTACACCATCTGGCCATGTACATGGCGGCAATAGGATTAAAGCATGATGACAAAAAGAGGGCAAAGCTTTCAGAATGTTTTTACCCAAACTTGTTTCATTATGCCTTTCAATGTAAGGAAACAAGACATAGCTCCCATAAACAAAATAAATCTCTGTTTACTTACGAAAAAACACTTCCTTTAAAGTTGATGCCAGTTTGTCTGCATTATCTTTGCTACCACTGCTGTCCTCTGTACTTTCATCAAAACTTTCTGAGGCATCTTTCCTGTGAAGATTTATAATCAACATGTTGCACAAATCAAGTTTCATGGATACAAAGGTTCAACAGATGTAGAAGTTCTAGAGTAGCTGAACATAAACAGGTGTCAAGTTGGTCATGTGCCTAAGTACACTTGTTCCTGCAGTGAGGCCAACTGCCATTACTGCCTGTATTTACCACTTAATCGTAGGGCAGAAAGTTGGGGGGTCCTTTGAGCTAAGGATTTAGGACCGCATGATTAGTGTAGTCGAAAGGGACTGTGCAAATCAGGATTTTATTTTTGCTCCTAACACACACACAAAAATCCATAACCTTTTTCTAAAGATCTGAAGAGTCTTCTGCATAAGAGCCCAGTGTTCTTAACCGTTTGGCCAACCCTACTATAATCTGGGGCGACAAATTCAATTCCTTGTATGGGGTGTTGAGTTGGTCTTGCTTCAAAGTACACTTGTTCCTGCTGTGAGGCGCTGTCATTATTTAGAGGTAACTATAGCTTTCAATTACGATATTATCTAGTGAGTCCTCTTATCTATTTCTGTCACTGATTGCCAATCCATACATGTCAATTTGTTTATTAGACATGAAGAGAGAGCTGATGGAAGAACTGGCAGGAATTATAACCCCCCAAAAAAAACATGTGATATTTCATTAATGAAAGAAGGGAGCTTCTAGTGCTAGCAGTTCCAGCCATCTGCTTTGTGCTCTGAAGGTTTTGGGTTCACCTTTGTACTGTCTCATTTCTTCTTTTTCAGAGTTCATCTATCTGTTTCATTCGATTCACAGGCAATTTTTCAGAGATCCCTATGGATCATTGCTGGAACTCCCCGTGTGGGTTTCAGTGCCTCATTTTGGGGGTGAGGTGGGGTGCTACCAAAAAAAAAGACCCACCGCTCTAACAACAACAAAAACCAAGCATATCAAATAAGTCAACTAACAGGATATTTCCTTCGAAGTTGGAGTGCATCTGCCTGAGAGGCAAGAAATCAAGTCTGCTTACAAATGGCCTGATGTGTAAAACGGATGTGCACACACATTTTCAAAATCTGGAACAGGACTAGTACAGAAGTGGCCGAAAAGCCAGAACTTTCTGAAGCAGATTACAGCCAGTGAACGTGAAGAAGAAAAATTGCTGGGACAACAGAATTGATGCTTTGTATGATGATCTTGACAAGTGCCTAGCAGTTTGCTCTGTGTGAAGTAAGTTAGACTGAGCCAAAGGATAAAACCTGGCATAAGGAAGTGGGTACTTCATGTTAAATTCACTCCAAACTCCTGGTAGCCTTATTTAGTGTAGCTTTATTTAGCAAAGGCTAGGGATAGGTTTAGGGGTTAGGAATAGGGTAAGCAACACATTATATTTTTTTAAACAATATAAACCACCAAAATAAACACCTTGATGTGACATAATGTGTTTGGACTATCCTGGATTTTTGTTTGTTTGGGGTGAATTAAAACTGAAGTAATAACGAAGTCACACCTCTCAGGACAAGTTTCAAGCGTATATTAGATAATTCAGTTATTTTTAAACAAAATACAAACAGATTACACAACTTAGTACCTGGTATATTCTGCTGTATCTCATCAGGTGCATACTACAGCAACAACTGAATACATAAGATGGGACACAAACAATTGTTAAACCTACCTCCCAAAGGCATCAAAGAGAGGCACGTCAGGAAAACTGTCCAAAGAAGCCAACATCAAGGCAACAGCTTCGCGGAGTTCACCATTCTGCAGGAATCTCACAATTTTCTCTAGTACTCTGTGAACAGTAAGGTGAATGTTGAAGTATGAATCTTCATCACAGCACTCAAAACATTCCCATAAGCATTCCGTCCATAACATCTTTAGCAACAGCAAGTGCAGAGTTCAATCCTGATGGCACTAGTAGCCGTCTGATTATATATCTGTCTTGCTTTCCCCTGGCTGCCAGATCCCCTGGGCATTCTCCTCAGAACATGATCTATTTGTGCCTCCGCACTGTTCACTCGTTCAAGGACCCTTGCAATATCTAGCTTGTCATGTATCAATTCACTACCCTGTGGTGCAAAACTAGCCAGTTTATCATCTTGTTTCCTAAAACACCGACATGACCTGGAGAAAATACCCAAAGAACATGTTCAATTCTTAGTATGGGGTGTCGAGTTGGTCAGGTGCAGAAGTGCACCTGTTCCTGCGAGACGCTGTTGTCTGTACTTACTGTGAACAGTAAGTAAAGTTTGGGAAAACCCAATTGTAGTGAAGATTAAGACTAAGTAAGTAATGGGCTTTTTATACCAGTGACACATCAAGCATTTGATATTATAGACCAATCAGTGCTCAGTAGGTGATGTGTTCAACATCATGCTGGCTGCCTTTACTTCCCATGTCTTTACCTGGTACCTATTTTAGGCTGGGTTGACCTGGGAGCAAAGGTTAATGATGCAGATTCAAACCTAAGACTTTCAGGCCAACAGGTGAGCATCTAGCCACTGCGCCATTGTAGCTCCCTTCTGTAAACAGTAACTGGAAATTTAAAAAGTGTTGGCATGAATACCACCACTCTGGTAAATCTTGAGAAAAACATATACAGGTGATATGGAATCTTTTTAGAGATAAAGATTACTTATAAATACTGAAATCAGACACACTGTCCAATTTTTATCCACCTCTGAGCTGCTACTTGAAAGTTTGATCAGCTCTGCAACTTCATGAGTCGCATCCTGGACTCAACCCTCTAAGAAGTTTTATTGGACACCTGTGATGGCTACAAAATGTGGTGCACCCTGTAGTCCTGTGTGGACAAGGGATGTGTATGATTGAGACCTGCTGGTCAGTCAGTCACTGTTCCCCTCCAGGATTGCTGGCCATAGGATTACCACCTCAAGGATGTTAAACCCTGTTCAACCACACAACACAGTTGTAATAGGGCACTCTTGTGGTTACAAAGTAGCCTGCAGTCCTATGTGGGAGTAGCAGGGATGTATACTGACAGACAGGGCCTAACAAGAGGAGATTCTCTCTCCTCAAAGGAGACATAAAAATAATAACAGACTCAGAAGAGATCCCTGCTCAGCCAAGAATAACTCCCAGACTCATGTGCTAGTAAGTCAGTGTACTTCCCACTAGGCTACCCCCAACTCCTGCATACTTGTACCCCTACAAAGAACTCACCCTTCCAAGGCATCATCATCTCCAATGAGAGTAGATGCTGCAGTACTATCTCTTGGCAGAAAGACATCCTCAGCTGCAAGAAATTCCATCAACTGTTTCTCCAGGGTGCTCCACTCCTCCTTCAGCTTGTCACTAACTGAATCTGCACTTACAGATGCTGAAGGCTCGGGGGCCATCTCCTCCAGCAGAGCTTTCTCCTTCTCATAGTTAGATTGTAGATCATCTATACCCAGCTGGAGAATACAACAGACACAGAATGTTACAACTGTATCCCTTTCTCCTTCTCATAGTTTGTAGATCATCTATACCCAGCTGGAGAATACAACAGACACAGAATGTTACAACTGTATCCCTTTCTCCTTCTCATAGTTTGTAGATCTTATATACCCAGCTGGAGAATACAACAGACACAGAATGTTACAACTGTATCCCTTTCTCCTTCTCATAGTTTATAGATCTTATATACCCAGCTAGAGAATACAACAGACACAGAATGTTACAACTGTATCCCTTTCTCCTTCTCATTGTTTGTAGATCATCTATACCCAGATGGAGAATACAACAGACACAGAATGTTACAACTGTATCCCTTTCTCCTTCTCATAGTTTGTAGATCTTCTATACCCAGCTAGAGAATACAACAGACACAGAATGTTACAACTGTATCCCTTTCTCCTTCTCATTGTTTGTAGATCATCTATACCCAGCTGGAGAATACAACAGACACAGAATGTTACAACTGTATCCCTTTCTCCTTCTCATAGTTTATAGATCTTATATACCCAGCTAGAGAATACAACAGACACAGAATGTTACAAATGTATCCCTTTCTCCTTCTCATAGTTTGTAGATCATCTATACCCAGCTGGAGAATACAACAGACGCAGAATGTTACAACTGTATCCCTTTCTCCTTCTCATTGTTTGTAGATCATCTATACCCAGCTGGAGAATACAACAGACACAGAATGTTACAAATGTATCCCTTTCTCCTTCTCATAGTTTATAGATCTTATATACCCAGCTAGAGAATACAACAGACACAGAATGTTACAAATGTATCCCTTTCTCCTTCTCATAGTTTATAGATCTTCTATACCCAGCTAGAGAATACAACAGACACAGAATGTTACAACTGTATCCCTTTCTCCTTCTCATTGTTTGTAGATCATCTATACCCAGCTGGAGAATACAACAGACACAGAATGTTACAAATGTATCCCTTTCTCCTTCTCATAGTTTATAGATCTTATATACCCAGCTAGAGAATACAACAGACACAGAATGTTACAAATGTATCCCTTTCTCCTTCTCATAGTTTATAGATCTTATATACCCAGCTGGAGAATACAACAGACACAATGTTACAAATGTATCCCTTTCTCCTTATCATAGTTTTGTCTGTAGATCTTCTATACCCAGATAAAGAATACAACAGACACAGAATGTTTCAACTATTTCACTTTCTTTTTCTCATAGTTGTTTGCAGATGTTGTATATCCAGCTAGAGAATACAACAGATACACAATGTTAAACTGTATCCCTTTCTCCTTCTCATTGTTTGTTTGTATATCTTATATACCCAACTAGAGAATACAACAGACACAGAATGTTACAACTGTTTCACTTTTTCCTTCTCATTGTTAAGTTTGTAGATCTTTTATACCATCTAGAGAATGCAACAGACACTAATAAAACATATGCAGGTTGCCCCTAAAAAATCCAGCCATTGATAATCTCATTCTTTCAAATTTTGGGCATGACTAAAAATTCTCATGACTTGTTTTTTTTCTAAATTAAAATTCTCAGGAACTATTTTATTCAGTTGAACTAAAATGCTGTACAACTGTTTCATTTAGTTGTTGAACATTAACATTTCATTTACTTTTTATTTAGTGCTCAATTTTCTTTCTTTAAAGGACTGCACACTATTAAAATATCTGACATATTCGCAAATTCAATACTCCTCTGGCCCAGAGGTTGCTAGAGCTAGGTTTGAGTTCTAGGGAAGAGGAGGGAGGAGGGAGAAAGAGGGTTCAGAGGAAAGAGCAAGAGAGAGAAAAACTTTGAACAGTATTAAAAGTCTATGGCTAAGCACCAGCTAGGAAATCAATGTCAAAAGTTTCAGAGCATGCATCTTGTCGTAACAACATACGGATGCTAGTCATGTAGTCAGTTTTAGAGGAAGAAAATGGGAAATTTTGAGGCGAATTGCTACAGAAAGATTATCAGAATATAACAGACCAACAAAGAATGACAAAAAGACTGGCATCCGAAAAGATCAGATGGTTAAGAATGACTGACTAGTACACAGTGTCTTGTTTCTAGAAACTTAAACGTTTTGGCCACATCAAGTACCACGTCGGATTGGAAAAAATAATACCAAACGCCACGGTACCAGGAGAGAGTGGCAGGTGCCAGCCAGCACACAGACGGGTACAATATATAAGTGACCCTTTGGTAGGCAAGTGCACAAAGTGGGAGAACTGACAAGAGACTGTCTTTTTTTTTCAGGCAGAACATGACAATGGCAACGTTCTACAAAGGATCTGTGCCATATGATGATGATGTTAAGATAGTACTTTAACCGCAAAAACAAAAATTTATGGCAACCAACAAGCACATATCTACAGAAGGCTTGGCAAGAGTTAGTTAGTTAGTTCTTTTTGTCGATCTATTCTAGTTTCCCCCTCAGTGGGGCCCCAGAACCCATATGGGCAGCATGAGTTAGCTGAAGGCATATATAGGCTTCACTGACACACAATAGGAATTGGAAGGACAAGTAATAACACGTCATACACACATACCTGTGCAGCAAAAGGGTTGCTTTTCAGAAGAGCTGTCACTAGCTGAATGGCATGTTTTCTGACGATGCTGGATTTATCGTTCAGACGACCCACCACTAAGGTCATCACAGATTCCTGTCTCAGCAGTGGCAGACACTGAAAGCAGATGTGAGAAATAAAAAAAAATGTGAATACACTCAAAGAAATGCTCTCAAATGCAGTGTTTTATTAAGAAACAAATTAACATTTATTCTTGTTAAAACTTTTCTACCCTTTTATGTAGAAATAAAGACTGTGTTCTCGTGTTCCCATACGGTGAAACTGTGTTGTTCAAAAACTGGTGTAGAATCATTATCATGTAGCGGGTCTGCCTGAAAGACACTTTGTCTCTCCCCAGTTCTCCTGCCTCATGCACTTTCATATCTAAGGAGTCACTTATATCCTGTGCCCATCTTGTGTTGGTTGGCCCGTGCCACCTCCTTCCTGGTACCATGCCTTCTGTTTTTTTTTTTTGTGTTCCAATCGTCTGTGGTGTTTGATATGGCTAAATAATTTCAGCTTCTGAGACAAGATGCTGTTTATTAACTAATCTTCCTCGTTCATATTCTATATAACAGAATCGCTAATGTGCACAAGAGAATAAGTTGAATGGTAGGACAGAATCAATAATGCAGAGCTTAGAGATCTAAACAAAATCAGTTGCTGGTGTTGGATAGGACACATAAAGAAAACATGATAACAATACTGTAACAAGAATGCCCTAGCACTGGAAACAAGAGGGTCGAATAAATAAAGACAAATCTAAAACATTGATAAGAAAACTGGAGAATGGGGATGGGGTGAGCTGCACGCACAAATCACAAAATCCGTAGATCCAGCGGCAATCTCTAGGATGTCTATCAAAACTGCACTCATGAACTACATATGTCCATGAAGCAAACCCAGGACCTTCAGAGTACAAGGCAAATGGCTTGACCACATCGCCACAGAGATCGGACATGCATGCATGCATGCATGCATGCATGCATGTATGTATGTAATGTAATGTATGTATGTATGTATGTATGTATGTATGTATGTATGTATGTATGTATGTATGTATGTATGTATGTATGTATGTATGTATGTATGTATGTATGTATGGATGTATGTATGTATGTATAAGTGTCTGCGTTTGCCATACATGCTTTTGCGTTTTACTTGCTCTTAAATATTATGTATATTGCTGTATTACCATAACATTTTTCTAGATGAAATACTATTGCAGTGTTAGAAAGGAATGCTAGAAATAGCTTGATATAAAACAGGCCTGCGTGCTCAATTTGTGATCCTTAGAAAATACAGGGTTTTTTTTGGGTGTGGTTTGATCCCCTTATAAATATGTAAGACATGTTACAACGAGTATGCTCTATATCATAATTCACCTTTTCCGTGACCACATGAAGCCATATTTGCAATACCTTGCTGCGGACAAAAGCATTGACATCATGGATGTGATCCTGTGGACAAGTTCAGAAACAAATTGTTGCATTTTAAAAACAAAATAATATTCTTCTACAGATGAAAGTGGAAGCCGCCAAAGTGTAGCAGCTAGACGCTCACTGCGGAGAGAGGAAGGTCATGCGTTCAGGTCCTGAGGGAGCCAGACTTTTATCAAAAATGACCTTGGCTACCAGGTCAACCCAGCCTTGCATGGATACCAGGTATAGATCTGGGAAGTAAAGATGGCTGGCGTAATGTTGACCACATCACTCACCAATAACTGATTGATCTATAACATATAGGTCTAGCCCTATATGTCAATTATGTCTGAAGGCGTGGCAAAGGGTCCTGTACACATGAAAGTCAAGGATGCAAGAGATACCAATAAGACATTTTCAGTTACAGTGAGAAAAAAAGGTTAAAGTGTTATGCAGGACCCGTTTGTTATAGGCATGTGAGACATGGACAAAAAGCAAACAAGCCGGGAAAAGACTTTTACTGGCATTGAAGATGTGGTGCTTGAGAAGAATTCAGTCAATATCATGGAACACAAACAAGGCAGCCCACTTTGAAATAGATAAAAGTCGTTAACCAATAAATCAGTCATAGACATTCACAGTTTTTGGACAGGTTACAAGAAGGAATCAAGAACTAAATTGAACTTGGTTAACGAGTGGCAGGGCTGGTGGGAAAAAAAATCAAGGGGAAGGCAAAGAACCATTTGAAAGCAAAGAACCCTTTACCTGGAAGGCTTTGCCATATGGATGGGGTGGGACAAGAACACTGACCTGATGAGTGATTCTGGTGTTTATGTGAGATATCAAAACATGGCGGCCAACATTAAGGACAGGGCACATGAGGATGATGGTATTATAATCTGAGTGTTTAGTGTTTTTATCCCCCACACCTTCCCCAAAAAAAAGTCAAGACAGGAAATGGATGATTTTTTCATAGCCTTTACAAATTATTAACTGCTACAATATTCTTCTTCTTAGCATTCACTAGTTTGAAACTCTGACTGAAAGATATGGTCATTTGTCCACTCCTGGACTTTGGTCTTAATCCAGAACTCGAGTTTTGTGTGCACATTTGCCTTGACAGATCTAGCTTATTTAGATGTAGACTGTTGGCTCCTTGCCTCTCAGGCAGATGCACCCTGACTTTGAAGGAAACACCCCTAGTTAGTTGCCTCATACAACATGCTTGTTAGCAGGGCAGTAGGACTATTCTTTGTTCTCCAAAATGGAGCCGTAGAACTCACAGGAGGTAACTGCAAGAATGACTGAGATATTTCTCAGATGTACTTTAACTCGTCACAGATCAATATCACTAATGCTAATAAAAAAAAAGTGTAAATGACTTTTGGATATTTTTCAGATGTACTTTAACTTGTCATAGATAAATATCACCAATGCTGGAAAAAAAAACAGAATGACTTTGGGATATTTCAGATGTACTTTAACTCGCCATAGATCAATATCACTAATGCTGGAAAAAACCAGAATGACTTTGGGATATTTCTCAGTTGTACTTTAACTCGTCATAGATCAATATCACTAATGCTAGTTAAACAAGAATGACTTTGGGATATTTCTTAGATGTACCTTAACTCATCATGGATAAATATCCCTAATGCTGGAAAAAACCAGAATGACTTTAGGATATTTTTCAGATGTACTTTAACTCGTCATAGATCAATATCACTAATGCTGGAAAAAACAAGAATGACTTTGGGATATTTCTTAGATGTACTTTAATTCATCATAAATCAATATGACTAATGCTGGAAAAAACAAGAATGACCGGATGTGGAAAAGGTGAAATTATGTGGTTTACTAGTTGAGACTTATTCTTACAGTGGTTCATTGTTTTACCATTTCTTCTTTCTCTCTATTCCCCCTTAAAAGGGTAGTCATCATGTTGTATGGTTTAAGCTACGCTTCAATGTCTTGTGCCCTTCAGTCCTACACATTCACTTTCAGCAAACCCTTAATATGTCACTCTTTATGACATGCTTGTTAAGAGGGCAGTGGATTTGTTGTTGTATTTATATGGTTCAGTGTTACACTATCCATTTATCACTGATGCAGTATTTATGAGGAGCGGCTGGCAGAACAGTTAAAATTGCAGGGTTCTCATGTAGGAGACCCGGATTCAAATCCTCAGTAAGATTTGAGAACTTATTTTTGTTTGGTCAGGGCAAAAATAAAATCCTAACCTGCCCCGTCCATAGTAACAGCACTAGCAACTTGACCCTAAACACTCAAACTCCCTGTCTACATCATAAAAGTGTAGTATTTTCATTACAAATTAAAATACAATGACGTAAAGAGGCACAATATATTTTTTATTTAACCAACCCCAAAACAAAAACACTGAACAAAGAAATGGAAAACTTGACATGCACACAAACCTCCAGTTTTTCAAACAAGCCATCTCTTGTTGCTCGTAGTTTATCATCCAGCTCCTCTTTGCACAGATATTTAATGAGAATCTCTCCCATCATGCTAAGCACACCATTACGTAATGTGTAAGACTGAAAAATACATACAAATTTGTTTCTCTAACTTAAATGTAAGATAACCAGGAATATAAGATTCTCAGAAATGAAGTCATAAGAGAAAAGTCAGCATGGAACAAATACTAAATTACATACAAATTTTTTTCCCTAACTTAAATGAAAGATAACCAGGAATATAAGATTCTCAGAAATGAAGTCATACGAAAAAAGTCAGCATGGAACAAATACTAAATTACAAATTTGTTTCCCTAACTTAAATGAAAGATAAACAGGAATATAAGATTCTCAGAAATGAAGTCATACGAGAAAAGTCAGCATGGAACAAATACTAAATTACATAAAATTTCAATAAATAAAAGAAAGTGCCCACTTAGAGAAAATGCCTTTCGACGCCATACCACGCAAGGCATACCAAAAGAGAAGAGGAACACAGAACTCGAGGTAGACCAAGAATAGGCATCAGAGAATCAATATAATGTGCCAATGGTCAAGGCAGACACAAGAGCAAGAAGTAGAACCTTATATCTCTCTCTCAACACTCAAGCAACAAAAGAGCAAGTGAAGAAAAAGAAGAAGTTTGTTAACTGCCTATAGAGACTTCTAAATCAGCTTAATAAACAGTGCTAAGCCATCAGATTCTACACTGCTTGAGAAGCTTGTTTATGAATCACAGGGCTATTCCCACGTGTGTGAGCTGAGTAATTCTATGAGCATGACCCTGAAGGTCATGGCAGGTTCCATCCAAGATAAGTAGACTCACTGCAAACTCTACTATTTGTGGAATTAACTTCATCTTTGTCCCAGAATATATAGGTGTAGATGGCAAATAAAGAGCTGATAGATTGGCTGATATAGTCGCAAATAACCAGCGTATGGATAACGACATTGTTTGTGCCTTTAGAGAGAGAGGACCACCAGAAGATTTGGGGGGCAGTGCGTCCACATCGCTGCAAACAATGCAAGAGTTATGAATAAAGATCAGCGTAGCCAAGCATAGAAGGCTTACCAGACATACGAGAAGTCTTGTCAACCAGCACAGGCCTGGCATAACTGAATGCCGGAATATGATTTATATGTTGGGGTGGGGTGTGTGTGTGAGTGAGAGAGATATAGATAGACAGAGAGAGAGAGAGCAAGAGACAGAGAGATAGAAAGAGAGAGAGAGAGATCTGAGCACTTAAGGTTTCCACTGTGAAGCAGTTGAGCTGCTTGTCCCATGTTTTGAAAGTTGTGGTACTGTTTTTCGCCGACGCAGTTAGGTTACCAAGTGAAGTTATTTCAGAGTTATCTGGAAAATATCACTGGACTATAGAGTTACAGCTCTGTGCGGTATTCATGCAGGTGACTAGCTAGCTGCTTTGCAGAAACTAAATTGGATGGGTTAACATTATCACTTTGAGATGACTAAATCCAGTAACTTCCGGCTGTGACACAGTTCCACATTTGCTGAGGTCAGGGGTCACTGCTAAATCACCTGATTCATTTGGGTTTTTTAATTTTTTACATTACGGGGAATGTATTCTATTTATGTTTCACTCTGTTCATACATTATTGTTTACCCCTTTCATCATCATGTAGCAGGTCCTTTGCAGAACGTCGCTCTCATCACAATCTGCCTGAAAGAAACTCATGTCTCTCGCCATTTCTCCCGCCTCATGTGCTTTCATACCCAGGGAGTCACTTATATCCTGTGCCCATCTTCTTGTCGGCCCCTGCCCCTCGTTCCTGGTACCATGCCTTCTGCTATAATTTTTTCCGATCCGTCGTGGCACTTGATATGACCAAAATATTTCGCTTCCGTTTACACCATTAGATATTATATATAGAAAAGCAAATGTAACAATGTAAATATTTTTTTTAACTAATTAGTGACGTGTGTAACATTGTAATGTGATAAATTCTTTTCCTACTCACAGGGTGAAGGGTTTATGGGTACCATTGGAATTGGAAATCACAGATGGTTGCTAAAGATGAGAATGGTGTGCTTACAGGATTGTCCCAAAGGTTGTGATGTTGGTTCTAAACTCAGTTTTCTATGTTGGTTCCGAGGCCCCATCCTGGGGAAAACAAGAGAACACCCAGTGCCTCTCTAACAAGCATGTAGTATTAGTCTACTAGTTTGAGGATTTCTTCGAAGTTAGAGTGCATCTGCCCGAGAGGCAAGAAACTGCCAGTCTGCATACAAATAAGCAGACCTATAGAACAGATGTATAAGCAAAACATAAGTTATGGAACAAGACTAAAGTCCAGAAGTGGACGAACAACCAGAAACTTCCACTGCAGTTTACAGCTGGTGAATGCAAAGAAGAAGAAACTCTCCACCATTAAAGTCACACATCTTCTTCAGCGATCTCTGGTCATGCGCATAATCCACTGTGGGTCATAAACTGGGATGTCTTTTCAAGGTCTCTTAGGTTTCCCTAAAGCTTAGTTGTCAGTTCTACTGGGTGTTGCCATATGTCGCTCCGCAGCTCCGCCAGGAGAGGACAGTCTTGCAGGACATGTTCTGGAGTCTGTTCAGCACGAAGGCACTGGCAGAGAGCTGTTTGGCTCATACCTAATTTATGTGAGTGTTTATTGAGTCTGCAGTGTCCAGTGCATAAGCGAAAAACTGTGACTTGGTCTGTTCTGTTCAAGTGTTTCAGGAAATCTTTTCCGTAGTTATAACCAGTGTTGGTTTTCCAATCTGTTTCTGATTTTCTCTTAATGAGATTTTTGACTTCTAGAAAAGATAGTGGCTGGTAGGTAAAGTCACACATGAATGAAACCATCAAGAATTACCTCCCCATCCAGCAGACCAACAACAAGAGGCAGACACGGAAGGACAACTGCTGGCATTTTCTCTGCAAGTTCTGCAAGAAACAAAGCATAAGCTTTGGCAGCTGTCGTGTCCCGGGCAGCCTCCTTCGTATCAGCATTTCCAATCTCCCTGTAATAGACCATAAAAAAGCATTTGTATTATAATAAACATACTCTTTGCCTGCATGTTTTTCTTCTTATAATCCATACCATGAGGTGTCGATAGTCATGTCTATCCAGAATTTTCTGACTTGTGTACATTTAATAATTTCTGCTACAGATTATCTTCCATGCCATGAGGTCAAACTGTCCGGCATCTTCTCGCTCAGTTTGGTCAAATTCTGATGTGGATAATCAGTTGTCCTCATGAGTCACTTCCTTTCAAGACATCTTCATTACACACAGAACAGCAATGGAGGGGTACACACCTGGGAAGAGAGGAAGAGGAAGGCCAAAGAAAAGATGGGTGCAGGATGTGGCTGATGATCTCCAGATAGGAGTATCAGACGCAGGACATCTTGCTTGTGATTTAGAGGTTTTCTGGAGGGCTGTTATGGAAGCAAGGTTCTGCAAGGGACATGCTACTGACTGACTGACTGAGACATGGAATGTGCTGTGTTTCAGAGACGCTGAGACAAAGAATTCCAAGACGATGAATCACTTGTTGAAAATAGGTATTAAATGAGGACAAGCATGCAGAAACCGGTTGCAGGGCAAAGAAAGAAGATATGCCAGTCAACTCCTAATGGGTGCAGTGAGCACCGAACATTGAAATGGCTGCTGCATCAAAGGATAGAGCACGAATGGGTTGGACTGACAAGCTAATATGTCGATATTGAGATACAATGGGTCGGTGTTGGACAGGCTCATCCTGTAGATACCATACCTGCAAAATGCAGCTTATCATGGACCTGGTGTAAGCTGATTGCAAGGCTATCTTCCACTAAACACTAACTCAGTTAAGGCCAAACAGTGATAAATTGTGACTATAATAATGAACCATGTTAACCCTGTCACCTAGAGAAATCCTGTTACCCAACTTTTACAGGTTTTTGATAACACGGTATCTTTGGGCATTTGCCAGTATGCTTATATAACAGCTTTGCCACTGGTTGCAACTGCATCACGTATAAATCTGGAAGGCATGGCTACATTTACTCGCATTGAAAATGTGGTGCTTGAGAAGAATTCAGTCAATCTGGAACACAAACAAGGCAGTCCACTTTGAAAAAAAAGTCAGTTTTGAAGATTTTTACCCGCCAAAAGGGTTAAATAGTAAGTCACTGAGCTTTTCTTTTCTTCATAGGGGATCTGGTCAAAATTATACTAACAGAGGAAAGGCAAAACAGATATATAATCACACTATGACTGGTACCATAGGAAAGGGAACTCTTAGCTGGCTGCTGAAGCTGGGGACTAAATGCGTATGGCAATTTTCTGATTGCCGAGCTATCTGTTCTTAATTCAACAGTGAACCAAGGTACTTGCTCCCAAAAAGCCCTTACAACACTGAGTTTGTCATGCACCAAGTGGTGCAGAACCAGACAGTCCCAACATACTAGCATTACCTGGAGAAAATATCCAAAGGGTGTTATCTGGGACCTCGCCGGAGCTACAGAGTGCATGCTCTGTGCTTGATACCATCTGCAGCTGTCACTCCCAGAGTATGCTGAGAAAGGTAGAAACAGGTATGCTGCAAGCAGAGTGATAACAAGTTGGAGCCACTGACAACAGCTCCAGTACAACCACTGTCCGGAAAAGGTACCCTCATGATTGGTTTTTCTCCTAGCTATCACTGTGCTCAACATTCTGATTAAAACAAAAGAATGTTTGAAACAAAGGGGGAAAATGTTTAGAAATTACCGCATAATATCGGCTACGATTGACTTGCATCCATGCTCTTTGACCAGGATCTCCACAATTTGTGTCAAAGGGGAAGTCAGAAATTCAAAATGCTTCAATAGCTGGTCCATCTTCAAACTGGCGCCTACAAGAGGAGATACATGAACAACATCAATTAACTCTGGCAAACCTCCTATGAAATTTCCCTCGTAATTACAGTTCCTTTTTTCAAGAGAGTATATCATATCTAGTCAATAATTACTATAAATCAAAGGTTAATGTCTTTTGACTTCAGCAAGCATTTCTGTAAGGTGTATATCAAAATACCACCGAGGCTGTGCTGCAGAGCTGCCCTTTGTCTTTTCAAGCCAATCAACTATGGCCTGTGCCAAGTTTCTATGGTGTCAAGATGCTATAGAATGCACAGGTGCTGAACCAGGACCAGCACTCGTACTGGTCAAGACATAACCAGACCTCTCTTCGGTAGAAACAGGTTTCCAGCCTGGGGTCTGGCAAATGCAGACAGGATCAAGATTTCCTTCAAAGTCACTAAAGAGATGAGGACACATCAGTATGCACTCAAATAAGTCACACCTGTAAAACAAATGTCCACACAAAACTCAAGTCCTAGAATAAGATGAAAGTCCAGAAGTGGACAAACAACCGCCATAGTTTACAGCTGGTGAATGCAAAGAAAAAGAAAGGAAGTTTATAATGCTACATGTTAGGACTTCAAAAAGTTTCTAGACAACTGACCAAATTGTAAAACACAATTTTCCAGAAACAGCTTACCCAGTCCATGATTAAAACGTTTGATCAAGTGTCCAATAATATGAGCTATGCAGATAACTGTGTCCTTCACCTTAGCAGCAGATGGGTTTTCTAGCAGCTTGTAACAGCACGTACTTATAAGACTGGAAAAAATAAAACAATTTTTAATATACACAAGAACTGAATGATTCAACATAAGATTTATGCATGAAAAATCTGAAACAATAAATTTAACATCTATAAACTTGAAAAAGTGAAAGAATATATGGTTTTTACACTAAATAAAGAACGACCCACTTTACAATTTTCATACTCCTTAATAAAAAGATTAAATATAACACTTTTACACTAAAATTTTCTACTCACAGAACATTTAAACGAACTGAAAAATCAATATTTATACATTCAAAGAAATTAATTAATATTAATATATTTACACTAAAAATATGAAGAATTCACTTTAATTTTTATACATTAAAAAAAAAGGATTTAAGACAATAACATTCAAGATTATAAATTGACTACGATTTGTGAATCCTCTTGAGTTTAACATCATAAGTCAGATACACACTGATGTTCAGGTCATCGAAGCCACAAGTAAAGTTTGCACCTATCAGTGAGTTTTGAATCAAAACTTTTATTCTGACCTGCTTTCAAAGTTCCATTATCACAGGAGTTATGTTGCAGAGATTACCTGTCCCTCCTCAAATTCAAAAACTGCCAGTATGCAATAACCGGTACTAAAACTTCAAACCACCCAAATACAACCTTTCACCTGGGGTTTTCAGGAGCCCATTTTGGTTTTAAACAATAATAGACCCCCCCCCCCCCCTTTCCCCCCAACTAAGCATGTTATCAATAAAACGCTAGGGTTTACCAAAATCGGATGTTTTGCACCAAAAGGCAGATATCACAGCCTTGCTGTAAATCACAATACAACAAGTCAACTAAGCTTTTTAAGGAAACAGAAAAAGAAGAGGCTGAAACGGAAATAAGACAATACCTGACAGACCCTTCCTCTGTGATGAAATAATCCCAAAATCGGGTGATGGACAGCCGAATAAAAGAGAAAAGCACCTGAAACAGACACAGCTATAACAGCAACCAAAAAAGGAGACGCCAAAGAACTGCCAGATAATATACCTGACAAACTCCTCTTCTGCAATGGGAGGATCCCAAAGTTTGGTGATGGACAGCTGAATGAAAGAGAGCAGCACCTGGATGCCCTGCTGCCTCTCAAACTCCCAGTCCATGCTCATGGAGTCAGAAGCCGGTTTGCTCTTTTTGCCTCGTCCCTGTGGTGATTATAAATGTGGAGTTAAAATTAACATGGTGAGATTGGTCATAGATTACGGTTAGAATGAAGATGTTAACAACTAAAACAATTACTTAACAACCACAAGTATTCATTAACAACTGATGCCTGTGTGAAATAAAGGGTATTACCATAACTTGTGGCAAATGATAGTTTTCAAACCTAAGAATTCTTTCAAAAACTAGGAGTCGACTTGTATGGTAGGTATAAAAGGTATTGGGTAGATACAGACCTAAATCAGACTTCTGAGCTAAAAATCTCAAGGTTGACTTGTTCTTCCCAATTTACGGTAAATAGTATGTTAGAATTAGAATCACCAGTATAGAGCTGTACTTAATTTCAGTAAATCAAGAGGTGTGGACAAATTGTTGGTATCTGACAGGACATACACTGAGAAAACCTGATTCTAAATAAAACTAGAATGTTCTTATACTGAAACCCACGGGTTCAAGGGAATAAAGACAGACCATAACACCCCCCCCCCCCCCCCCACAAAACAATGAGAAGCCATTTATAGTATAAAGTGGAGTAAGCTGCATGAAATAGTAAGACATGATGATTTGGTGTGTCGGTTCACTGGAGGATAAAGGGCAGAAGTTGAGCTTCACTTCGGTTAGGATATGCTTGTTAATTGTTACTTGCCCAAATAGACAGGTCTGAACAATTCATGCTCCATCCTTCCATGCAGCAGCCATCTCAGTGTCGCCATGCTCCTGTACCCAACAGGAGTTGAAAGACATATTATCTTTCTTCGCCCCACAATCGGTTTCTGCATGCTTGTCATTTTCAATACCTTTTTCCATCGGGCAGTTCATCGTCTCTGACTCATCTGTCTCACCATCTCTGGGATGCAGCGCATGTGTCCTTTCCCTATTTCTTCCTCCGCTGCCTACTGCAGACATGGCCAGTCTGTTGGCTCTTTTATTTCCTTTCACTCTGACACATCCTAGCGTGAAAAGCCAACATAGTTTCTTGGAGCAGGACTTCTAGATGCTGTCCACCCATTCTAGTCGAAGTTTGCCAATTTGGATCTTAAGTTAAGATACTCTGCTGTCACACAATGGCTAATTATATACTTTGCATGTGTGTTAGTCATTCAGAGTATGACATCATCATCATCATCATGTGCTCTCCCAACCGTCCTAAGCAGTCACAAGAATCAGGTCAGTGCTTTTTGCCTCACCCCATCCATATGACTAAGCCGTCCAGGTATTTTACTTCTCCGCCTTCCCCTTGCTCTTTTTCCATCAATCATGCCAGTTATCACCAAGTTTTCAAGTCCACTTCCCATAAAATGTCTAAAATACAGACTGCATCAAATTATTTTAAGGTTTTTATCTGCCTTAAGGAGAACTGTCTTATTTGGAGTAAAAAGATACCGGTTTACAAAATTTAAAAAAATACTATACCTTTCCTGCAACAACTGCATTTGGCCTATGTGCTTCACTATCAAGCTGCTCTAAAAACTGGCACACTAAGTAACAAGACATCTTCAGGGCATTCAAACTAGCAAACCGCTCTTCTCTAGAAAGATCAGATTCATCCAATGTTGTCTCCAGACTGCGACAAAAAGTCTGGCATCCTAAAGATGGGACAAGAAAAATAGGTAAAGTTCATACTAAACCAGATACTTGGGCAGAAAATGCAAACAATTACAAATATACACTATTATATTAGAATGGCCATCTAATGAGAATGCCCTAATACCAACTGGCCACAGTGAGTCATGCTGAAGAAAAACAATGAAAACAGAGTAAGAGGAAAATGACACAAAATGGAATGATGGCATCAAGGACAGCCTTAAAGAAATAAGAATCAGTTTATGCAACAAATTAAAAAGAGATCACATAAGACCCTTACATCTACACACTGCTCCCACTTCAATGAAGTAACCTTGAGAAAGAGGACGTTCACCAGCTGTAAACTCAGCCGGAAAGTTCTGCTTGTTTTTCCACTCAGACTTTAGTCTTTTCCAGAACTTGAGTGGTGTGAGCACATCGGTTTTTTTTTTTTAGATCTGTCTTATTTTACTCAGACTGTTAGTTCCTTGCCTCTCAGGCAGATGGACTCCAACTTCAAAGGAAACACCTATTAGTCAACTGTTATGACATGTTTGTCTGGGGGCTTTCTGTGGTGAAGTGGTCAAGCCGTGAAGGTCATGGGTTCGTTTCACGGCTGCGCCCTTCATTTATGAGTGCAATTTTTATGGACATCCCTGGGGATCGTCGTTGGAGCTAGAGCTTGTGCTCTGTGCAGTGCTCTCGGCAGGTGGCTAGCTGTTCTGCCAAGAGAGAACGAGCCACATAAGAAAAAACATGGTGCAATGAAGTCGATCCTCTTGACTGTAACCTTTATCACAGAAAACAAAGTTACCAGAGGAATTCTTGTGTCTGATTCTCAGTCGGCACTGCGGAAGGTTCAAAATGGACTAGAGTGTCATGAGTGGATACTAGGCATCAGTTCACCAGCACTGCTAGGAATCTCATGGATATACTGTCCAGGATATGCAGGAGTGCAAGGGAATGAAAGAGCAAATTTTCTGGCTACAAAAGCCAAAGCTACAAGAACTCTTGTACTGGACAAGGGAGATATTCTGAAGACCATATATGGAAGACTGCTGACAGAAGAAAGAAGATTTGATGATAACATGTGTAAGAATGTGTGAATGAGGAATTAAGTGGGGATCCGGCAAGGAGGGATGGATGAGAGGAAGAGAATGACGCTTACTGTAATCAGTGTGCTACGGGAGCAGTTAGCATCTACACCTTAAGAAATTTCCTGCAGGAGACGGAGCATCTATGGGTATGCGTGGTGTGCCATGATGTTGATTCTTAAATCAGTAATCAGAGATGTTAATTAGGGAGGCAGTAAGACTATCCTGGTTGTTACCATAATGGGGGCCCCAGAACCTACAAGTAGAAATGAGTTTGGCATTGCCAGAGCTTCCTCTCAGCACTATATTTTCCTAGCCTGAATAACAGCTGAATTAAGTAAATATTTCACAACTAGATCAACAGATATAGCAGTATAAAAGCATTTCTTCCTGAAAATACTACAAAGATAACATGTGACAACTAAGCCATCAAGTATAGGATCCCCAAGTGGGTTCTGGGACCCCATTTTAGGAGAAAAACAAAACAGACCCACTAACTACCCTTTAACAAACACTTTGTAAAAGGCAAATAATCAAGACTGCTGAAATACAATTAATTAAGACTGCTGAAATAAAATTTGTTGAGCTGAAAGGCATAGATATCGCAGTCTAGCTGTAAAATACTCATGCCAGCAGCCCTTTTAACCCTTTCGCTGCTGCGCCCAACACAGGCCAACGTAACCACTGTGCTGAGCCAGGCGAGAGCTAATCTTTCTCCCTGTGCTGAATACCTTTCTCGCCTCCAAAAGCAGAAGATGCTCTTGCGGCGCGGGGTAAAAATTGTACACCTAAAATAAAAACTCTTTTGAAGCGCATGGTTGACCTTTGCGCTGACAAGTCGGACGCGCTTGGGCTACGCCATAAAAACTCATTAAATAGAAATACTTCAAACTTACAAAGCAAATACAAAACACTTTGTAAGCAGATACATGTTCTTTTTATTATTATTATTATCTTTTTGTGTGAAATATTTCAAAATAAGGTGCGACACACAGTACCAAATCACAGTCCTTGAACATGTATCTGGGTTTCCCGTCGTTTTTTGCTTTCTGCGCATACCACACACTTTCTTGTTGGGAATTTCTTCTGTGATGTTACAGACTCTATTTTTGAAGGGTACTGCCTTTCTTTGTACTAAACGAAGTGGCAGATCTTCACTTTTTTTGTCCTCGTACATTTGTTCTCTTTTCCTTGCAATATTTATGAAGACTTTCTCTTACTAACATTAAGTAAAATTGGGCAACAGGAGTGTTTTTGCACACCAATGAACAGTATACCAACCATGCTTCACAAAGCAACAGGATAACGTGTAACACATCTAAATGCACGTGACATAATGTTTAATTAATTAATACTTCTGTGATCTGTTGCCGAAAGAGCTAAGAGCTCAAATTTAGAATTTACATTTAAAATTATAATAATAAAAAACAATACGGCATGCAGGAATTGAACGTGTACCCTTCGATTACAAGGCAAGCGTGATATCAACTACGCTAGAAGTTTATATGTAAATTGGTACCGAAAATAGGACTAGTATTGTACACTTTGATAGACAAGACACAGTTTTGTCAGTTGTATAGTATATTAGAAACATAAGTATTAATTTTCATGTCAGTACGTGGCCATATCTTCATTTTGATTATTGGTGATTCATTTCAAATCCAGTCAATGTAGATAGCTGGGTCATATGGTCAGTCTTGCTCACGGCTAGAAGTACACGTGTCCGACGGCGTGCCGCGAAGATAGCCCAGCTCATATAACTCAAACGTTTCAAAGTTATCCTTACTATTACTCCTCGAAACAAACTCCAATAATTCTTCATTAACTATAATTAACAAATTTTCTTGTTAGTTTGTATTTAAAAAAAGTAGACTAACGCAAAACCAGAAACATATTTTAGGGCAAAAAAGTTACCGTTCACCGACCATGCTTCTATGGTAACAAAGCAACAGGATAGCGTGAAATGCATCTAAATACGGCTAAACGCACCTGATAAGGGTTTTAATTGTATGTAAATGGGTCAGTTTGATCAGATTTGGGTAATGTATATTTCCATTTCACCCCCAAGAATTACTGTCCTTAGCAATCTGTAAGAAAAGTCGAGGACGAGATATCTCGTCCTTAGCACTGAGGGCACAGAAAATGGAAGACGAGTTAACTCGTCCTTAGCAGTCTACCGGGTAGACGAGTTATCTCGTCCATAGCAGCAAAAGGGTTAAGGGTCAATGCTAAAGAAGACTAGGTATGGAATTCATAATCTAATTTTGATGACCTGCGTGGTCTAAAGGTTTTGAATTTATGGTCTTCTTCCACACTCAGAGGAGTTAGTGAACATGTGAACATTTCTGACACACAGTAGGACAAATGAAGGTCAGCCATCTGAAAATGTTGCTGTTGTGCTGTGGGATGGATCTGGTTTGGTTTGGTTTAAGCAAAGGATCAACATCAGGGCACAAGGGTAGTAACCCATAAGTGCTCCGTTCTACTTCTAACTCAAGCCTGAGTCCAAAGAATTTCAGCGCAGTGCACGTACTCCGTAGTACTGCCAAGGATCCTGAAATACTTTGGGTAGATTTTTAAACTCAAAATTTTGCCCGGCCAGCGCCAAAGGCTGCTCTTTTCGATTTCCAACTGCCAAGGGATTTTTTTATGTGCGCAACAGATCAAACTACTCGAGACCAGGGGAAATTACTAGAAGTCTACGTAAAAAAATCCTAGCCTTCACCGGGGCCTGAACCTAGGAACTCCAGCACTAGAGGCAGATGCCATGCCTTGAGACCACTTTGACTGGTGGAAATCTAAGCCTAAGCAGCATTTCAGTAGGACTTTCGGTCAACAGGCATTTGAACCAAGGTTAAGGTTTGTCATATAGTAGGATTTTTGGCCAGCAGGCTTCACTCATTTCCCAAATGAGTTGTCGATGGTTGTTACCCATGTATTGAGAGTGGACTGATGAGAGCAGGGGTTTTCTGGACACTGCATCTCGGGGAGGGAGGGGGCACCACCTCTGAGACCCCTTGCCAGCTTGGTTCAGGCAGATACAGGCCAATATCTGTGGTCATGCGACAGGAGTCTTGCATGAGGATCTGTAAAACCAGCACTGAGCTTGCTGACACCCCTGGTCAGGTAGGGAGTATCTCCTGATAAACAACACAAAGACCTTGACTTTCCTTCATGCCTGTGACTGAAATCTTCATGCCACAAATTCTTCAACAAAGCATCCAGCAATCAATACAATTTTCTTGTAAATTACCTTTAAGTAAACTTGTCCAAGCTTCTTCTCTGGTGTTTTGGTCCAGATCTTTATGCAAACTGAAAAAGCCAAAATTTAAGAATGTGCTACAGTATGATCACCATTTGTTTTCACAAACAACAGAGATTTATATCAGATCTATGTTCTTGTCTCAGTTATGCCAAATTTGTGTGTTCTTCTTCTGACCTTTATCAACCAATGGAGCATAGGCCCTCAACCAACTCATACCAAGTCATCCTATCTTGTGCTATTACATAGAGCTCACCCTATTCCCCCCCCCCCCCCAACCACCCCATATTTGTAACCTCACGTTCTAGTTCCATTTTCCATGTGATTGTTGGTCTATCTTTGTCTCTGTGCCCATGTGAGTGCCACTGTAAAGACATTCTAGTTATTCAGTTCTCAGGTTTTCTCAAATTGTGTCATCTCCAGCGCCAGCATTTTTTCTTAATCCCTTGACTCACATGAATGTTTAGTTCTCTCTCAAAGCTCAACATTAATGATTCTATCACATCATTACAATCCCTCTGTTCTGTGCTGAGAGGAGTTAATTCATGTTGCTAAATGGCATTGCCATCAAGGTATTCTTTCTCTCCTCCTTTCTCCTGTCCCCCATTAGTCACATATTTCTCAACATCAGACAACAGCTGTAGAATATCATGATGACCAACGACATAAGAGAGACAGAAGGCTGTGCAGAAAAACAAAGAGGAATGCTGCAGATGGAACAAAAACAGGAGGTTGTACAGTATGAAAAGAAAACAGGAAGTTGTACAGAAGAGAAGAAGACAGGAGGCTACAGCAGGGAAAACCAACTTTTCGGGGTGACGAGGGTTGAGATTCTTAAACACAGTTCAGAGGATACATTTCTTGGCGTGAGTTAGAGGATCAGAAGATTAAGTACACAAGAAATAAAGACCACACACACCGAAGAAAAAGACAAATTAAGACAAATAAAAATCTACATAATAATTACCACAGTAAGCTGAACAAGGTGTCGAAGTGTTCCACTACACACTTGGAATTACTTTTGCAGGTGGACTTGAAAGCTTGCAGTGCCACAGGTAATTGTCTGACAGTCAGCAGGTCTTCCACACAGTAGTGGTTCGTCCCGGTACGGCTCATCAATTCATCTCGAGTGGTTGGGATTATGAACTCCATCTTTGCTCATCTGGAAAATCAGTTTTCAAATCATACAATTTTATCATCTAGATTTATTTGCTGGTTGGAGCATATTAAAAGAATGTCAGATGACAGAGAAGTAAAAAACTATTTACACAAGGGAGAGGAATGGTCGTAGACCACAAGGCAGGCCAAGAATAATATGGAGAGATAATGTCCAGACAAACCTGCAAATACTAGGTGTCACCAAATGGAAAGAGAAGGCCAATCAGAGAGATGAATGGAGGTGGGTGATATCTGCAGCAATCAACCTTTAGGGCTCAGAATGCTGAAGAAGAAGAAGAAGAAGAAGATTTTTTTTTATTCACCAGTGATTACTGGCATCAAGTGAGCTAATAGATTGCACTGGTAGAGTATAAAGAGAGAATTCTGGACCACCATTATTCTCAAGTGCTTTGCCCACTGGAATAGGCAGTGATGTCTCTCCACAATTTGTGATCTTCAATAGCATGTATCATTTCATGTGCTGAAAACTCTCCATGACTTTGCTAAATGTTGCTAAGAATGCTCTAGTGTTGTTTTCCTCTGTCTCTTTTACCACAGATCTTTCCAGTGGACACATTTTCTAGTTTCCTTCTAATAACTAGTATCTTCTGACAAAACGATCTTCTTCATGAAGCCCTGGATATGGGTCACAGATTGACTAGAGTTAAGTCTTGGAGGCCATAAGCAGAAGACAAAATTAGAGATGTGTGTATATTGGAAAAACAAAATTGGCAGAGGAGAGGAGTGAGTCAAAGTGTCAAGAGCAAAAAGCAGATTCGTGTAGGGTTCTAACACACTTGGCTGGGAGTGCAGGGATTGGCAAGCAGCTACAGCAAAACAAGAAATTCAATAATCAATTCAAGATCATCCCTGCCCAGGTGATTTGATTATATATAAAGATGGATCTATTTTGAAAGACAGAAGTGTGTGGGGGTTCACTGCAAAAGAGAATGGACAGTGCTTAGTGATAATGCAACATCTAGTTTGAAAATGGAGGTAGAGGCAGTCACAGCAGCTTTCCGCTGGCTCGAGACCCAGCTGTACACAAAAGTCATGATTGTTACTGACTCAGAATGTTAAGAAAGGTATAGACAGGAATGCTCTGTGCTGAGTGGCAAGCATTGCTTCAGAGGTTCTTTGGATATTTTCACTGGGCATGCAAGAGTGTTAGGAAATGAACAGGAAGAGAGATTGTTCTTTGTGTCTGATATCAGGGGTGATCATTTTGAAACGTAGTTTGAGAGCGGTTAATATAGTATATATTTGCGAGATTTGCCAAGTTACTAAGTGTTTGAAAAGAATATGGCTGCCAAGCAGTATTTTACATGCATGCCAACTTGATTTACGGCTTTAGAAGCTTCAAATTTGAATAAACTACATGTTTATTTGATTTATCCGAAGTTAGATAACGTTGCAAATTAGATGTGTTTCAGTCATTTATAGAGTCATACTTTGATGAGGGATATGTCAGCTATCCTCTGAATAACGATCCCAAATTATCGAGACCAAGAAAATACCCTAACAGGGCCACAATTATTTGTGACTGTGCTGCCAGGAAACCGCTAAATATTCAGTAAACAACGCGCGACTAGTGCCGCAATGGCAACGTCGTGTCCGCGTAAGTTCCATCCATAACCCTTCACTCGATAGTGTTGCGGTTCCACTGTTTTGACAGATTCTGGTGGGGGTGTCGTAACTGCAATACTCCTTGCCCTAACCCTAAACCTAGGAAAGAAGTTAAACCTAGGACCCAGGGTATAAGACAAACCTAGCACTCAGTGTCGGAGTTGTTGACAACCTCGATGATTTGGGACCGTTATTCGGAGAAGTGTTTCCCGCGGTATGCGGTATATTTGCAGGAAAGAAGTCCGCAATTTACATATGATTAATTCCCTGTTAGGGTATTTTTTTAGCCTCGATACTTTGGGACCATTATTCGGATGATAGCTAAGATGTCTATTGTGTACCTCACACAAAGAGTACATCGATAGCAAAGTCAGCTGGCACAAATAGAATAAACATTAGTGAAAAGACAATTTTCTTCAGTGTCAGTTAGTTCTAGTGCTATTCCCCTTATGGGGAGCTAAACTAGGTGCCTGGGACGAATGAGCAAATTAATTGGAGGAAGTTGCAGGAGATGTGGTAGCTGCTGCTCATGAGTCCCAGCCATCTAGTTTAGCCCCCATCGGGGGATACTGTCGGCGGTGAGGCATAGTCACAGAAACAGGTCGGCAAGTAACATATCGCTGAGACCCTGTTAGAACATTTGTTTTGTTATACGGAGCCGGCATATTTTTAATAGAACTGAGCCCCGTAAGGATATTTTATGGCCGCCATAATATCGGGTTGGTTGAATTTCGGAGAGCCCTAATTTTTGTAAACATAACATACATCATACCGTCTATTTATTTACTAATATTAAATCATAATTATTTACGCGATTATTTGTATTCTATAATTATTCCTCAACAATCCCTGGTCATTTTGATGTATAGTTTAATAAATAAATATTAAATATGTGTATGAATAGTATGATGTTGCGCGGAAATTGATCTGAGTACGTGTCTGTTGTAATGTGTTTCACTTGCGAAATTAAAAAATTGCATTATACCACCCCTTGATGAGCCTCAGATACTAAACCCTTTAAAAATGATTAGAATCTAAAAGACTAAAAGAAAATTTAAAATCTTCGTAATCCGGAATCACATCAGGTACTGTACTTCAAATTTTAATTATGTCATTTCGGGTGATTCCTTTTTTAGGAGGACAGTCACAGTAATTAATTCAACTTATTTCACTAATTTCATGATTCAAAATATCATCTTTTAAGAAGCGGAAATCACTCACATAATAGGAAATTTGTGATTTTTTTTTTATTTCAGGTGTAACAAAAATATCCCAGCAGGAAGAAACTCCGAAATCGCACAACTTTCAAACAACCCGCTCAAGAGCCGCCATGAAATGTCTTTGTTTTTCTACCAATGAAAAGTTGTCTGTCCATTTATTCCGGATCACTAATGTTCCGTACAATAAAAAGTACACCAAGTTGATTTGAGTCAAGAATTGACATCACAGCACTCGGGGCATTGCCATGCATGCTTCGTCCTCATCTTCATTAGCCAGCGCAGAGTTCCATTATTGATGGTACCTGTCACAATCCGGTTAAAAGTCCTTGTTGCCTTTCCTCTGAGTGTAGAGTACACCGATTTTTCTGTTTCCTTTTTTTATGACTTGCTATATGACAATTTTTATTTAAAATTAATCACGCGGCAAAGCCAATGACATACACATCCATTAAATGCATAAGAGCAGGGAGGGGCGAGATAGATTTATACAGTCAGACTTTTATTGGTACCATCGGAACTGGGATTCTGCGCTTGCTGCTAAAGTTGGGGAGAGGCGCTTATGAGAAAGTTCCGAGTTCATGGTGTTGATTCTTGACTCATAACTCAAATGCATAACGTAGCCATCAGATGTGCATTCTGCTACTAGAATTGCAGTTTATCGTCAATTTAATTTTAAAATGACCCATTTTTTCACTCGATCATATAAAGACATGTGTGTGTGTTGTCCATCAAAATGATGATGACCACTCTTTTTCATCAAGTACGAGTACGAAAATGACTGATGGGGCCGATGGGGGGCCCGAAAAAATCTTGGACAGTAAGGAAAGGGAATGAGTGTTGTGCCAGGGAAGGGATCTCATGCAGTCGCCTTTCTGTCCATCATTTTCCTAATAAGTCTTGCTGTTCTGTTTGCTTCACATGTAGCCGCGCCCTTGTGTAGAGTTGTACGCCATGCATTTCGGTCTTGAGAGGCAGCCTCTCAGTTGGTGTCATTTTAAGTGAAAACTGCTTTGAGTGAAGACATCAAGGTGTCCTTAAATGTTTCTTTTGCCTGCCTTGGGAACGTTTCTTATTTTGCAGCTCACCATAGAGGAGGGTTTTTTTAGGGGGGGGGGGGGGGGGTCTGTGATCTGGCATGCTTTCAACATGACCAGCCCAACGAATTTGATACTGCATCAGTAGAGTGTGGATGCTGGGCATGACTGCTTTCCCAAGGACTATGGTATCAGTTACTTTGTCTTGCAATATGGTCTGCGTTAGTTTTCTAAGACAGACTGTGTGAAAGTGGTTCAACTATCTGGCCTTTCGCTGGTATACAGTCCATGTTTCACATGCGTACAGTAGTGTAGTTAATACAACTGCTCTGTATACATTGAGCTTTGTCTGCGGGATTATGCCCCTTCTGTTCCAAATATTTTTGTATAATCTGCCAAAGGCAAGGCTAGCCCTAGAGATCCTAGCATTTACTTTGTCATCAGTTGTGGCGCGCTGTGAAAGGGTGCTGTCTAGATAAGTACATTTCCTGACAATATTTAACCTGTGGCCATTCACTGTGATATTGAGCTCGATATATCTTTGCCCTTGGGCTGGCTGGTGCATGGCTACAGTTTGATCTTTGTTGATGGTGAGCCCACAGTTTGTAAGGCCTCACTGAATTTGTCGATGTTGTGCTGCATATCCGCTTCTGTGTTGGCATAAAGGGCACAACAGCCTTGGTGCGGCTTTAAAATAACAAAAATACTTTGTCTCATATTTGGACGAATGCTATAAAGCAGCAGCAGCACTGTTGGTGGTGGTAGTAGTTTAATCAACAATATCTTGTTCAATCCTTCCATGTTATAACTTGGATATATAGAGTTTATTACTTTTTTTTTTTTTCAAAAATGGATATTTATGCCTGTCATTGACGTTCGTTCATTGAGTATTGCATAGCTTGAGGCCTCGGAGATGTGGTTTTACAGAAGAATGTTTAGAATACACTGGACAGTCAAAAAGAGCAACCAAGAGGTTTTGAAAGAGGCGGTAGTCCGAAGACAATTTATCACAGACATCAGAAGGAGACAGTCATCATTTTTTGGCCATGTTCTGAGAAGAGGGAAAATAGAACATCTTGTGACCAATGGAAAGATCTGTGGAAGGAGGGATAGAGGAAAGCATCGAGAAAAGATTCTTGACAGTCTGCATGGCATGGAGGTGTGTCAGCACACGAACTGATACATGCTGCAGGAGATCGCAGATTGTGGAGAGGCATGATCGCCCACGCCAGTCGGCAAGGCACCTGATGATAATGATAATAGCTTATGTATTAGCTGTATAAAGATTGTAGGTGTATAGACTGTCCAGTTCAACATATTTTGTGTATGTTCAAACAGTTCTAGTAATTATTTTGTGTAGTCTCTCTTTGCGGATATTCAAAGTGGTCTTAGATTTCAGTGAGTCTTAAGATAGATAAATATCGCATTTCCAACTTCTGTTCTTGTTATCTACTGTTTAATCCTTCCCGGTAGTTCACTAGAACAGGCCAAAACCGACTCCAGCTGACATGTCAAACTGGCGGCCCACAGACCGCATGCGGCCCGTTGCAAGTACACCCGCCGTCCGGACAAGGAAAATATTCTTCAAAAGCAACGTTTCCCCATTGTAAATTTGAACAAAGAAGACACAAACAATAGATTGCACAATTTATTGCCTGACATATTTTTCTGTATCTCGTCAGGTGCATACTAAAGTAACAATTACATAAATGAAGCAAATAAGTGAATCCTTTATTTCAACAACGATCAAACATAACTGCCTGTTATTACCAGGGCAGCCGTAAAGACAGAACCATCTCTTTCTGTATACAGAATCCCGGAATTGTACTTCGGTTATAAATGGATTGGTTTGAGGTGTAGAGAAAAGTAAGACAGGACTGCATTTCCTCTCCATCCCTTTTTAATATTAAAAAAAGTATATATATTCTTAATGAAAATATGAGAAATCCAATTAGTGAAGAGGCCTGTGACAGCTTCAATCTGCTCAAAATTAGAGATAGACCTATCATAGAACTCAAATATGCAGACCACACAGTTTTCCTTTCGAACAGCGTACAAGGCTTAGAAATATTAATTTCGGATGTTAAAAAGCACAGTGAAGAGAAACATCTGTTTTCTGAATCTGGAAAAAAACACTAAAATAATTTCACAATGATTACAGTACACCAACTACGTATTGAAATCGACAACAAAAAGATTGACAAAGTGAAATTTTTAATATTTAGACCAAAAAATTAACAACAGTGGCAACTGAACAAAAGAAATTAGAAGAACTTACCTTAGCAGTGCAGAGGCTAAACAGCATGAAAAACCTATGGTATAGCATGTACAGAAAGGTTAACGTGAAAATTTTGAGATCATGCATCTTTCCCGTGGCAACTTATGGATTTGAGTTGTGAATTCTTTGTAAGATAAAATCAGAGCGTTTGAACCGAAATGCTGCAGAAAGGTTCTTATAATACCATGAACTAAGAAGCCGAACAAAAAAGCGTTGACACACTGCATGACCTGAACATTGAGGAGAACTGGCTCGCAAACAGCATCATCTCCCGAAAATTGGGGTATTTTAGACGTGTTAAGCGCCAGGAGTGGTCTGGTGAGAAAGGTGATGGAGGGCGCAGTTTCCGGAAAACGATGTAGAGGCCGACCTCTTTGAATGTGGAAACAAGACACTGAAGGACCACTGGCCGTGAATGCACACAGGGCTGGAGATTGAGACTTGACTAGAGAAAGAGAGTCCCTTAAGGTGTGCCGGGAAGAGAGCCATGTTCTTTAAATGACATGCTGACTGATGATAATCTAATATACGGAACAGATGTCTTCTGTTCCATTTGCTTCTTTCCGTCTTTCCAGACGATAGTGTTATATTGCGCTATGATGAGGCATGCGACTCACATGGCGAGTGTGACTAACAATACCCGCCCGTGTCAAGAAAAGTCTTCCACAATTATAGCATGGGATTTCAGAACCATTGTTGTCAAGATTTGTGTTTAACCCGTTTCTTTTCAGACGCTCAGCTCTCATCCTTTCTGCAATTATTTATTCCTTCAGTCTCATTCCCTTCCTGATATGCCCTTTCCACACAACACGGTCCATGGCATATTTTTTCCATGAGTCCACCTCAATACCTGTATCATTTGTCCCGCTTGCACACATCTTTATATCGTAGTATAGGTCGGCCTCGACATCTTCTTCCTATCTGTTATTCACCATAAAGGATGTCCTTAGGGACTGTCATCCTCCATTCTCCAGGTGTGATCCAGCCACATGAACCTTCGTAGACTGAGCATGGAAAAAACTGTTGTAGTTAGTACCTGCTCTTTCCAGTACCTCAGTGTTTGTGATCTTGTCCTGCCACTTAATGCCAAGTATTTTTCTTAAGCAACGCATGTGAAAGCTGTTAAGCCGTTTCTCCTGGTGCAAATAGGTTGACCAACTTTCACTGCCATAAAACAGAGTGCTGAGATCACAAGCCTGATAGACAAGGGTTTTTGTTTTAATTGTGAGTTTTCTGTTCTCCCAAACTCTCTTTCTCAATCTGCTCATTGTTGTTGCTGCCTTACCTATTCTGGTGTTGGTTTTTTGGTCCAGTGATAGTTTGCTATTCACTGTGTTATAATGAAATAAACCCACAACCTACGCCAGGTTGCAGTCTTAGTAATTTCTTATTGCAAGGAATTTTAGTACACCTGTTATTTGGCATTTTTTAGGGTGCTTTCTTAATATTCTACCCCAAACAGGGAAAATCAACAGGTCACGGGGCAGTCTAATATCTCAGGGGGTGTAGATAGGCTGCATGCAGTAGTGGGACGTAGTCTGCACTCTCTCGTGGGACGTAAGTGGATTGGGTTTAGGGCCAGTTCTAGATGTTTTGAGGTTTTTAAAAGCATCAGAAAGAGAGAAAACCTAGTCTTACCATCCCCTAAAATGTTGGACTATCCCGTGACGTCCTCTGGGGTAGGATATTACGAAAGAACCTTTTCTAGTTGGAGCTTTAAACATTTTTAGGTATGTCTTTCATCTATTAGTATTTTTTTTTAAATATCTTGTTTAACCCTCAGGCTTATAATTAGGATCTGTAGTGTTAATTGAGTTCTCAGTGTATATATTAATTTTAAATTTATACATGATGTAATCATTTATATAACCAAAATGTTTTGTTTACCCATTTATTATCATTATTTTGCCCCCCCCCCCCTTTTTTTGTCTGTAATTTTATTTCCAGCAGTTCCCATTGGTGCTGGTCTCCACATAATTAGTACTGAGTATGCTCTGTTTTTTTTTTGGAAAGGTTGCAGCCAAAAAATATTCCCTCTGCGATGTCGTTTTTACCACACATTTTTGTCTTTTTAAGATCCATAATCGTAGGTAGGGAGTCCGTTAAAACAGTAAGCCTTTGTAGGGTTTATCATACAGCATTTCTATTGCTTTCAGAAGAGCAAACTCTTTCTCTTCTTGTTCTCAATTTTTTTTAAATATTATAGATTATTCTACTCTACTTTTACTATGCTATTTACACACGCGAGAAGCTCATGGGCTTTTACAGCTCAGGTTGTAATTAAAATTGTGAAGCAAGATTCTGTTGCTTTCGCCTTGGACTACAAATATTCTGACTACAGATGTCTTGGCAGTGACCAAAGCAATAACGTGGCAGGAGACAAACTCTTACCCACACATATTTTCTCAGTGACCCAAGTAAGCTCAAGAAGATAGAGATAGACTGGGCCCTATGACATTGGTGACTGGCCCTGCATCATTTGGTGGTGAATTGATGTATGAAAAGTTAGTTTTTGTGAGGGCCCTTTGGGAGCGAGTAAACTGTGTGGAGGCACAGATGGATTATTACGGTTTGAGGAGAATGGTGCTGCGAGGAGTTACCAGGGGATCTGTCCGACGCTCGCACTCAGGGTAAAGATGAGACGGATGTACAATCAGACGGTTACTTCTTCTTCTTCTGCGTTCGACATCAGTCATGCTACACGTTGAGTCCCGTCTGGGTCAAAAATAGGACTGTGCGTTTAAGGTCGCCACCGGTCCCCCATAGCTTCTCTCGCAATGTTGATCCCCTGGGCCAGATCCAGCCTTTACTGGGAGAGGTAAAGGCAGTACTGCAGTATGTGCTCAGGGGTCTGTCTTTCTGCTCCACAATCACAGGCAGCAGATTCTTTTATGCAGACGGTTACTGGTACTATCGGAATTGGAACTCTTCGTTTGCTGCTGAAGATAGGGACTGAGCACTTATGGGAGTGTCCTGAGTGCTGTCGATTCTTAATTCAACAGGTGGTCGGGGATGACACATATCAGTTTCATGTTCGTGCCAGGGCACTCAGGCGGGCAAGGAAATGATCAAGCTGACAAGACTTGCAGGTAAAGATACCGTGGAGCATAGACCGGGCTGAAATACTGAAGACATTTGTGAAAACAAGTGATGACTAAATCTGCAACCGTGACCAGACTGCAAGAACAGCATGTTAAAAGAGGCGTGAACAGAAAATAGCACCATGCAGAAGGCCAGAGAAGAATAAGACACAAACACAGAACTGGCGTCATCATCCACTGCACTCTGTGGGATTTACTAAGGAGAGGATCTGAACACTTATGGACTGAATAGTTCAATGTGCAAAGAGGATAATCTGTCGACTAACTTTTACCAAGTTGATAGACGTTCTATTACGTTTGCGGGTTGAACAACGGATCAACGTCATGGCACGCAGATAGTAACCACAAGGGCTCCGTTTTTGTCTAACTCAAGTCTAAGACCGAAGAAGCTCAGCACAGTTCACGGGCTCTGTAGCACGGCGAGGATCCTGAAATACTTTGGGTAGATTTTCAACTCAAAATTTTGCCCGGGCAGCGCCCTTGGGCTACTCTTTTCGATTTCCAACTGCCAAGGGATTTTTTACGTGCACAACAATGCACACGGGTGTCCGATCTCACTACCCAGAGACCAGGGGGAATTACTAAAAGTCCCAGTACACGCGGAAACAATTCCAGTCCTTTCCGGGCATTGAACCCGGAACCTCTAGCATCGAGGCGGACCCCATGCCTCGAGACCACGCCGCCTCCTAGACGTTCTATTAATAACACTCAAGTCATATGACCAATGTAAACACAAAATGGTGGCGTGCCGCAGAAAATCAACAATATACAACTTATTAACTCGAAATAATTCAACACAGGGTGCTTTTTATTGTAGTAATCTACTATAAAAAGTCTTTTAACAGATCGTTTATTAAATATCTGTTGGCTTTGAAATCAGTTTTTTTCCTATCACATTTGGACTCCTTAAAAAAAAAAGAAACCTTTTGATTTTGATACTACTACTACTACTACTACTACTACTACTACTACTACTACTACTACTACTACTACTCTGTACTAAAGTACTAGTACTAGTAGTACTACTAGTACTATTACAACTAAACTGACTTTTTATTTTAATAATTATTATTGAATGTCCTGCTGCTCGCTAACTTACACTTTATTAATATTGAATATTATTATTAAAACTTACGAGCTACATACAGCTTACATCAGTGCTACTCCCATCATAGACGTAGGGTGTTTATTTATTTTAATTTTAGGTATTTAAACGATAATTTTAGTAAATTTAATTTTACTATTTTTTTTACAGTTGAGTTGAGTAAACATAATTCTAACTAATAGATGGTGACTCAAGTGATTGGAAATGTTAAAAAAAAAACAACAACAAATACTTTAATTTTTATATTTATCAACAGTATGAGGATTGAGTGAACTGTGATGATTATGCCATAAATGTTGGCTAGAGATAGCAAGCTTTCTTGCTAAACACAACTGTTCAGGTTCAACTTACATCAGTGCAGGATTACCCTTTTAGCAGTTGGAAACTGAACTGTTCAGAACCATGGTGAGGGTCTTTAAATACCACAGTTTTTCTTCACAACGTGTCATCCCTATCGAGACAGAACCACTGACAGTGTGTGCTGATCATGATAAAGTGTTTGTGGCCACAAGTGATTGTGAGATCATTGTGTTTGAAGTCCGTGAACAGAACCTGGTGGAAACCCAGCGCTGTCCTACAATATCCCTGGTGGAAACAATTGTATACAATGCTTTCAGTAAGTTTATATATCTTGTTATAATACCTGTTAAGTGAAAGTTTTTTATATTTTTCTTCTGTGTGGGTTCCGAGGCCCCATTGGGAGGAAAACAAGAATAGAAAGGTTAAGGTAAAGTCGGGAGATGTGAACCAGCATCATAGCACACGGTTATAAACCATAAGTGCTCTGCCACCAGTACGGACAGCTGATAAGAATTGTCCACCTGTGTCGCTGTTCGCATATAACTCTGTAGCTACAGCGATGTTCCTCCATTTACCCCAGAGTATCACTCTGGTACAAATTTCATAGAGGCTGGGTGAACCCCGGGATTGAATTGATTATCCACTTGAAACTGCTATACCTTCCAAAGAAATGGAGCAAAAGTAGACCATCATCTTTATACTAACCGTGATCATCATCTCAACCATCGGTGTGGTCGAAACGTCGACCGTGGCTGCAGCGAGTCGCAGCTGGATTTAAAAGTGAGCTTCTTTTCGACTGCGCTAACACGGCCCCATTAAAACAAGAATAGACCCTGCCTATCCAAAATGCATACAAACAAAACTGCCATGGAGAAGGAAATATATGTTAATGAGGAAAGATTGGAAGTGGTGGAAAATTTCGAATATCTTGGGTCACTGGTTACCAACAATGGTGACACAATGAAAGAAATTAAACGGCGACTATCAATTGCCCTTCAAAGACTAAAACAACTGAATAAATTATGGAATTGTACAGATAGAATTACAAAGGTCAGATTTTTAAGAGCATGCATCTTTCCCATTGCAACATACGCCTGTGAGACCTGGACACTTACTAAACAAGCGGAACAGCGCATAAATGCATTTGAATATAAATGTTACAGACAGGTTCTAAGATTATCTTGGGTAAAGAAAAGAACAAATGCATCCATACTTCAAGAGCTGAATATTAAAGAGGGTTCGCTAGTAAAGACAATAAAACAAAGAAAATTGAAATATTTTGGTCACTTGAAACGTCATGGAAGTCTAGAGAGAACAATAATGGAGGGGTATATGCCTGGGAAGAGAGGAAGAGGAAGGCCAAGGAGAAGATGGGTGCAGGATGTGGCAGATGATCTCCAGATGGGTGTATCGGACGCAGGTAAAGATTTTCCGGAGGGTTGTTATGGCTGCGAGGTTCCGCGAGGGACATGCTACTGAATGAATGAATCCAAAAGCTTGTCATAAGAGTCAACTACTTGGGAGCTTCCTCTGCAGTCAAAGTGCATCTGCTGAGAGGCTAGGAACTAAATGTCTGCATACACATGAGTCAGATCTGTAAAATACCAACACTCAGGTTCTGGAACAGGACTAGAGTCCAGAAGTGGACGAACAACCAGAACTTTCTGCTGGAGATTACAGCCAGTGAACAAGAAGAAGAAGATATAGGTGTCTGATGTTAGTCCCAATTTTACAGCAAATTTGTCACCTTAAAATTGCTCTATTCATGTTCCAGCAAAAACCACACAGCCTATCACTGTCCCTTTTGAAAAACAGACTGCAGTAAGGGCAAAACCCTTTGTGTAAATACATAATAAATGCCAGACCCAACACAAACAATCCACCATAACAATGACAATCACAGTTCATCATTGAAGGAAGCTGCATTTGCCTGAGATCAGCGATACCATCAGTGAAAGAATGGTGGTAATGCAGTGGCCAGTACACTTGTTTGCTGTTTCATTGGCCATAGGTTTGAATCCCCCTGTATCAGGTATTGTAAGTTGACCGGAGCTCCAAGGATGACCCAACATAATGTAGATGCTGGGAAAAGTCAAGGTGGCTAATGTGATGTAACCACATCCCCATAAGCTGCCAGCTGGTCTATTAAATATTAGGCTCGCATTATACATATAATGGATCAAAGACATAAAGAGAATCTATTTTTACTGCACCCCAGGGTAGGGAAAGGAATCCTGTATTTTACTTTGCTTTACTCTTGTTTAACTTTACTTCTTCTTTTCCATCATTCATGAGTCATGTAATCGGATTGTGCATGATTGCAGCACAGCTGCGATATTTGTGTCTTTTGGCCATGTGCATGATTGCAGCACAGCTGCGATATTTGTGTCTTTTGGCCAGCATATCCAACTTCAGCAAGCATTTGTTGTCTCAGTGAGACTCCCCTGTCTTGACTTTTACTAAAGTTATTTTCAGTGTTTCAGTCTTTAGGATTTGGAATATTGATCCTGGAGGGACCTGTTGTAGTTGTCTTGTCCGTTCAGTTTTCCAGTCACAGTTTGTGTTGTATTTAGTATTTCATTGGTAAAAACTTGGTCTAAACTTTCGCTTTATTTTGTGGGCGTCTCCGCCCACTACCCCCACCCCTCTTTTTCCTACTGAGCTTTCAATGTGCATTTTATGTTGCATTTAGCACTTTATAATTTTGTTTTGTGTATTTGTTCCCATGTTTTTTTTTTTTAAACATCTCTATCCCACTCAGTTTGCACCTATTTCTTCTTTATATATATGTTTTTCTATTACTTTTCTTTGACATATATTGCTTCCAGGCAGATACAGTAGTGCAATAACTATTTTGTTTGTCCGCTGTATCAATAATAATGTGTTAGTTACCTTTCAACCAGGGAGTTTTCCATTGACCTAAGCTTCCATGTTGATCCATGACCTAGAGAATTAAAAATCACGATAATTAGTGTGGGGGAAAATAATCACAGTGCATACAATGGCGAATACAGGAGTTGGTTAAGAGCACCTCCTCCGGTGATGGATAAAACTGCAAAAAAAAAAAAAAAAAAGAACGTGTGGATTTCCTAGTTCCTAATATATAAGTGTGTGTCCCCCTGTGGGTTCCAAGGCATTATTATAGGGAAAACAAAAATAGACCCACTGCCTACCCAAAAGCATCTCGTAAGAGTCGACTAACGGAGCTTCCTTCGAAGTCGGAGTGCATCTGCCTGAGAGGCAAGAAACCATCAATCTGCATACAAATGAATGGAATCTGTTAAACGGATGCACATGCAACACTCAAGTTTTGGAACAGGACTGCATTCCAAAAGTGGATGAACAACCAGAACTTTCCGCCAGAGTTTACAGCTGGTGAACACAAAGAAGCAGAAGATATATGAGTGTCTGTAGGTTAGTGTTGTAAATTAAGTTCTACAGTCCTGACATACCAAGGTTTAATGTCATCTGCAAGCAATTTGTTAGCTAAATGCTGTGCATTGATTTCAGCAAAAATATGAGCATCAAACTGTTCAGAAACCAGTGGCAAACTACTAAACACAAAATGTGCGATATAAAACCACACAAAAACCAACAAATGCTGGCATTGGTTTGCAACTTCCTGAAAAGGATATGCAGCTTTAAAAAAAAAGTGTTTCAGTGCATGACATTTGAATTCCCCAGGGAGCTACATTGTGACAGTTGAACTGAAGAAGTCATGGATGCGCTTGACCAAGTCCGTTCGTGTTTACTTGAACTGGGAGACCAGTGTACCAGGGGCTGGCAAGCCCAGGACTAAGGTCCGCATTGCAGGGAAGTCGCATGTGCAGCATGTGTCCAGCACAGTCCGAGGGGAGATGATGGAAATTGTAGAGGTGCCTTTGGATGAAAATGCCACAAGTGTGGCTGTGTGCAGGTAAACCTGGCTGTATGTGTGTGGCTGGGTGCAGGCATGTATGATTGTGTGCAGATGTGTGTGTGTGCAGGTGTGTGTGGTTATGTGCAGGTGTGTGTGGGCCTGTGTATGCTTGTTTGCAGGTATATGTTTGGATGTGACTGGGTATGTGTGGTTGTTCAAATGTATGTGTGTAGCTGTGTGCAGTTGGGTATGTGTGGTTGTGTGCAGGTATGGATATCTAAGTGCAGGTGTGTGGTTGGCTGAGTCTAGGTAAATATAAAGTAGTATAAGTAAAGGTTTGAACTTCACTACATTATCACTCTGTTCCTGTGCCAGTGAAAACCAACCAGCCATGTTAGAAGCTCACGACTCAGATTGGAGGGAGAGTTGTGAAGGAAGATTCTGTAGCTTCTGCAGTAACTACAAGTAGTCTGACTATGGAGGTCATGGCTGTGACTAAAGCTGTAACATGGCTAGAGATACAGACTTCCACTAGGGCATGCTTTCTCAGTGATTCGATGAGTATGCTCAGGAGGGTAGAAAAGGGCTGGGTCTGAAGGCAGTGGTTGGTGGCTCTAAACAGTTCACAGCTGACAAGGATTAGTTTCATTTTCGTGCCAGGACATGTGGAGGTACAAGGAAATGAGCAGGCCGATATACTTGCAGGTAAGACTACTGTGAAAGCCGGACAAGCCATGGGCCAGGCTGATATACTGAATGCTCTAAGAATGCTCTCTGGTCAGACTGCAAGGACCGTAAGTTAAAACGGGGTGTCGCCAAACAGGAACACTATGCGGGTAGCCAAAGGATAATAATAAACCTACACAGAACTGGTGTCGTGAGCCGCTACATGCTGCAGGATTTACTGAGGAGGGGATCCTAGCACTTTCTCATATGGCTCAGTCTCTCTACCCATAACATCCAGTTGCCTACTGAGAGCATCACACACAAAGCATAAACTCCACACTCAGATGATGATCCCTAGGGGTCTCCGTAACAATTGCTCCAGTGAAACAATGCTATACAGCAAAATGATTCCAAGACCTTCACACCTTTTGATAGACCAGTTGGTATTTGGTAGTTGATGTTAAGGTACTTTTTTTTAAATCCACCCCAGATAAAGTATTCCTTGGATGAGCCCAGGACCAGAGCGTCATCAACATGTCCCTGTCCCACAAACTATCCTGGAAGTTAACCTGGTCAAGAAGTGCTCAATTAAGTGAGATGTGTGGCTTAAAAGGCCCAAATATCGCTGCTCTGCTGTAAGTAAATGGGCACAATGCATTTACGTCACTCGTAAGAATGACAAGAAGAAGGAATTCTGAATCAGTAGTGTTTCAAAAGGCTGACTGCCTCAGTGTCAGGCAAAAGTTCTAGTCTCTGCACCACTAAGACTTATTTATAATCAGCCACATCCTTATTGTTTTAATAATTCATAATTGTTTTCATATTTTAGGTCTACTGGAAACTTTGCTGTTGCATGTGGGTCAGAGGTCAAACTGTGTAGCGTTGTGGAAAAAATGATCGGCAATTCTGATAAAACTTACTTGGATGTTGAGGTAGGCAGTCATTTTGACCCAGATTTGAGAAGTTTTAAATTATTAATGACCACTAAACCTTTCATTTAATCATGCAATAAGAGGAATGTTATGTCAGCCAGTTATGAATTAGTCTTGAAAAACTATGAATTTGGGAACATGGCAGAACTTTGATTATCCAGCTTAAAATTATCTGGACTCGGTATTATTCGGTCTAGTAAAAAAAAAATAAGTTTTTGTCTTTTTTATATCAGGCAGACTGTTTCCCCCATTGTGTAATTACTTATCAATTAACAGTTAAAGATTTAAAAAAAATAACTTTTGTAAGTAAGCCTAGATTTTACATAAATATTTTTTTTTCATTTTAAATGTGCGTAGCCATACTGTATGCTGCAGTTAAATTTGACATTTATACATTTTATCTTCTTTTTTTCCCCCGTAATAAATGTTTAAAACATATATATAGTACAGTGGATAAGAAATATTTATAAAGCACTGGCCTGTACTAAAAGGTCAGAAAATATGAATAAGAGGGGTTTTCTTATGAAAAGGGTGTTTTTCTAATGATAAGGGTGACGTAGAAATTGAGTTTTTATAGTACTCCAGGATATCCTGCTGTTTTGTTATCCAGCCTACTCTTCTGCCATGTTAGGCTGCCTATTTCAGAGTCTACTGTATATTTTAAAAATTGGTTTTAAGGTAGAAAGTTTATGCTGCCACCTTTTTGTCTGTACAAAGAAATAGCCTTCCATTGTGCTTCAGGGAGGCATAGGAAGCAGCCCCTGGCAATGGTGAGTGTGATTAACAATCCAGGTCACTTTAGGAAGAATCTTCACAATAAGTGCATGTGACTTCAGGACCATTGTTGCCATCCCATGTGTGTGGCATGTTTCTTCTCAGACGCTTATCTCTTAACCTGTCTGGAATTCTTTTCTTCTTTGTCCCCATTCTCTTCCTGACTTTCTCCCTCCATGCAGTGACTTTCTCCCTCCATTCAGTGCAATGCATGGCATTATTTTCCAAAGAATCCACCTGAGTCCCTGTATCCGTCGTGTCCTGTTTGCACACATCTTTAAATCTTAGTTTAAAAAAAAAGTTTTATCATCATCATCATCAGGTGCCTTGCCGACTGGCGTGGGCGATCATGCCTCTCCATAATCCGCGATCTCCTGCAGCATGTATCAGTTCATGTGCCGACACACCTCCATGCCATGCAACAAGACTGTCAAGCATCTTCTCTCGTTGTCTTCCTCTATCCCTCCTTCCACAGATCTTTCCAGTGGTCACAACATGTTCTATTTTCCCTCTTCTCATAACATGGCCGAAAAATGATGACTGTCTCCCTCTGATGTCAGTGATAAGTTGTCTTCGGTCTCCCGCCTCTTTCAAAACCTCTTGGTTGCTCCTTTTGGCTGTCCAAGGTATTCTAAGCATTCTTCTGTAAAACCACATCTCTGAGGCCTCTAAAAATTGTTTGGCCTGCCTACCGATTGTCCAGGATTCACATCCATATGTTAAAACTGGATGTATGTAGCAAGCAAGAATTCTTTTTCTAACTCTCAATGACAAGGATATATTGCACAAGATGTTTTTCATTTTATAAAATGCAGTTTTTGCCTGTCCAATTCTGTTTCTTATTTCAGTTATGCATCTTCCATCTGATGTTATCCATGTGCCCAGATACTTAAATTTATGTACTTGTCTTAAAATAACACCATTGACTTTTATTACACATTTAGGAATAATTTGTTTCTTTGATACCACCATTACTTCTGTCTTCCCATTAAAAAAAGTATATATAAGTATATATAAATATATAAAATGCAGACTGTTGGTTCCTTTCCTCTTGGGCAGATGCACACCAGTCTAATAAGAAACACCCCTAATTAGTCAGCTTTTATGGTATTCTTGTAAGAGGGGCGGTGGTCTGTCCTTTTCCTTCTTACATTAGGGCCCTGGAACCCACACAAGGATAATAACAATATAACTCATTAAGTCCTTAATAAATCCTATTTTTCTATTTAACCCTACCAGACCTAAGGCCCTGAACCTAACTGTCCCTATAACCTGAGCTCCTGGGCATTACCGTGAAAAAACCAACATGATATAAAAAAAATATTAGTTACATGCAAACGAGTGGCTAGAATATGATGAAACTTAGAGACATTGTAGAAAATAGGCTTACCTTTTATCTAGCGCCAATATTCCACCTTTGTGTGCGAATTCACTCATCAGGATCAACTTTGTTTCATAAAGTGAACACCAGATGTTGTCATATGATGGACACACCCCCTCCTCCTACTATCGATCTATTTCAAGATTGATAATTTTCAAGATTTTCCTCATCATTCGCGCTCTCACTGACAGTGTCACTTCAAGAACGTATTCTTTATGAAATTATCACAGATAATATATATATATACATATATATATATATATATATATATATATATATATATATATATATATATATATATATATATATATATATATATATATATATATATATATATATATATATATATATATATATATATATATATATATATATATATATATATCACAGAGTCTGAATAAACCAAAGTATCGATCACCTGTTGGACTGTGAAAAGCCTAGAACTTGGTTCATCAGCCGCTCACTTCATTCCGAATTTTCCTAAATTTTTCACGTTAAAACACACAAAATTGATTCACACACACGGGGAAGCCATTTGCAATGTCTAACAAAACGGACTGACGACGATTGGTTGATTATTTTTAGTCAGTGACTCATCTTTCTCACGCACTATGCAAATAGCCGAAAAGTAGGGCCAGCGGTATGGAGAACAGTTATGAAATTCCCAGGAAACCGGACCAGTGGTCTGGTAGGGTTAATCTTGACAAATGCCAGTGTGAAACAAGGGCATTTACTCCTTGCCTGTATCAGGTTTTTCTCTGTACACGTAGCGATTTATTAACAGTATGAATAACATCCTCAGGTTCATTTCTCTACTTTTTGAAGCTTTAACTCTCTGAACCAAACAGTGCATACTTAGTATAATAAGATGCTGGAAAGCGTAACCCAGGCAACAAATGTCTACAGAAGTCAGATGTGTTGGCTAAAAGACATAAATATCATGGCCATGTTGTAATCGGGCACAATGCATTTGCATATTCTGACGAAGAAGAAGATATTACAATGTAAGCAATCATAACACATCTGGACTGGCTGGAATTATGCCTCATTTGGTAATCTTTCCTTCAGGAAATCTTTGTGTTAAAAGTGGTTGAGCCATTTGCCTTGTGCTGTGAAGGTCATGGCTCGTTTGCAGGACTGCATGATTCCTCCTAATAGTACCATCTTTACAGAGGTCCCTGGCGATAATTGCTGGAGCTACGGCATTTATGATTTGCATGGTGCTTTCAACAGGTGGCTAGCAGTTGTGCAGAAGGAGACTGAGCTGTCTGGGATAAAATCCAGTTGATCCTTTCAACATTAACCCTTTTACCCCTGTGAATGCTAAAACAGGGGTCATGAACTGTAAGAGTTCTCGGAAAAAAAACTTAAAAACAAAAACAACCACATTACACAGGTCACTAATACACATAAACAAAATTCTGCAGTTTGACTTACAATTTTTTTTTTTTAAAGATTCATAAAGGGTAATCAATAGACATGAACAGAGTAAAGCATTAGATGTAATGCATTCCCAAAGGTGTAAAAAAACAAAACATGCATCGGGTGATTCTATCACTGAATCTTCAATGAATTATTTGACATAAACTTGTTTTTATAAAAAGCCATACTGGTCATAGGGACCCCACCCGGCGCCAATGCTATTCTGAGTTACTAAATAATATCCTGGCCTGTTAATGTTAAATACAATGCATATGCATACAGAACGAGTGAAATTTAACTAGTCTTTTTGAGAATTGGTCACTGCAGACATTAGTTAGTTAGTTAGTTAGTTAGTTGGGTTATCCTCATTGCACTCCGGACATGTCCATAGGTGCTCAGATCCTCCCCTCAGTATGAACCCCAACGTCCGATGGCTAATAGTACCAGTTCTATGTTGATTAACAAGTCTTCTGACGTGTCCGGTGTGCGTCTCGTTTTTTGCTGTGCCGATCTTAATTCCCAAGTCTGCCATTCTGGCGAGTGATGTGGATTCACTGCCACCAAAGTCCTCTATCCTTCCCATTTCTCTGAGGGCATTGATAATATCAGCATGATCTATAGGCCGACCGTCGGTAGTGATAGCGGATCCAGCCAACCTGTCAGCTCTTTCATTTCCATCGACGCCTGCGTGTCCCGGAACAAAAATAAAGGTGACTCCACGCACAGTGGACTTCTGTAATGATTCAAGCCATTGTCTTCGCACTGAACCTGCCTGAACCCTCCGGATCATACTCATTGAATCACTGAGTATACATATGCGGGTGTATTTTTGTGTTTCAAGCCAGGCAAACGCTTGCGTCACTGCCATCACCTCCATCGTCATGCTGCTGGTTGTCATGGAGAAGACATGACTGCAGACATGACTGTCACAACCATGAGTGACTAGATTTAACCTTTTTGGGGTAACCTGGTTAAATTTATTTAAAAGTTTTTTCCAGATGTCATTTATTTTAATTGACAGCGGACTCTGGCCTAATAGCCAATTGCAATTTTAATTGCTGCATATAATTTTGATCTCTGTTTTGTTAGGTATTTTTGGAGCTGTGCTGGAATTTTGAAGTGAAGTCAGTGTCGCTTTGTGAGGAGTTTATTATCTGCTGCTCTCTGAAGGAGGTTCAAGGCATCAGAGTCCGGTTTGTGTTTTATGTACTATGTAAGATTTTAAAAAATTGTAAAATGATAATGCTGGGAATTTACTAATTAAAAACTGTAAGCAGGTTTTTCTAATATATATTGTTTTCTTTTTAAAATATTCTATAGACCTTGTCCAGTCTTTCAGCATCAGCTTTTTAAGAGGCATTTTGTGTGAGCCTTGGTGTGCAATATGTAGATGTTGGTATTCATAGCCTTGGTTATTCCATCTATCCATCACATTCATAGGTGACCTCTAGATCTGTTTCCATTGTGTCTAAGTGACAGCCCTCTGTGGACAGGCCCAGCAAACCAACAGTGGACAAAAGATTGCTCAAAGAAACATGAAAAAAGAGAATGTATTTTGAGGTGACTTAATTTCTCTGTGTGGATTCTGGAGCCCCAGTTTGAAAAGGAAGGGGGAGGTTAGAGAACAGACCCACTGCCATCTAACAGTCTTGTCATAAAAGATGACTAAATTAAGGATTTGCTGAAATCGGGTATATTAGGCTGAAAGTTACATATATCACAGCCTAGCTGTAAACCATAACACAATGTGCTAGCCACCATTTTAAGGGCAAGCACAGAAGAAGAAGTAACTTAATGGAATGATTAAAGTAATTTGCTTCTTGGAGGAGAGGAGAGACAGAGGGAGACCAAAAGAAAAGATGCTGGACAGTTTGACATCATGGCATGAAGGATCATCTGTGTCAGAGTTGATTGAAAGTACGCAAGACAAGAGGTTGTGGATAGATATGACTACCAATGCCCCACTGCATGGACTTTAAAAAGAAGTTTCTCTGTCTTTTCAGTATCAAATGGGTGGATTAGTCAGACTACAAACAAGATGAATTACTTTCAAATAAAGTAATATAGCCAGGACATTCCTGTTTTTGGCATGTGATATGTGGCTCAAAAGACATTGTGATGCTAAAACAACTTGGTGAGAATTGACTTGACACCAAGAAAAAGTCAAGTGAACGACCCTTTTTAACAGTATATTAGGTATATAGTGCCAACTGCATATTTTTAAAGACCAATCAGCACCCAGGGAAGGATGTAGTCGGTGTTCCAATACTTTAACTGTCCATGGCATTTGAGACTGAATTGTTAACAAAAGTAGTAATTCTGGAGTCAGTCGAAAAATTTTGGATTTCTGGCTTTTTTTCAGATATGATGAAAGAGAGAAAAGACTGCCTAAGAAAGTCCCTGTCTCTTCGTCACATTCTACAAGATTGCAAGAAGTCGGAAACTCAAGCCAAGACTTGACAGACAGCTACAAGCATTCCTCAGACACAGACTTCTCACAGTCCCATCATAGCGAGTATCTGTTCCCTAACCAGTGGCAGGAAAATAGGTCAATGACGATCTCATCACAAAATCAGCCAGCTAACTCAGAGTTTAAAACTCTCTACAGGACAGACAGTGATGTTAAAATTGCCAAAGATTTTTCAGTCGGTAAGATAACATGATTAAGCAGTGGTATTCTGTTCTGTTTTTCCATTTTCTTCATTTGTATTCATCTTTACCTGTTCTGCTTTATACCTATTCTGTTCTCCTTCTTGTTGTTTATGCTTACTTATTGTATCTTATCTACTTGTTTTTGCTTATTTCCTCATTTATGTTCTACTTTTTTTTTCCGCCAGTAATAACTTGATTGGAGAACTGTTGATCCTGAAATTACACAAATAAGAACTGTAGGATATTCTATACATTTTATTATGTCTGCCCCATCCCATTTTCATATTAATTGTTCTTTTATTTTCTTTTTAAATCTCTCAATGGCTGTGTTCCATTATTTTGCAATCTCTGTGTCCCTTGTATTGTCGCTTCTGCATTAATAGGTACACAGGTGAATATGTCAACCAACGTATTTAAAACAGAAAACCTTTTGTGGTTTTTAGCAGTGACTGGATGTGAAATCTGACAGAAAATCCTGGTTGTTTGTTGACTTCTAGACTTTGCTCTTTTTTCCAGGACTCAATTCTTGCATACACACCTTTTCCCACCTCTTTGAATTTTTTTTTTCTCCAAAGTTAGGGTTCTCTTGCAAATGAAATGGTTTGCCCACTTTAGAGGATATTATGCGACCACATACCATACAGGGCTTACACCAAAAGAAGAGAAGAATAAAGTGCACAAGGCAGACCAAAAGACAGCTGAAGATATAACATAAGAGAAACTTTACAGCAGCATGATGTGTCTATAGTAACGGTGGCCAAAAGAGCAGGAAGCAGAATCTTTTAATCTCCCTTGAAACCTGAAGCGGTAACTTAGGAATTGGGGGAAAAAAAAGGAACGGTTTTGTCGTGATAAGATTAAACAATGTTTAATGTTGAATTAAGAATCCAAATCACAGCACTCAGGACATTCCCATAAGTGCTCAGTCCCCATCTTCAGCAGCAAGTGAAGAGTTCCAATTCCAATGGTACCATAATCGTCTGATTGTTTATCTGTCTCATCCTTCCCCTGAGTGTTGAGCGTCAGCCAGATCCCCTGGTAGGATTAAACACTGATTATTTGTGCATGAAAATACATGAATCTGGTGAATAAGGTATTGAAAGTCTCTCCAGCAGGCCATGATAGGATTCTATACTCCTAAATGCAAAGTCATTAGATCCTTGTTTTTTATGTTTCTGATCAGTATGGCCTATAGGTGGGCTTACTGTTTTTAGTCGTGGCAAGCTTTTGCTGAAGTCCCAAGTGGAAGGCTGGGGCACAGGACACCTTGGTGGACAGAAGAAGTCAAATTGAAAATAGGAGAAAAGAAAAGAGCATGGAAGCAATACCTGGCAGCCAGAACAGAAATAGAAAAATATAAACAATATGTGGCACTCAGAACAGAGACCAAAAATATTGTGCTTAAAGCAAAACAGAAATCATGGGAAGAGTTTGGAGAAAAGTTGGAAAAGAATGCAAGAGAAAACCAAAAACTGTTCTACAAGACCCTTAAGAACATGAGGAAGGAGAAAGAGTGCCCACTTAAATTCATAAAAGACAAGGAAGGGGCTCTGCTTACTTCTACAAATGATATCATGGGCAGATGGAAAGAATACTTCTCAGAGCTCCTCGGCGTTGAGGGAAGTCATGACCCAGAAATAATGGACCTCACTGCTGAGAAGGAATTCAATCATGGGGAAGATAACATCAGGATGGAAGAATTGAAGGCAGCTATTGAGAAGATTAAGCTGGGAAAAGCAGCAGGTCATGATGGTATAACACCAGAGATGGTCAAATATATGGGAGTCGAAGGTGAGCGCCTTCTACTGAAGGTTCTCCAGGCAGCCTGGTGTAGCAAAACTATACCAAAAGATTGGGAGATTGCCATCATTATACCTATATTTAAAAAAAGGTGATAACAGACAATGTGAAAACCACAGAGGCATATCCCTCCTCAGCGTTCCCGGTAAAAGTTACTCTAGAATTCTTGAGCAGAGACTTAGAAGTCTGGTAGAGCCACAGCTGGACGAGGCCCAATGTGGCTTCAGAGCAAACCGAAGTACTCAAGACCTTATCTTCACACTGAGACAAATGAGTGAAAAAGCCCTGGAATATAAGAGTGAGATGCATTTATGTTTTTTGGATCTGGAAAAGGCATTTGACAAGGTACCCTGGAACAAGCTCTGGGACTGCTTGGCAGGGAAAAACATCCCAGCACCCCTGATCAGTGCAATACAGAGTTTCAACAAAAAGTGCAGAAATTATGTAAGAACAGCAGACCAAAAGTCAGAAGAATTTAAGACCACCAGCGGTGTTAGACAAGGTGATATTCTCTCACCTTACCTCTTCATTCTTATGATGGATGATGTCATCAAGACCTGTAAGGAGAAGACAAAGAAGTACTCTGTAGGGTACTGGAAGATGAGACCAATCTGTATATCAGAGCTGGCTTTTGCAGACGATGTGGCCCTGATAGCTAAATCAGAGGCACACCTTCAGTCCAACTTACTTTTCTGGAAGGAAGAGCTTGAAAAGAAAGGGATGACCATCAGTGTCTCCAAAACTAAAACCATGGTGATCTCAAGAGAGGAGAAGAAACACCAGATCATGATGGGACAGTATGCGTTGGAGCAGGTTAACCAGTTCAAATACCTTGGAATTGTATTAGACCAAAATGGAGGCATTAAGACTGAGCTGGATACACGAAAAGCAGCTGCTGGGAGACTCTTCCAGGCCTTAAACCGAGGGTTTCTTAGCAAAAGAGAAATTGGCAAGAGGACGAAAATGGCTGTTTACCGCTCTACCTATGTACCAGTCCTGACCTATGGGTGTGAGTCATGGGCAATGACAACAGCTCACAGAAGCCAGCTGCAGGCCTCGGAAATGAGATACCTGAGAAAGGTGGTCCAAGTGACAAGAAGGGACAAAGTCCGCAATCAGACAAAACGTCAAGATCTTGATACCCAGCCCTTACTAACCCGAGTGGATCAGTCACAGTTACGATGGTTTGGACATGTGTGCAGAATGGGAGAAAATCGGCCACCATGGCAAGCATGGGAGGCTAAGAACCAGGGAACCAGACCTCCGGGACGACCCAGGGTGCGCTGGGAAGACAACATCCGACAGTCCCTGACTGACAGAGGACTGGAATGGAACAAAGCCAGAAAGAAAACTGCTGATAGAGACGTCTGGCGATCTCTCTGGCAAACCTCTACACCCCAAGGTAGAAGAGGAGCGACTAAGTAAGTAAGTAAGTAAGGCAAGCTTTTGCTTCTGACAATTGTTATCCGTTGCAGTTTTCTCTGTATGTAGAATGAATTGAGTGCTTGGTGCCAAAACCAAGTATGAGCTGCGGATTTAGTTTGGAATGTTATTTTACTGCACAACATGGTTCGTGTTGTGAACTGCTGATTCAGAAAATGACAAGTGGCCTGTTGTCAGGAAACTTTTGGTGCCTTATGCAAGTAATTGCATCTGCAACTGTTGATCTGTACTAGCTGCTGCTTCCATCAAAATGAACTGTGGTGGGCCGTTTGCCTTGGCACTTCTGACGACCGCCTCATGCATTTAATATTTGTGTATGCTGTTAAATATGCTTATACTGTCATCTGTGTTTATTTTTTCCACAAGGTACAGTAATGGACATTCTATGTGGTTTTCGCTGGCACAGAAATTGAGCAACTCTTGAGATGACCTATTTGCTATGAAGCAAGAACTGCAATTTTCTGGTTACCTGTTTATGCTTGTATTGTTTATGATTTCAGTTGGAATGCGACCTTCACAGCATAGTTCACAGTATGACAACCCTCATGAGGCAACGGAGAACAACATAGTTGATGATGAAAACTTTCTTGAATGGAATTTCCAACAAGGGGAAGCGTCTGTTTGTCTGCCAAGCCTGCACTCTGGTGGTTCAACAGACTATCTCTGTTACCACCATGCTCATGCCATAAGTCCTCCAGTGTTGTCAGATTTTTCAAGTAAGTCATGCAGTTTTATTTTCTGCTGTTTTTTTGCCTTTTTAATTTGGCAGGAATAATTATGTTGCCACAGGTTTTATCCCATTTTAAATTGGTAATTGAAATACTTTGAATATTTAAAATAATAATAGTATACCTATAATGTCATTTCACTGGAACCAGAAGACAGCAAACTAGAAGACCCAAAAAGCACATGGAAAAAAATGAATTAGATACAGAAATGAATCAGCAGGTGAGTAGCAGGAACTGCAGGAAAACATAAGGCAGCTTGGCATGAGTTTGTTCAGACCTTTTGCTCCAGTAGGGGACAAAGCAGACAAAGAAGGAGGACTAAACACTCTGTATATTATACTGAACTAGGGGTCCAAATGGAGCAATGATGCGCAATACAAGACTCTTAATGTCTATTAGCCTCTCTTGCTCAAGCCTATCTCACCTTCACATGGTGGACCCTGTTCTTCCCAGCAATCCAGTTGAAGGTTGGGGTTTCAACTCCCATCGGGAAACTGGATGGGACAACAAACGAGGTAAAGGCGAAAGACGAAGCGATGAGCCTACTCTCCTTGAGTATAACCACAGTCTACCCTTGCAAAACAAGGTGCTGAAGTCAGAGGCAACCAGCCAGGAGGCGCACCACAGCAATCAGGATGCCACGCACATACGCCATGGAAATATGTCTAAATCAGCAAATCGATATGGTGCTCGCCCTGGCGAACGAAAGAAGAAGATACTGAACTATTGATGTATGTACACATTGATGAACTGGGGACTGTTCATGACTTGATTTAAGCTATCCACTGGCAGAGAATTTGTTTCTCACCTCTTGATTAGACTGATGAATAATGACATATCTCTGAGGCTAACATGATTACATGACCTCAGAGTGAAGCATGTCAGTGCTGTCTTGGAAGTCAAAGGAGACATCGTAACCAACTTCTCATGAGAATTTCTTCTTCTTTTTCATGTTCACTGGTAAAAGGTTCTGGTTGTTCATTCACTTCTGGACTTTAGTTTTGTTCCAGAACTTTAGTTTTGTGTGCACATCCATTTTATAGGGCTGGCTTATTTTATGCAGACTGTTGGTTTTCTCGCCTCACAGGCAGATGCACTCTGACTTCAAAGGAAACAGCTAATTAATTGACTCCTACAACAATGGAACCCCAGAACCCACTCAGGGACTTATGAGAACTATCAGTAGAGGTACTTTGAAGTGGCTGCTTCATCTGAGGACTGAGCTTGTATGAAAATGCTGACTGCAGTGATAATAATTGTGATAACATAACATTACCTCTTGGTTTGCTCAAATTAAGAAGAGGTAGCATTAGTTCTCTCCCTAAGATTTGCATTAGTGATTGTGATAACATAACATTACCTCTTGGTTTGCTTGAATTAAGAGAAGGTAGCATATAAATGCCGACTGCCGTGATATCGATTGTGATAACATAACATTGCTTTTTGGTTTGTTTGAATTAGTGATATTGTCAAACCATTGTGGTCTACCTAATCTGCAATAGGCCAGCTTCTCTAAACCTTGAAGCTTTGCTAACAAATGAGACATAAATAAAACTGAAGCCATTACATTTTGCGATGTTATTTGTGTTGAACATTTGCTGTTTCTTTTCAGATGGCAAAGGAAAAGCCATTTCTGGTGTCCAAGCAGAAACTGTTCTGTATTTGAATGATCCACAAGAGAAAGAAGAATGGAAATGTGTTATTTTAATTCCAACATACAATTCAGGTAAATTATCATTTTTCTTCTTCTCAAAGTATCATTCTTCTTCTTCTTTTTTCTCCTCCTCATCTTCCTCCTCTTCTACTTCTTCTCCTCTTTATTTTGCTGTTTCTCTTTCTCCTTTGCATGCTTTTCCTTCCCCTTCTTCTTCTTCCTCATCCCTCTTTTGCTCTTTATTACGCTTTGAAGTGCAGACCTGCAACCAACTCACATTAAGTCGGTTTTTGTGGCTGAAGCTTTCTATGAAATAGGATAAAATATTTTATTAATTATAAAGTTGTATTTTGTAATAAACTTTACTAGACTATTCCTTTGTATCACTTGAACATTTCTAGTTGTTTCACATTGTTTCTTTTGCATTTCTTTGTATATACATTAATTTGCTCATGCCCGTGTGGTTGCGTCTTCATGTTCTTATCTCTGACAGCATTGGAAACATTATCACATCTGCCAAGTTTGGGTACAGACAAAATGAGGTCAGTGTTGAGCGCACACAGAACCAGTATGTGCTGCTATATCAGTGGGACCAGGGGAGGTTACTTGTATCAACTTTCTCCGCTTCTGCAGCAGGTGTCTTCCTACAAGTACACAGATAAGGCCTTGCAGGTTAGTATACTTTATTTATCTTGCAGATGAATAATAATAGTAAATTCATCTTATAGGTACCCAACCTTCCCAAAACATTAACAGATGTAGAATTTTTAGAGGCTGTTGAAACAGTATGATAAAATAAATGACAGGTATTGGTCGGCACTCATACAAAGAAATAGAGCAGACTCGACACATTGGACAAGATATAAATCGAAAGCTATAGTTACATTGCCAGGAATCTTCTTCTTTTTCACGTTTACCAGCTGTAAACTCTGGGAGAAAGTTCTGGTTGTTCGTCCACTTCTAGACTGCAGTCCTGAGTGTTGCAAGTGCATCCGTTTTACAGATTTGACTCATCTGTATGCAAAATTTTGGTTTCTTGCCTCTCAGACAGATGCACTCTGACTTCGAAGGAAGCTCCTAATTAGTCGGCTCTTACGACATGCTTGTGGGTAGGCAGTGGGTCTGTTCTTGTTTTCCCCGTAATAGGGTCCCGGAACCCAACAGTGAATTGGCAGGAATCTAACCCTTCACCTCCAAATAATGACAGAGTCTTACTGCAGGATGACTATACTATGTCGGGTAACTAACTAGACACCCTAAGGCATTTTCTGATACCCATATTAGGATGTGTTGACCGTGGGAACCAAGGTCAGTTTTGACCTTGATGCGGACTCACACCGAAAACCTTCTGGCCGGCAGGCAGTTATCTAGCCACTACACAACCACAATTCCCTGTGAGTAGAGTAATGCTAAATAATGGAAAATCGATTTCTGTTAAGTTAATTATGTGAAGGTTTCTGTTTAATTAGTCAGTGGTAAGTTAATTATGTGAAAGCTTCTGTTTAATTAGTCAGTGGTAAGTTAATTATGTGAAAGCTTCTGTTTAATTAGTCAGTGGTAAGTTAATGATGTGAAGGCTTCTGTTTAATTAGTCAGTGGTAAGTTAATTATGTGAAGGCTTCTGTTTAATTAGTCAGTGGTAAGTTAATCACATGAAGGCTTCTGTTTAATTAGTCAGTGGTAAGTTAATTATGTGAAGGCTTCTGTTTAATTAGTCAGTGGTAAGTTAATCACATGAAGGCTTCTGTTTAATTAGTCAGTGGTAAGTTAATTATGTGAAGGCTTCTGTTTAATGAGTCAGTGGTAAGTTAATTATGTGAAGGCTTCTGTTTAATCAGTCAGTGGTAAGTTAATTATGTGAAGGCTTCTGTTTAATTAGTCAGAGGAAAGTTAATTAGGTGAAGGCTTCTGTTTAATTAGTCTGTGGTCCTCAGTTTCTTATAGCTGGTCCTTTACAGAACATTGTTCCCATCACAGCATGTCCACGGAGATAACCACTGTTTCTAGAGCACTAGCATGGACAGCAGAACAAGCAGTCACACGTGCAGTAATCACATCAGATCACCTGGCAACCAGTGTATTATGATAAGAAGCATAAGCAGAGCAGATATCATCAGCTCTGTATGGACTGGGTTAGATGATAATGATGAATTTCTGATGCTGTCACAATTGTGCGGCATGGAAGTAAAGTGTGTTGGAAAGCATCTGCACCGCCTTCAAGGCCAACATAGGAGACATTACAACCAGCTCCTTGTGGGAACAATCAGTAGAGGTACCTTGAAGTGGCTGCTGCAGTAGATTAGTGACTGTGACACCATAAACGCAACAACCCGCCTGAAAGAAACTTAACTTGCTCTCCTGTCACATGCACTTTCCTGCCCAAGGTGTTTCTTATGTCTGGTGCCCATTCTCATGGTAGTCAGTCCCTGCCCCTGTTACCCTGCACCAAACCCTCTGCTACTGGTCTTTCTAAACCACTGAAGTGTTTGATATGGTCAGAGTATTTCAGTATCCATGACAAGATGCTGTTTATGAGCCCCTTATTCCTAATGTTCAGAACTGATAGGTAGGTTTACGTTAAATAATTATAAATAGGTTTATTTCTAGTTAATCCTAGATATGTGTCTGTTACATTAGTTAATTATTTATCTGTGCTAAATAAATCTTAGGTCGGTGTGAGCCAGAGCTTTCTTCATGTGGTAACCTGCACAGGTATCGAGACATACACGTCCCGCTGGGGAGCAGTCGCTTTAGAGATGCAGGAGAAAGAAGATATTGAGACAGCAGATGGAAGACAGGTATTATATGTGTGTGTTCAGGCCCCTCAAATTGGGGGGGGGGGGGTACCCAATGAGCCCCCCCCCCCAACTCTTTCTACACCCTCTGCGAGAAAATGGCATGTGGTTTTATAGACGATTGATGAGAATACCCTGCAGATAAAAAGAGTAATAAAGATGATTTGAAAGAAACTGACCTACTGAGAGAACTGGGCTGCACATATCAGAAAGAGACAATCTACATTCTTTGGTCATGTGATGAGAAGGAGAAAACTGGAGTACATCATGACAGTAGGAAAGCTGGAGGGGAAGAGAGACAGAGGAAGACAGAGAGAAAAGATGCTGGACAGTTTGACATCATGGCATGGAGGATCATCTGTATCAGAGTTGACTGAAAGTACAAGACTTGGGAGCAGTTGGCTGAGAGTTTAGAACACCAGGCACTCATTTGGTAAGAAATGAATTTCTCTGTTGAGGGCAAAAATACAATTCTAACCTTCACAATCCATGGCAATTGCACTAGCCATGTGGTCCCTAAATCATCAGACTCCTACACTGTTCTAAAAAGTAGTAACACAGTAAAGGCAGTTTAGTTAGTAACAAATGATGACAAAAGTGAACTAGACTTACATCTGAGCTGAATTCACGCTGAAAATATGTTTCTCGGCATACAGCGGTCTTGACATGCTTGTAGTCGCCAGATATAAACACTGTACCGGTAGCCAAAGAAGAATAGTAAACCAACACAGCACTGGTGTTGTCAGTCACCATATGCCGAGGTAGATATTGAAGATGGGTCCAAGCACTTATTGTCTTGACCTGTGCACATTGAGGATGATCGGTCGATTAACTAACTAACTAGAAACGAGACATTTCCTTGACTGGTTCATTGTTGGCTGAATTTTATATCTAACATTTTCTTCAGAATCAAATAGCCATTATCGGTCCAGTTCACTTCGATGGTCTCTAATGGCATGCTTGGTAGGTTATATTGTTACTATTGTTTGTTTCCCTTAGAGGCCCTGGGGTGCCGAAGCAAAACATTTTGGGAGGGGTTAGGCAACAGCCCCTAACACATTTTCTTAAGAAAGAGAGATCTAAGCTTTGTTTCAGTGTCTAATAATAATTATATATTATTATTATAATGCGCTGAATGGCAGATAAATAAAAGAATATATTTGAATACATATGCAGTGTTTAAATAGGTACTTAAAAACAGAACTTAAACATTTCTTTAAAAAATTTTCTTCTAAAGAAAAATAGTTGGGGTGGGGGGGGGGGGGGGGGGGGGAGGTTTGTACTTAAGGTCCCTACTTTCTGACACCCCTGCTAGTAACACAGGGAGGCAACATCCCAGTAATAAGTATACAAATATGTTTGTGTATTTTTGTTTAAAAAAACATATTCTGGTAATGTGTATACAACAATATACCTTTAAAAAAAATAATTAAAGGCATATCTGATTATTGACTTTATATCATTTTATTTATATGCATTTGCATCTTTTTTTCCTTGGCTCAGACCCACCCCCCATCAAACCTGGACATTTGTTTATGTGGCCATGAGCCATTTCTTGGGGCAGTGGATCTCTCAGTTGGAGCGGATTTTCTTACTCTCCTTTCAAAAGTGGAGGATCCTTCTGGGTAAAGAAGAATGTAAATAATGCATGATTTGGAAGATGTATCTGTGTTTGTATCAGAAAAACCCTTATCTTCTTCTTCTTCTTCTTCTTCTTCTTCTTCTTCTTCTTCTTCTTCTTCTTCTTCTTCTTCTTCTTCTTCTTCTTCTTCTTCTTCTTCTTCTTCTTCTTCTTCTTCTTCTTCTTCTTCTTCTTCTTCAGGCATCAACCTGTTTATACATTAAAATCTTCTTCTTCTGCTTCTTCTTCTTCTTCTTCTTCTTCAGGCATAAACCTGTTTATACATTAAAATCTTGTTAACGTTAAAAATCAAGAGTTCATGTTAAATAATTTGTCCTAACTGAAGACTAATTATAATCATATGTCCCTGATCAAGGCTTATGCCCAAGGCCTCTTCAAATCTGAGGCTGAAAGGCAATATAGGACTAGAGACGAAGACAAAGAACAAACCCAGACAGAGCAGACAAAATGACCCTGGCTGCCAGGTGGATCCAGTGGTAAATGGGTCCAGGAAAGTAGAGACCGCTCTTGTGATGTTGATAACATCACCCACCGAGTGCCAATTAGTCTTTAAACTACAGGTCTGTCACTATAAGCCCAACATGCCTAAAAGCGGGGACAAAAGGGTGTTTACTATTACTAAACTTTGGACCCGTGTAGCAAATTATTAGCTTATTTTTACCAGTTCCATAGTTGTGTTTTTTTTCTGTTTTGTTAATTCTTGCTGAGTGTTTTTAATGTTAAGTGGAGAAGTTAAAACGCCTGGTTCTCATGCAGGGGACCTGGCTTCGATCCTCTGTAAGGGATCAAGATTTTTTCTTCTGTCAAAGACAAAATAAAAATCTTAACCTGCCGTTTGGCCCTAAATCCTCCGGCTCAAGGATCTCCATCCTACACCACCAAGTAGTTAAATGAAGACAGTAAAAATAATTTTAAATGAAAGAAAGGTAATCAGTTGACAGATGAGTGGGACACATTTCTTTTTTCTTCAGATGTCAGTATTTGTTATGCATCTGTTATTGATCTTCAGCAATCATCATTTGCAGTGTTTCTGGTCTGTTAGTCACAAACAGATGGTGTGCTTTAGATTTTCACTAGTTCCTGTAGTTTGTCTTGAAAAGTCACTTCTTTGGACCATCATTCTTTACTGTCTGGCAAAATCTGGGCAGTCTTGTAGAAAGTGTTGTATATTTAGTGAAGTTATAGATTAGTACCAGAAAAGAGATAAAATCAGGAATGAGGTCATAAGAGATAAAATCCTCACAAAACCAATTCTAAGTCAGTATTAAGGCCGTGTATGCAGAAGCGGGTGTAAGGAAACTACTATTTGTATTCGGTCCGACCGCAATTATTCGGCCGAATACCGAATAGTCAACAGGTCCACTATTCGGCCCCGAAGCGAATAAGAAGTGAATATTCGGTACAGCCCTAATATATATATATATATATATATATATATATATATATATATATATATATATATATATATATGTGTGTGTGTGTGTGTGTGTGTGTGTGTTTGTATACACACACATACAAATGTAGCTCAGGCATTGTGAATGTGCTTCGTAATTCTAAAATACCTATTCAATGCCGGCTGTGGACAGTTTGATAGCATACTGCTTTGCAGTGAAATGTAGTGGTATGGTAATGGTTTCTTTGTGACTCCATGACATAAGTTAGTTTTGAATCTGTCTCCTCCAGGTCTGAAGTTCACTGGGGTGTGTATGTTCTTCATTCATTCAGTCTTCTAGACTTGTATAGAGATATGGTAAGTGGTTTAGAAATTTAATGTTTTTGCATGTCATGACATTCACTTGTTACATTAGGCTGTGTGTGTGTGTGTGAGTTCATCAGTGTCTGTGGCTTAGAGGTTGCAGACACGGTTTGTAATCTTAAAATACTAGGTCTGATTCCAGTTTTAGGCTGTTTCGTAGCAGACCCTATTGCCTTGATTTCAGCAATGGTATTGAGTGCTGACCATTCATAAAGCAGTGACATACTACTAGGTAGGTAGGTAAGTTGTACCCCACTAAGACATCACACAGGCTATAAACACCCAGTGACACAAAGTGCCACCATGAGGATGAGGATCACCTAAGGAGAGGTCCCGGAAACCCCGTTCAGCCGTACAGCCATATTTAAGGCCCGGCTATATTTAGGGCCCCGGCAAAAGCCAGGGTGCCGCTTCAAATATGAAAAGTTGCACCCCACATGGGGATGACTGCATCAGGAAAGACAAACTACTGAATGTAAAATTGTCTTTAAAAAAACTACATACAGCAAACAGATGCTATTGTTGGTTTTCAGCATTTTGCAAAGGATTAAAAAAAAAAAAACTAACTTTAAAGAAAACAATAGATTTTTTGTGTGTGATCTATAGGAGGTAATTGCAGCACTCAATGCAATCCTTTATCAGTGCTGTGGAACAATTATTGTTTATTAAGATAGGTGGTGGGGGTGGGTTTAAATCCTTCCTCCTGATCCAAGTGAGAGACCAAGACAGCTGTCTTTTGATGCTATGTGCAGACAGAGTCGCTTGCTACTCAGATTGTCACATACCGCTCGTGTCACGTGCCTGTTTTAAGGATTTCTCCTTATGAACCAACAGCACTCTGAAATAGAATAATGTTGAGGTGTCGGCTCGTATTGGTCTAAAGAGTATCCTGTGGCCAATATACACCCAACTTATTTCAGGAGTGGGAACCTCAAGTTATGGCACTACAGAATATATAATATTCCTAGGTGCAACTTGGCTGGATGTCCCCACTACTATAAGAAGATAGCTCCCAGGCTATGATTTTGTAATATCACAGCCATGTTAACACAAATTAAGATTAATGGTTACACATACATAAACTCTAGACAGTTTGAACAGTGAATGATGGACACTCAAGTCAATAATGCAAAACTTCCAAAGGCATATAATAAATGCAACACATATATATATATCATTAAGACTCAAGCAAGGATGTTTAGGAGCAACTGGAATCAGGAGATCAGATCCCAAGTGATACTGCTAAATCAGCCAGAGACCTTTCGAGACTGTCTATGATCATCATCGTAACTCAGAGTGGACCTGTAAATAGAGCACAAGGCATCACACCACAGAGTTCTACTTATCCAAGTTTGGTAGGCGTCACTGCACTCCTCGGTTCATGATGGTCTGAACAGGCTGATTCGGTTGGACTGTTCCTTTTGCTGGTTGCCTTGGTGAACACAGACACATTCACTGGAACAGAGTTCTTACACGGGAGCCCAACAAAGCTCCTGAAGAAGGTTCTCTTTGACTGAGGACAAATGGGTGGCCTGCAACAACTGTCTCTTAGCCACTGGAGCCCAAGCAAGCTCCTGGAGAGAGTTCTCTGATGAAACGACGAATGGGTGGCCTGTAAGCTGATGCCTACACACTGGCTTCCACCTTGCTGTCTGCTATGTTGGAGTTGTGGTAGTAGGTAACTTAGTGGATGGTGGTTTGGTGGACTGTTGATTGACTGCCTGGCCTCCAAGGAGATATCATCATGTATCAAGAAGGAACTCAGAATTAGTAAGCTGATGTCTACACACTGGCTTCCACCTTGTTGTCTGCCATGTTGGACGTGTGGTAGTAGGTAACTTAGTGGATGGTGGTTTGGTGGACTGTTGATTGACCGCCTGGCCTTCAAGGAGATATCATCCTGTATCAAGAAGGAACTCAGAATTAGCAGTCATCTCAGGGGTCACATGCCTAGCTCATTTTATTAACATCCACATTAGTAATCACTCAGAGGACAGCTCTCAGGATAATAAAACAGTTAAAATCTTTATGTATCTCTGTCCGTCAGTCAGTAAAAGAGATAGGAGACAAGTTTCACAGTGGAGATCGATAGACTCTGTTATACAGAAAACATCATCTCTCCACATTCACATCTGCACTTATAGTCACACCGACAGTCTCTCTCTCACATATTATATTTTCCACCGATTGACATAAGTCGAGCCCATGTTGTTAGTGTCTGCTATAAATAACCTCTGACATCACAGTGTGTCGCTCGCTGTGTTTTGACCCATTTAAATCTGCCGGCTTCATCTCAAACTGAATCCCTACTAGTTAGTTAGAGAACGAGTCGCTTGCTAGATTAAAACATTTACATTAATATTGGGTTAGGTAGAGCACAAACTCTCAGCTTGCGAAGGGAAAGGTTTGGTTCACGAGGCCGTGAGTACTTGGACACCAAGAACGGTCTAGTTCTGTGCTGTCTCATAGCTGCATCTTTCCTCCCTTCAGCAGCGGGTCAACTTTATAGAGACATAAATAATGGTACTCGTAAACTATAATCAACTTACCCAAGTCCAGGATTCCTCCGAAGATTAAACTAGTACTTTGTTCAAGACAAAATTTTGGGGCGTTAACGTCACGAATAGTCAAATGTGTAGGGGTGGGTTTGATCACTTCCCGACAAGATACAGACATAAATTGGCTTGTGAAAGAAAGTGAGGCGACTGAATATCCCCAGAAATAGGAAAAGGGAATTTAGATGCCTAGACACCTAATAAAATAGGTAGCTCGACAGAGCAGATTACCCCTCCTGACAACTTCCCTTTCTGGTCATTAAGTTAAGTCCCTATCTAGAAGAGGTATGTTAATAAACAGCAATAAACTAACATCATGTACATATTTAGAAATACTTTAACTACGAATGTAAATCAATGGTACATATGTTTATTAAAATAAATTCAATATCAGTCATCTATTTACTTTTGAAGTTCAATCATCAAACTAAATAGATGATACAATGAAAGAGAAAATTGAGGGTCACACGAAACTGTCATCGTAAGAGAGTTTAGAATTTTTCTGGGACAGACAACAATTACCACCTGGTGTTTCTCAAAGGATCTTCATCTAAAATTGATGTGAAATGTTGGAACTGCACAAACTGCAGAGCAACTCAGTCATTACCTATGAACAGTCTGGCAGTGTTCTGGAAGTGCGTTCTTCCACAAGGAACAAAGGATCCGTCCTTGGCTTTTCAGCAACTGAGGATGGATGCAACCAGAAATATATATATTCTTTATAGAATAGAATATATATTTCAGACTCTTACCTCTCTCTCTTTCTCTCTTTCTCTCTCTCTCTCTTTCTCTCTATCTCTCCCTCTCTCTTCATATGGTCAGAAGTGGGATGCATGGTCTCATAGCCTTGCTATTTACTCTCAAAATCTGACATAATGTTGTAGAATTATCCTTAAAAATATTGATGATTCTAGATATAAGTGGCAGATTTTCCTACCTTCCAACTATTCCATTGTGGGATAATTTCTGGTCGTAACCAGCTTTTGTTGTGTTGATTAAAAAAACATCCTCCTCATATGTATTTTTCTTAGACAGTATGCCATCAACATCACAGCATTTATTAGGGCTGTTGTGTGTAAGTAAAATAATCACATGAGAATCTGTCCTGAAAACAAAGACCAGCATTTACTATAAAACAAGTAAACCTCATGAATTAGAGAAGCATGAGCCTGATAAGAAAAGGTTTCCAAGGAAATGTTACCAATGCATACACAGACCATGATAAACAGCCATAGATCGTTATGTACCAGCAGTAGAAGATGGAAAATTTCTTAAGAGTCCTAGATACATAGGAAAAGCATTCTACATTCAGAAAGATAGGACTTGCATCTTAAATGTGTAGTTCCAGATCCACTTGTAGCTGCTGAAAAAAATTCTCATGGTCCTTTATCTGTAGGGATACAATTCTAGGACAGTAAGCAAACAAAGTTCAGCTCTGTAAAGTAAATAGTTATGTATGTAACAATTACTCTCTTCACCTTGAGATAGATATAAGAATATACAGTGAGTTTGGCCATGCGTTTTTAAGCTGCTTGAAAGACAGAGATAACGTTGTCTTGCAAAACTGGACTCATTTCTTTCACACCAACTGGAAGTGACTGTATACTCTTTTGCACCAGCATGATCTTCCTTTGTAGCCAGATTTAGCCACAAAGTTGCTGGGTGCTAGTAGCAATTTCTGTAAGCAAAAACTATGGGCTCCGACATGCCAGGAAATTGTAGACAATATAGAAAAGGAATTCCCTATGGATATCCCTCTATGTCACAGATGAATACCATGACATCACTCTTCTCCTGGACATCGCAAGCAGGAACAAATCACAGAGTGAAAGGGTGGCATGTCATGCGAGGTATCACTTTCCACATGAAGCAGCATCTCACATCAGGCACCAGATTTTTCTCAGAAATAGCAACCTTATATGCTGACATTTCATGCTTTGAGGTTTAATGCCCTTGTTCCTGGATAGTTAATACCTTTGTTCCTTGAAAGTTAATGCCGTTGTTCCCTGAGAGTTAACACCCATGTTTCCTGAAAGTTAATTGCCTTGTTTTCTGAGAGTTAATGTCCTTATTCCCTGAGTGTTATTGCCTTTGTTCCCTGAGAGTTAATGCCCTTGTTTCCTTGTTGTTAATGCCTTGTTCCATTAGAGTTAACGCCTTGCCTTCCTGAGAGTTAAGGCCTATGCTCCCTCTTCTGTTGCAGATTGCCTGGGCAGACAGGATTAAAATTACAGGCCCAGCTTCCTACATCCACATTCTTCAAGAAGCCCATCTGTTACTGACCACAAACTCCATGTTTAATGTGAGCAAGGACTCAGAGATCAGAGAATGCTATCGTGAGGTGTGTCGGAGACTAGGGGAATATTACTCTCAGTAAGTACAGATTTCCTATTAATAACAGACCACCTATTGAAAACACATTTGAGCAGAATAAATCAATAACTGTTTGTTGATGAGGTGTGAGTGGCGAAAATACTATTTAGCAGTATGTAGCCATATCTCTAAATGACAGTTACTGTTGTCATTGCTGCTGCTACTATTACTATTTCTATCACTGCTGCTTCCTTTGCTACTCTTGCTGCTGCTGCTGAACAAATACTACATGTACTGCTGTTGCTACAGATGCTACTTCTACACTGCTGCTGTTGCCAACCCCACTAGCACTGCTGCTGCTGTCTTTATTCCTATTGGTGCAGCAAGTATGTCATAAGAGGCAGCTAATTAGGAATTAGCTGAAATTGGATGTGTTAGGCTGAAAGGCACAGATGTCACAGCCTAGCTGTGAGCCATAATAATACAACTTGCCAGCCTCCCTTTTCAGGAGAAGTGCTGAGTAAAAGAATATGCCAACTGTCCTTGATTGCCTCTTACAGCATGCTTGTTAAGGCATTGTGTTGCTGCTCTTACTTTCCTAAAAAGCCTCCGCAACACATAATTAACACTTCTTCTTCTTCAGCATTCTGAGCCCTTGAGATTCATTGCTGCAGATATCACCCACTTGCATTTATTTCTTTAACTGGTCTTCTCTTTCCAGTTGATGACTCCAGGTTTTTTGTAGGTCCATTTTTGTATTATCTCTCTGACATCTTCTACTATTACTGTTTCTATCACTACTATTGTTGTTGTTACTACTACTGTGGCTGTTACTACTGCAGCTACTTCTGCTACAATCGCTGCTGTAATATTACTATGATATCTGTGACATACTATTAAAGTTTTACATTTTATTGTCCAGACCAGGACAAGATGATTGGGGTCTCTGTTGGCCATACTACAGCAATTCTGGAGCTTCAGTCCAGGAGCTTGTTCAGAGGGCACAGGAGCAAGCGGAGCAGGTGCTCATCGTTGTTGTCATTGAATGTGAGACAGTGCTAAACTGTTTTTCTGAAATCCTCCAGATCAATGGTTCCCAATTAAATAAGACCTAGGCCCTTCTTATTTTATGTCTGCCATGGACCCCATACTTCTTATAAGTCATGTCGAAGGACTTATTGTAATTTATATAAATATTAAAACTTCAAAAAGCATTGTACATGGTCTTATAAAAAAAATAAAACCCACTGAGTTCTATTCTTACAAACAAGTCGTAAGTTGAACTGATCTGTCAAAATAAAACCTGTCACTACTATCTGTATTTACTGCTTTTTAGTACAGTGTAAGGGGGATCGTCAACCTGTAAATTTGAGGTGGCATGGCTAGTGCTGTTGCCACAGACGGCAAGTTAGGATGTTTATTTTTGCAGTCAAGCTGGTTGTAAGTTGAATTTATATTATATTTTTCAACACCGTTTTCATTCAAATTAGTTGTAAAAATAGTACATAAAACAGGTAGTGGGAGGCCTGCAGTTCCACAGTCTGCCGTTACGGCTAATGTCAAGCAGACTGTACTATCTTTTTGGTCTACGTCCTTCTCCACTTTTCGTATAGGCCTTGTACAGTTAAGCATCAGAAGGCATTCTCTCCAAATGAGCAGACCATTTGATTTGCTGTCTGTGTTTGTAACTTAGAATTGGTTCTGTGCCGACTTTATCTTGTATGACCTCATTCCTGATTTTATCTCTTCTGGTAACTCCTACAGTCTTTATCAGACACCTCATTTTCATAGTTACTAATTTTTCTTTATGTTTTGTTGAGAGTGACCAGTCTGGCACTGATAGCATAGAGTGGGAATGAATATGCTTTGTATGAGTTGTTTCTTTGTGCTGATTGGAATTGCCTTATGCTTTAAGAGGGGGACTAGCTCTCCCAATATTTGGCCTGCTTAACTGCATCAGATGTTAATTTATTAATCCAGTGTAACATCTTCAGTGAATGTTGTTCCAAGATATTTAAACTCAGATGCCTGTTTAATAAATGTATGTGCAGATGGTCATAAGGTTCATAGGTCATAAAAAAGGAAAAAGGATATTCTAAACTGAGTTTTTTCATAAATAATATCACAGACCATTTAAGTTTGTTACATGGACCCCTAATGTGGGAAATACTGCTCTAAATCACGCTAAGGTAGACTGTGCTGGCCAATGGAAAGATCCAGGAAGGCGATGATGTATGGAATCTGTAGTAAATAGATTTCGCCAAGAAGTTTCAAGCACACACTGACTGACATGCTTGCCCAGCGATTGTGTGTTTAAACTCTCTTCACTTGTGGATTTTTATAATTTGTTCAGATTCCCAATCTGACCCGTGTAGAGTCTGTGGCCCCATTTGGGGAAAACCAAAAACGGCATTGCCAACGTCCATTTTAAGGACAGGCGCTAAGTAGAAAAAGATGCCAACCCTCCTTGGTTGCCTCTTACAGCATGCTTGTTAGGACATAGTGTTGCTATCTTTGGTTTTCATAAAAGGCCTCAGCAACATATGAGTAACATACTTCTTCTTCAGCATTCCAAGCCCTTAAGATTCTTTGTTTGCAGATATCACCCACCTCCATTCATTTCTGTGATTGACCTTTTTTTCTACCTGGTGACTTCAAGTGCTTTTAGGTCTGCCTGTAAATTATCTCTGTTATCTCTCTTCTTGATCTGTCTTGTTTATAATCTCATTATGCCGCTGTTGATGCATAACACTCACTTACCCTTATAGCCCTGCCCGTCTTGTCTACACACAACCCGTCTGACCAGTAATTGACCTGTCTGCTGTTTTGAGTCAGAGTCTAGTCGTTGTTTGTCTTTCTCTCACAGTGTGTGGTCAAGTTGACTCATGACAGGCACCCACAAGTGATCTCCAGCCAGTCTGCTGCTTTTGCTTGTGGTCTACTTCCATTCAGCTCTTTTGTGTACAACTTTTTTTTTTCTCTCTGTTATCTGGCATTCTTTCTGTATGCCTCAACCCTAATTCTTTTAGCCCTCATGAGGCCAGTAATTAGTGGTGATTTAAACAGATTATAACTTTCATTCAAGACTGAAATGGTTTGACAATTTAACGAGAATGAATCAAATGATGCCAGCAGTGAGAGCCTACCACATGAAGTAGAAACACCAAGAGTTAAGGAACAACCAAGAAGAAGATGAACTGAACGAATCACTAATGCCTTGAAATTCCACAACACCACAGCATACCAGGCAACCCAACATGCCCTTGCTTGGATTCCGATAAACTTTTAACTTGCGACACCTAGCGGCACAAATCAGAATATGTACAAAGCAAAGAAAGAAGAATTTCACTGTTGCTTCTCACTCTCCATTCTCTTCTGTTTGTACCTGACATGGATCCAAAGACTTTTTAAAAGACTGGTTTTTACTTGTACTCTTAAGTTTCAGATCATGACACACTTACAGTAACTGTAAATGTTTTTTCAACAGACAAAACCACAAGAGTTTGGAAAAGGACTCATTGACTACTTGGACAACGTCTTGTTTGCTCAGGACAAGGCTGTAAACTTATCAACTCAGGTTTCAAATGTGGTCCTCAACATATATGCAGTTTCAGCACCAGAAAAAATATCCCAAGTGATCCTTTTGTCAAATATGAAATCATTTTCAACAGGTTGGTTCAATGGTACTTCATCATCATCATCATAATGTAGCAGGTTCTTTGCAGAACGTCGTTCTCATGACGGTCTGCCTGAAAGAAACTCTGTCTCCTGCCAGTTCTCCCACCCTAAGCACTTTCAGTATTCAGGGAGTCACTTATATCTTGTGCCCATCTTCTTGTTGGCCAGCCCCTGCCTCTTCTTCCAGGTGCCATGCCTTCTGCTATTGTTGTTTCCAGTCCGTCATGGCACTTGATATGGCCAAACTATTTCAGCTTCCGAGACAGGATGCTGTTTATTTGCCAGTCTTCCTTGATATTCATAACTTTCAAAATGTCTCCTCTTTTTTGTCCATAATATTCTGAGAAACTTTCTGTAGCATTTCATCTCAAAAGCCCCTATTTTCTTTCTTGACTGTGAGATAGTCCATGACTCACATCCGAATGTTGCTACGGGGAAGATACATGCTCTCAGAATTTAAATTTTGATTTCCTTGCTGGTGCTTAACCATAGACTTGTAATGCTGTTTAATCTTTGCATTGCTATGGGCATCCTTCTTGTGATTTCTGTGGAACAGTCTCCGTTGCTATTTTTTTTTTATAGAGCCTAGACATTCAAAGTTGTGACATTTTTAATTTATTCATTTTTTTGGGTGGTCACAGCCAGTTTTATTTGAGGACATTATTTTCATTTTCTTTAGATTTAAGAAAAGGTTTTGATCTTCACTGTGCTTTTGAACAGACATGACTGAATTTTCTATTCCTTTACACTGTTTGAAATAAGGACTGTCATTTGCATCACGAAGTTCGGGAATAGGGTTGCCACCAATTATGAGCAGTTATTAACTGTCACACGTCTGGTATTTTTGACATTTCTCATTATGTTTTCTGCATATATATTAAATAGGGATGGGGAGAGAATACATCCCTGCCTCACTCCCTTTTGCACATTGAACCAGTCCGATATTTCACCAGATGGTGTGATGGCTGCTTGTTGTTCGTGATATAGATTTTAATTTCAATGCACCTAATGCACTGGAAACCCCATCCTTGTCATGATACTCCACAATTCTTGATGTCGGACACAATCAAATGCCTTGCTATAATCAGTGAAACAAGCATGGAGATTGTCGCGTAACAGCCCACACCCCTCTGTCATGGACCTGCACATATCTTATCACTTCATGTAAATGAGGCACTTTCAAATGTTGGACTTTCCTCCATAGGTAAATAGTCCTTCTTTTGTACTTATGTGTCAAAATGTCGGGTTAAGTACTCAATTCCATCCAAATTCTCTTGGGAATGACATATATTTTAATTCAGTCAAATAGGTGGGAGATTCATTGATAGTGAAGCCAAATTCCATTGGCCTAACTACCGCTTTGGATGCGGATGAATCCTCTCTAGCTGGAGAGTTGAACTCATTCTTGACTAAGCTTCCAGATTGAACAGATGGCTTGCTGTCTTTTTTGTCTGTTTGATTACCTCCATTTGAATCACCGATTCATCAGGGAACGTCCACGAGCATGAGATGTTAATAATATCTGAAGGCCAAGTCGACGATCAATATCGTAGCACTATCCAGTGTTACCCACATACAGCTTACATACAGAGTGAGGGATCCTCAGCGAACAACTCATTCTGGTCCATACACCATGTTAGTGGCTACTTAAGATGAGGATGGTCTGTTGTTCTCTAAAATGCACCATCAGCTTCAACCCAGAAGACTTTTTTGTGAGGGGTTGCCAACAACTGCCACGACTTGAATTAGCACGTACTGGCTTTGCCCATTATAACACTTTTTTCCTTTTTATTTTAAATTCTGCAACAAGAAGTTTATGATCAGTTTTACAATCAGCTCCAGGGAGTGTCTTTGAAGATGTAATTCATGTCCTCCATTTTGTTGTTGTGTTAAAATGTAATCAGTTTGGTTCCTGCTATTTCCATCCAATGAAATCCAGGTTTAGAGCCTTCTTGGGTGTTGTTTAAACAGTGTGTTGATAATAGACATATTTTTTATTTTTAGAATTTGCTCAGTCTCTCCCCTCTCTCATTTCTATCTCCTATGCCAAATGGGCCTCTTACTATTTTCTCTTGCTCTATTCTACCCCCATCAGTTTTCATGTTAAAATCCTTGCCCAAGATGATTATGAGATCTCTTTTTCTACTCTTTCTGTCTCTTCTAAACTGCTATAAAAATTTTGAATTTCATCTTCCTCTGATGCAGTTGTTGGGGCATACACTTGAATAAATGTGATGTTCCTTTTCCTTGACATCATGTCTGACAGAATTCGGTCGCTGATCAGATTGTATCCAAGAAGTGATGAAGCAACTTTTATCGTCATTAGAAATTCCACCCCGCTTAAACCACTCTTTTCCTTTCCTGAATAAACAAATGTATCTCCTGTTTGAGTCACACAGTAGCCTTGACCCGCCCATCTATTTTTAGAAATTCCTAGTGTATCTATTTTGTTTATTTCAAGTTCTCTGCCAATGATAGAAAGCTTTCCCTGATACAAGTTCCTAACATTCCATGTTCTTAACTTTAGAGATTTATTTAGAGCAGTGAGAGAGTATTATATTGTAGTACAGAGGTCATTTATATAAAACAGATATATCAGTAGTAAATTTACAAGGTGTTTTTTTAACGCGTATAGAAATTTTAATATCTAGGTACATGAAAAACATCTGATGGAAGATGTATCACAGAGCTAAAGAACAATATGGGACAGACCAAAACTGCATTTTATAAAATGAAGAACATTTTATGCAATAAATCCTTGTTGTTGAATGTTTGGGAAAGAATTCTTGAATGCTTTATAGAGCCAGTTTTAAAATATGACTGAATCCTGGACAATTAATAAACAAGCCAAACAATGTCTTTAGGCCTCAGAGATTAGATTTTACAGAAGAATCTTTAAACTCCCTGAGTTCATGGTTGTCCAACAAAGCGAGAAGTTCTCAGCCAATCAGGTAATCTTACACTGTCATGAGATCAACATTTGTCAGTGAATTCCACTATGTGATACCCACATAGTGATAGTCTTATAATCTTCTTCTACATTTGCCTTTCTTCAAAGGGAGGTTGGCATGATCTGTGTGGTTTACAGCTAGGCTGCAGTGTCTGTGTCTTTCGGCCAAGCACGTACGATTTCAGCAAACATATTATCAGTCACCTTTTTTTTAAATGCTTCTTAGGTCAACAGTGGGTTTGTCCCCCCCCCCCCACCAAAATTTGGCCCACGAACCTACTTGGAGAATAGTGTTATAATCTTCTAAATTCGGGTTTCTTAAAAGGGAGGTTGACATGATATATGTGGTTTACGGCTAGACTGCAATGTCTGTGTCTTTCAGCCAAGCACGTACGATTTCAGCAAACCCATTATAAGTCACCTTTTTTTGAAATGCTTCTTAGGTCAACAGTGGGTCTGTTCTTTTCTCCCCACCAATATGTGGCCCACGAACCCACTTGGGAAATAGTATTGTAATAAGTATGGTGATCTAGTGGTTTGTTTTTTAGCCTCTAAGCAAAGTAGTCGTGAGTTCAACCTCCAGCTCTGGCAGTGCTGGTTTATGCCTGAATAGTTTGATCCTTTTGCTAACCATCCCAGTAAAACATATATCTTACATCATCATCATGGAACAATCCTTTACAGAATTTGCTTTGATCCCAACAAATCTGAAAGATTGTCAATCCTTTGCCAGTTCCACTGCCTCATTATACAAAATGTGCAGTAAATTTTTGTTAAATGTTCTGTGTCAGGGTTTTTAGCTATGTTATGAGAAGAAAGAAATTAGAAAATGTTGTGACTACTGGAAAGATTCGTGAGACGCAGAGGAAGACAAGGTGAGAAGATTCTTGACAGCTTTTTTTTTTTTTTTATTGGATGGAGAGGGTGTCAGTGCTGGTGAATGCTGTTGGAGATCGCAGATCGTGAAGAGGCATGATCACCCATACCAGTCGGCAAGGCACTTGACGATGATGGTGTGTCAATTGTCAAGCTGATTGGGTGAAAAAACAGCCAATCAAATTTCAGGAATCATCAACATCCATCAAGACAACCAGAATTTTAGATCTTATTTATAACCATAGCTTGCAGGAGCAGGTTGAACTAGATCATATTTTTTTCCTACAACCCTTAAGCTTTTCACTCTGGTGACCTAGAAAAAACCAAAGCCAGGCTCACGTACAAAAATTTAAAAACAAATATAATCCTGAAAACAAAAAACAACCATTTTACACATTATAAAAACAAAAATTGCACTAAATCAGTTTATCATCTAAAACATGAACAAATACTAAACAGACCTCAGGGAGTCATAACTGAACAATGAATGCAGCGTAGAATTGTCTGGCTTACATCTATCTGCTGGGGCCTGTAAACTAATTATAGTACAAGTGTTTGTTTCCAAAAAACAAGACAGGACATGGTGTTGGTCAACACCTGCCTTTCAGGAACCATGTTTTCCATTACAGTCTTTGTCTCAACACTGTAACATGTAACATTGAACATGACTAAAGTATTCACTGCATGTGGTCTCCATCGGAAGGGGGGGGGGGGGGGCGGGTTAAGCCGCTGCCTTCTTAACAAGCATTGTCACAAGGCAACTAATTAGGGAAGTTTCCTTTGAAGTGGGAGTGCATCTTCCTGAATGGCAAGGAACCAACAGTCTCTATACAAATAAGTCAGATCTGTAAAATGTATGTGCACGCAAAACTCAAGGTCAAAATCCAGAATTGGACGAACAACCAGAAATTGTTCACCGCAGTTTACAACCAGGGACACTAAGAAGAAGAAGACGATCAAAGTATTTAAGTATTTCCTCTCTTCAACATTAAACACTAAGGTAAGCAGACAGAGAATCACAGAACAGACACTGAAATGGGAAACAATTGAATTAAGGAAATGGGGACATCCCAGACAGGGAATCACAAAACGGACTGCAATAGGAAACAAATGAATTGAGGAAATGAGGATGTACAAGGGGGTTTCAAATGAAAATCTTAAAAATGTGACAGAAATCACAAAACCATGCCATTATGTTTTAACCTGTTAATATTGTCGTAAAGGATAACAAGAGTGTTAAGCATATGCCATCACAGCACAGACAAACATAGTAATGTCATAATGCCAGTTTAAAGATGTCGCCCCACTTTTCATGTGCGCCAAAGAAAAGCAGAATTCTGTAATCAATTTTTTTATCAGTAAAGGGGTGAAACTTATAGAAATAAAAATTCATCGACGAATTGAGGTCAATTACGGTGATGCATGTATGTCAGTTAAGCAAGTGTATGAGTGGAGGAGAAAGTTTCAAAACAGCGTGACTTCTGGGAGCGACTGTTCATGACTGCGACAACAAGCACACATAATAGTGACCCTAGAGTTGATTGCAGCCATTTTATTCAATAATAGAATTGTTAATATTCTTCTTTCTCAGTGCTGTCGACAAACTTGCCATGGTTCAATTGCATTTGACACGCTGTGAGGTTGATGAAGCAATCACAGAACTGAAATCGATTAAGAAATCCTCACTGGTCAACCTGTGCTCATCACACCCAGAAATCATACATGACAACCTGGCAAGTTTCAAGCCACTAGCACAACTAATGAGGCAGCATACGTCAAGCATTCTCCTGGAGGTGCTTGTAGAAATGCTGGATAGCTGCAGTATCTCCCTGGGTTCTCTTTTAACTTTACTTCAGGTGAGTTCTTCTTAAGTACAAACATTTAAGCATCTAGGCACATGGATAACATCGGAAAATGTATCACAGAGATTTTAAAAAACCAAAATAGAATAATAGGCTAAAACTGCATTTTATAAAATAAAAAACAGTTTATGCAGTAAATCCATGTCATTTGAGGGCAGGAAAAGAATTCTCACATGCTAAATCGAGTAAGTTTTAACATATGGCTGTGAATCCAGGACAATTAATAAAAAAGCCAAACAATTTCTTGAGGCCTCAGAGATGTGGTTTTACAGAAGAATCCTTAGAATTCATTGTACAGTTAAAAACGCGTAACCCAGATGTTCTGAAAGAGATGAGGTATTAAAGACAATTTATCGTAAACATCAGAAAGAGACAGTCAAATTTTTTTGGGTCATTTTATGAGCAGAGGGAAACTGGAACGTGGTGACCACTGGAAAGATTTGTGGGAAAAAGACACAGAGAAAGACAATGTGAGACTGTTTTTTACAGCCTTTTTTATTGTGGCTTTGAGTGGTGTCAACACACGAACTGATGCATGTTGTTGAAGATCGCAGATTGTGAAGAAGCATGATTGCCCATGCCCATGCCATGATGATGGTGATGTTTGCAGTGATGTTATAATTTGATGTTGTGATGAATATCATGTTAGCATCTTATATCTCCCAGATAATTTCCTGGTGCTTATTTTAGTATTTCAGCTTGGAAGATTAGGTCAGTTTTACAAACCCATCTCAGTGGGTTGATGGTTCATCCACAGGGCTGACAGACCATTTTATCCAAGTCAGTTTACTGTATAAACATTTTTATTTTTTAAACTTTTCCTAAGTCATTTTTCTGTATTCAGCATTTTTTAAAACCTTCTAAAGTAAATTTATAGAATGAAGACATCACTTTTTTAAAATTACTTTCTCACATCAATTTACTGTATAATGTCAGAATTATTTAACTTTTCAGATTCAATTCAAAGTATAAAAACAGCAATTTTAACTTTCCCAAGTCAACTAACTGTATAAAGACAGCATTTGTTTAACTATCCTAAATCAGTTTATGGTGTACAGTCAGCAGTTTTAACACTTCTAAATCAGAAGTGTAAAGACAGCGATTTAAAACTGTCCCAAGTTAATTTATTGCATAATGTCAGCGCAATTTAAATGTCCGAAGTCGAATGAAAGTATAAAGAAATCATTCGTTCTAAATATTAGAAGTCAGTTATTTCAAAATATTCCCCACAGAGCCAGTCGGACCTGTCCTCAAACAATCACATCAGAGAATCTTTGGAACTCATTCTAAGTGGTAAGAGATTTTTGTTTTAAATTTAAAAATAATTCTTTTAAAAAAAATCTAATTTAACATCATCATGATAATAATGCATACCAATAAGCTATAATGTTTTATCGTCTCGTACAATCATTGAATCGTGGATCTTTTCTTCTTCTTTATGTTTACCGGCTGTAAAAATTGGAGAAAAGTTCTAGTCTTTCATTTATTTCTAGGCTTTGATCTTATTCTTCTTCTTCTTCTTCTTCTTTGCGTTCGGTTTCCTATGCTCAGATCAGACCATCAGGTGGGTTGCCTCTATGGACTCGCATGTCAGCTGCAGGTCCTGCATGGTTCTCCATAGCTTGCTCTGCACACTTTGCTCTTGAAGCCAGGAGTGAGCAGGTCAGCAAAATGTGCTCAGGTGTTTGGGGTCCTGTTTGACAGGCACAATACGGGGACTGTACAATCTTTATTTTATGCATGTGGTAGTTGAGCCTGCAGTGTCCTGTTCGTAGACCGAAAATTGTTGTATGTTGCTTTCTGTTGAGTCTGCTGATGGGGTCTTGTGAAAGTTTACTGTTAGTTTGTTCTCTCCACAATCCCTTGTATTTTCCTTTGATAAGTGTTCTGATTTCTGGTAATGACAATGAATGGGCGTGTTGTTTCTCCTTTGTTCAATTTTTTGCAAGTCTGTCTTTTAACATTTCCTGGTATGCAGCAGTGAGCCGGGATCCACTGGAGAACAATTTGATTGTTTTCTGTGAGTCTGTTTAGCTGACGGGTCAGTTCTCTTTCCATGTTGTCTCGTGGATCCCTGTGAGTCGCCTGGAGGACTGACATGCAGTCACAAAGGAAAACAATTTTGCTGTTTTTAATTTTTCTTTCCTCAAGCACTTTGGCTGAATCAATAATTGCTTGCTGCTCTGCTCTGAAGTTTGTTGAGAGTCTTCCGGAGGCGCATGACGTTTCTACTGTGGTCCCGTCTTGCAGATTGATGACCGATCCAGCTCCTCCATTTTTGTCTGCTCCCTCCAATGGTCCATCGGTGTAAATGTGTGTCCATTTGGGTTTTGGATAACAGTTGTAGACATGTTCAAGGGTCTTTGCACGCAGTACTAGGTCACACTCTTCAGCCTTTCTGTCTATGCCTGGAATTGTTGTTGTGACTGTATATTTAGGCTGTAGGTCTATGCTGTAGGCCTGGATCATTTCCCATGTTGAAGGATCTTTAGAAAGGATGTCACTGTTTTTTGTGTAGTTTTATTTTGATAGATGGTGAAAGCTTTGTCTTTTCAGTCGGCTTTTTGTTAAGTTATTTGCTATTCTATGCATGGGGTTGTTGTTCATGCGTTTAAATTTTTCTGTTAGGGTAAGCACCTTTTCTTCCCTTCGAAGGCTTAAGCTCTCAAAGCCACAGGTTGCCTCCAGTTCATTAATTGGTGTGCTTCTCATACCTCCAGTGATGATTCTGAGACCAGTGTTCTGTATTTTATCCAGTTTGTGTAGGTTTGTTTTGGCTGTATTGGAGTATTTTCCCATGCCATACTCCAGTTTTGGTCGTACGTATCCAGTGTATACTTGTCGTACAGTGTTGGCATCTGCACCTCAGCTTGTTCCAGTAAGTTTCTTCATAAGTCTGAGCCTTAGGGTAGCTTTCCTTTGGGTGTCTTAAAGGTGGAGGAAAGTTCTAGTCTTTCATTTATTTCTAGGCTTTAGTCTTGTTCCAGAACTTGTGTTTTGCATGATCGTCCATTTTACAGCTTTTTACAATTTTACAAATCTTTATTAAAATTTTTGTGTGCAGACTGTTGGTTTCTTGCCTGTCAGGCAGATGCACTCCGATTTCAAAGGAAACACTCATGATTAGTTAACTTTTACGACATGCTTGTTAGTGGGGCGGTGGGTCTATTCTTTTCTTCCTGCAATGGGGTCTTGGAACTCACACTTGGGGTGAATCGTGAATCAGGCCAGGCCATCCAGGTATTTACCTCTGTACTTTCCTCTTTCTCTCTTTCCATCAACTTTGTCAGCCGTCACCATGATCTTCAGTCCATTCCTTTACCTGACATGTCCGAAAAGCACAGACATCTATGTGTAATGTTTCTAATTACCTTACGACTTTCATAAGTTTTAAGGGGCACTGTTTTTTGTTGTTGTTGATTTTCTGTAATTCCTTGATGTTCTCTGCATTCTTCTCAAAAACCATCTCTGCTATGAGTAAATATGTTTTCAGCTTGTCAGTGCCTTATCTTAGGCTTTTCAAACATGCTTCATAATTCCACAGTGCCGGGTTCGATCCCAGCTATGGGTGTTTTGGCATTAGGCTGCCATGAGTTGATTTTGGCAGTGGTATTAAAAGCTGACCAATCAGAAATCAGTGCCAAACTATTGAACATAAAAATTAACTAGTGAAATCATGAACAGCCAAAGAATGCTGGGGTTGGTTCTGCAATATCCTGTAAAGGATACGCAACTAACTTTTTATGGTTTTACTGAGCAATTTTGCATTCTGTAGTTTGCCATTACTTTCTGAATGTAATAGTATTCATATTGCTGTCAAAATCAACACAAAGCAGTCTACTGTGAAATTTGCTGCAGGTGGCATGAGTGAGTTTTGAACATAATATTTAGAATGAGTTTCAATTATTAACATTTAGAGAGCTTATAATGGAAGGAGGGCTGGTATGCCTATACTGCCAGACTGACAGTCATACTTGAATCCTTGTTGAAACTGGCTTTTTATCAATGACAAAGGTTCCCAGGTTGACCAAGGCTAAAGTTGTAATTATTATTGAAGTAATAAAACTGATATCTGAGTTGAGTTGAGTTGGGTCAAGAATTGATTTCACAGAACTCGGGGCATTCCCTTGCGTGCTCGGTCCTCATCTTCAGCAGCCAGCGCAGAGTTCCAATACTGATGGTACCGGTCATAATCTGGTTATATGTCCGTCTTGCCTTTCCTCTAAGTGTAGTGAGCTAGCCAGACCCTCTGGTTACACCCAGGTGCCTCATTCTCACCAGGCAATAATAATCTTGTTTCTGATTCCATTGCTTGTTCCCAAAGGGCCTTGACCACATCTGCCTTGTCATGTATCAATTCACCACCCAGTAGTGCAGATCCAGACAATCTGTCTGCCTCTTAATTCCCCACTACGCCAGAATGGCCTGGAGAAAAGATCCAAAGTATGCTCACTACCCGTAACCTTCCCAGTAAGGCTTGCCACTCTGCTCGAAGCATCCCCTGTCTTCACCTTTCTCAGCATGCTTTTAGAGTCTGTTACAATTACGACGATGTGTATGCATCTTGTTCTCTAACTGTTCTAAAACTTATATTTGTGTTTTGTTATTAATGTATTAACAGTATTCTTTTGTGTTATAATATCATTTTGGTCATAGTGGTATCACCTGTTTATTTTTCAGATGAGAAAAGAGCTCTATTGTTTGATGAAGCTGCAGTGAGTATATACTTTGAAAGTTAGAAGATCTTGCACAGATCTTTGAACTCATTACTTATATTTCGCTATATAGACTAACAGCCACCAGAGGCTGTGCATTTCTAAATAAATATTTTTGTCAAATATATTGTAGTAATTTCTGCATCTTCTTATTGTTCATGCTGTGTGGCGTTGGAAGTCATGTCCATACACAGCCTTCTGTTGTGTACTTTCAGTCATTTCTGACACAGTTGACCTTCCATACTATGATGTCAATGTGTCCAGTATCTTCTCTCTCGGTCTCCTTTGGCCTCTTTTCCCCATTAACTGTCACTATGTACTTGCTTTCTCCTCCTTATGATAGAACCGAAGAATCTAGATTGTCTCCTTCTGATAAGGTAATAAAGGTGATTGGACCAGTTTAGATTATGCACTTACTTCTTCTTTTCTCTACTCATGGAACACAGGAAGAGATTTCTGGAGCGAGCATAATAAATAATAAAAATTGGCTTATTTAACAGCTATAATTAAAGACACAACTCCTTGAACCAATTTAATGTAACTGATTTATGTTTGATTTTTTTAAAGCTATCTGTTATTCGTTCTAATTTTAGAATGTGCAGTTTGTTTCACCTGGTATTCTGTTACTGAATTTAGGGTTAGGGTTCTGGCAAATGCTCGCGGCTGAGAGGAAAGGCAATGTTTAATCAGAATGCTACTGGCACCATTAGTATTGGAACTCTACACTGGCTGCTGAAGATGGGGAGGAAATGCTTATGGGAATGCCCCGAGTGATGTGATGTCGGTTCTTGAATCAACTCAACTAATTCTGTTACTGAATGCGTCTCCTTTACCTGATCTCATAATTTCATAATTTCAGCAAATGCTTTGTGAGATCTACATAGCAAAACTGAAAGAAAATTCACAGCTGTCGGCAAAACAAATATCTGCTCTTGCACATCAGAAGTTTTCATTGGTGAGTTTTTTTTTTTTGGGTGTCACTTGTCACCTGGAGTATGAAAGATGAAATAAAGAATATTGTTTCTACATTACAGTGATATGATATCAGTCGATGTCTTACACATTCTCATGCGTGCTCAGTCCTGCGATGCAGCAGCCACTCCATGGTACTTCTACTGCTTGTTTCTATGAGATTATAATCTTTCCTATCTCAGCCTTGAAGGCGGCATAGACATGCTTTATCCCATGTCATGCAATCATGTTAGCCTCAGAGATTTGGCATGATGCAATAACCTAGTCCATACTGTATTGATGAAAAATCTGCTCTTCTGTGCTTTTCTTCGCATGTGTTGGAGCATTGCTTGCATAGCATGACCAGGGGAGGGATTTCTGAATGCTTTCTACCCCTTCAGAGAGTATACTGCCTGTTGCAATTTCCTGAAGCATTTCCCCGAAGTTTGTAATAATTACTGCATGTGTGACTATGTTCTACTGCCCATGTGAGTGCTCTGGAAGTAGGGTTATCTCCATGGTCATGCTACAATGGTATGGTAACCTTGGTGGCATAGCAGCCAGATGCTTGCCTGTGAGTCTAGAGTTCACATCTGCATAGAGCCAAGGTCAGCCCAGCCCAGAATAGGTGTGAGCTGAAGTCCTGGGAAGTAAAAGTGGCTGACATGATGTTGACCACATTATCCATCCAGTGCCAGTTGGTCTACAGAAGCATGAGTCTAGCATCATCTGCCCAATGTGCAACTGTCATGAAAAGGGAACTTAAAATGTTGTATTTAATTGCTGTAACATGATGAGGATCATGTGCTAGTCTTAAAGCTGTAGATTATATGTTTGTCTTCCAATCTCATGCCTGAAATCTGACACCAGATAAATTAATCACGCTCAAGAGATGAGAGACTACAACAATTAGCGTCACATATTGTCTACATGCTGACCTCAAAACTTGTAGCTCAAAATTCTGATTTAGGCCTATATCTACCTAACACATTTAATGCCTGCCATATGTCTTTGACAAGGACTGCTCTCTGAGGGATGGCAGATGGAAAAACGAGAAGGACAGTAGAAAGGGAAATGAAAGAATGTAAATTAACAAGGTATACCATCGGCAGAAATGCAGCAGACCAGAGGCAATGAGGATAACCTGTAAATGCCTTATGTGTCAACAACGACATTAAGAGGATTTTGATTTTAGATTTAAGTCAACCACTAGTTTTACAAAGATTTTGTTAGGTTTGAAAACTATAATTGAACATCCCAATTCATGTTAAATATGAAAATTCATAGGAAGACAATAAGAACATAATAAGCAATTGATAATTATGCAATCTCATTTCATGAAACTCCACTTCAAGTGCTGAAATGGTATACCTGTTCTGTAGATAAAGATGAGAAAATGGACAGAAACATTAAAAAAGGAACACATACAAGAAGCACCAGGAGCTTTCATACCTTCTTTGTATAGCTCATACTGTGTGGCATTGGTATTTATATCTGTCCACAACCTTCTGTCTCGTGTATATTCAGTCACTTCTGACACAGATGATCTTCCATGCCCTGATGTCCCACTGTCCAGCAACCTCTCTGTCAATCTCTCACCTTCGTACTTAGTCACTCCTCTTCTACCTTAGGGTGTAGAGGTTTGCTAGAGTGATCGCCAGATGTCTCTGCAGTTTTCTTTCTGGCTTTGTTACATTCCAGTCCTCTGTCAGGGACTGTCGGGTGTTGTCTTCCTAGCGGCCCCTGGAGGTCTGGTTCCCTGGTTCTTAGCCTCCCATGCCTGTCATGATGGGCAATTTTCTCCCATTCTGCATACATGTCCAAACCATTGTAGCTGTGACTGATCCACTTGGGTTTGTAAGGACTGGGTATCAAGATCTTGACGTATTGTCTGATTGCAGACTTTGTCCCTTTTTGTCACTTGGACCACCTTCCTCAGATATCTCATTTCTGAGGCCTGAAGCTGGCTTCTGTGAGCTGTTGTCAATGTCCATGACTCACATCCATAGGTCAGGACTGGTACATAAGTAGAGCGGTAAACACCCTTTTTCGTCCTCTTGCCAGTTTCACTTTTGCTTAGAAACCCTCTGATTATGCCCTGGAAGAGTCTCCAAGCAGCTGATTTTTCTGTAGCCAGCTCAGTCTTAATGCCTCCATTTCGGTCTAATGCAACTCCAAGGTATTTGAACTGGTTGACCTGCTCCAATGCATATAGTCTCATCACTGTCAGTCTCTGCATCGTTTCCCCTCCAACTTTCCCACCATCAAGATGTACTCTAGTTTTCTCCATCTCATGACATGGCCAAAGAAAGTAGCTTTCATACCAATAGGAAGAAATTAAATGTGTGCAGATTTAAATCTGTTGTGGAGGACAGAACACTTAAGAGCATGTCCTGAGTAGCCTGAAGTTAATTGAACTGATTAGTCTGAGACTTCTGGTCCAGTGGGGTTGGACTGCTGGCCACTAACACTCTGAAAGGGTATTTTGTTTCTAGCCGAGATTTACTGGTACAAATTCCCCATTTCTTGACCGGGAGGCCAATGGTTCCATCACCCAGCTTCTGAATTGAGTGCTTGATGTGATACTTTGATCTGTGGATTTCGTGTTTTTTTTTTCTGTATTGTGCCATCAATGGCTTTTTGTTGTGAACTGCACTAAAATTGGTGGGTGGCCAATTAGGTTCAGATCAGCATGTGCTTATGCAGTATTAGTGTATTATGCCTGCTTTCATAATTGACTGCTTGCATCAACAGTGAGCTGCAATTCTATTGTAGAACTGTTAGTGTTGGCACATCTGATGGCTGCCTTATGCATTTTCTTTGTAAATGCAAGCTTCAAGATTTTGCTGCGGCTGACATGTTTTTCACTAGTTTTCAGATGGGACTAAAAGGAACATTTGTGTGATTTCCATTGCCATAGTGGGAATGGAGCAGTTATGGATCAGCCCATCTGCAGTGAAGTTGGAACCTCGACAAACGACTAACTAATCAGTCTCATTTGTCATATAATTTTTTCTGACATGGTAACCTAGTATATTTGTGCAGTTTTTTTTTTTAAAAACTGTTTGATACTTACATGTATACTAATTTATTCATTTCTGGATCAAAATCTGTCTTATACCAGTTAGCAGTGATACTTGACACTTCCACCAACATCTTGATAACACAAGCTAAAGACGTTCTTTTTTTTCTTTCTCTTAGCCCCTAGGAAATGGCCATTTTGCACCACGATTTGCCTGGTTGGATTATCTTCCCCCCTTTCAAGGACCTAACAAAATGGCTAGGCCATGTCAAAGGTTAGAGGTCAAACATATTCCTGGACCTGGGTCAAGGAATGTATCCTTGCCTGTCACCATGGTAACCAAGCATGCCCATAAGGAAAGATGCCAGTGTTTTGTGTGCAATGAAAGTCTTTTAAAACTTCAGGTAATTTTCATGTGTACACATTTAAAAAAAATTATTGGCTATGAATTCTCTGGTCAGTGATCCAATATAGAGCAAAGACTACTAATACTTCTATTCTACAGTCTGGTCCTTTCCCCCATTGAATACGCTCTGGCCATCCTCACTGTCAGTGCTACCCAGATTGAACGACTCGAAAAGGTGCAAAATGAAGCCATGCGCATTATTTTGGGATGTACAAGAGACACATCCTGTGGAGCAATGAGGTATCTACTTGACTTTCCAACAATGAACCAAAGGATCAGGATGTGGAAGGCTCGGGCATATCTCAAAATATGTGCTGATAAGAAACACCCACTGCATCAAGCGCTTTTTAGTGAAAAGGGCGACAGACTGAAGAGGGGGAAATTGTGATTAGGTCGGGCAGAAGATGTTATTAGGCAAATATGCAGCCTAACCGACATCATACCTGTTGCAGAATGGATACCTGTGCCTCAGGCGTTTATTTGTACATTTTCCTGTATTGTCACACTCAACAGGCGATGTAGAGAAGAGAATCCTGTTGCTGTTAATGCAGAGGTCAACGCTCTCATCTGTGAAAATTCAGACGAAGCAGATGCAATAATCTATACAGATGGATCCGTTATACGCCAAAGAAGAAGCGCATGGGCATTTACAGCACGCCCAGCGGGCAGAACAGTCAAAGAAACTAACGGCGCCTTCTCCATGACAACCAGCAGCATGACGATGGAGGTGATGGCAGTGACGCAAGCGCTTGCCTGGCTTGAAACACAAAAATATACCCGCGTGTGTATACTCAGTGATTCAATGAGTATGATCCGGAGGGTTCAGGCAGGTTCAGTGCGAAGATAATGGCTTGAATCATTACAGAAGTCCACTGTGCGTGGAGTCACCTTTATTTTTGTTCCGGGATACGCAGGCGTCGATGGAAATGAAAGAGCTGACAGGTTGGCTGGATCCGCTATCACTACCGACGGTCAGCCTATGGATCATGCTGATATTATCAATGCCCTCAGAGAAATGGGAAGGATAGAGGACTTTGGTGGCAGTGAATCAACATCACTCGCCAGAATGGCAGACTTGGGAATTAAGATCGGTACAGCAAAAAACGAGACGCACACCAGACACTTGTTAATCAACATAGAACTGGTACTATTAGCCATCGGACGTTGGGGTTCATACTGAGGGGAGGATCTGAGCACCTATGGACATGTCCGGAGTGCAATGAGGATAACCCAACTAACTAACTAACTAATCTCTGGAGGACTGAGTTTAACACTTTCAACTGGGAAAGGTGGGGGTGGTGGCAAAAAGGGGGGTGAGGAGAGAATAGCCGTAAAAATACAATAATTTTACAGAGGTCACAAATAACTGCTAAAAATGTATTCATATACAAGGGGAAGTCAATAAGTAAGTCACAAATGGTTGTCTTAAACAAAAACAAAAAAACTAAAGATGATAACTTGAAAACCATTTATATTTACACATACAGCATCCCTTTATTTTTCAACAAAATCTTCACGAACATTGATATACCTATTCCATCATTTTATCAGTCCTCCCAAACCTGCTACACAGAACTGTCTCCCACAGAACAGTCTCCCACCAAGGTGGGTTTTCAGTGGACCAAAAAAGGTGAAAATCGCTAGGGGCTGTCAGGTGGATGTTTCAGAAGTTCCCACCCTAGATGGTTAATTTTTTCCTGAGTTAACCTAGCCGTATGTGATCTGGCATTGTCGTGAAGATGCAGTACTCCTTTAGTCAGCAGGCCTGGACGTTTTCTCCTAAATGCATCATGAAGCAGCGATAAAACTTTACAGTATGATCAGCATTCACATTTTCATCTCTTTTTCTGATATTGGTTAAAAGCACCCCTTGGCAATCCCAGAGCACTGTCAGCATAACCTTTCCTGCTAATGGCAAAACCTTGAATTTTTTAACACAAGGCGAAAAAGGATGTTTTCACTGGATTGTAGCACACTTTGATTCAGGCTGATAGTGATGCTTTACGGGATAAACATTTGTCAGCATAAACAGGAAGCATTTTCTTATGAATGTCCTTTGCAGGCAACCATTTTGCCCCCCTCCCCCCTCCAAACCGCACAATAGCACATTGTTCTTTGAGGGTACACTTTGTAAGTACAGTCACCATTTTGTTTCTGGGTTGCGTATGCAACACCTAACGCCACCTAATAAGCAGAGATATAAAGTTCAATGTTGCTGTCACGTAATGACACCTCTAGAAACCACTATCTACATTTTCCTGCCATCCCATAACCATTTGTGACTTACTTATTGACTTCCCTTGTGTATATTTAAATACAATTAAGTAATGAGACTTCAGATATCTGCCGGTGTGTTGGGAAAGGAGCATGCAGACAGACTGGCCGGTTCTGCACCACTTGGTGGTGAATTGATGCATGACAAGCTAGATGTTGTGAGGGCTCTTTGGGAGTGAGTGAACAGTGAGGAGGCACTAACAGAGCTGTAGGTTATAATTGTGACTTGATTATGTGTGCCATATAAAATGGCTTAGCACTGCACGCCACCAAGAGCCCTGAAAAGGACTGCTGCATTGTTGATGCGATCAAAGGAGACAGACCCAGGCTGCATTTGTTAAAAGTAACTGAAAAAAAAATGTGATTTCATTTAGTCTTCTGTTTTTACCCTTTCATCCTATAAACACCTTTTAAAAAAAGAACATTTTTTTCAGATTTCGTTAAAATACATGCATCCTTATAATTCACTGAAACTACAGAGAAGAAGAAACAAAATCACTTTTGCATTTGAAAGGGACAATAAACCCCTCTGGGACCACACAATGAGCGATTAACACCTGGTGACACAAAGTGCCACCATTCAGATGAGGATTCCCCCAGGTGCAAGTCCCAGAAACCCCATTCAACCATTATGTAGTATTAGGGTCCGAGACAACAGCCAGGGTGGGTGCTTTAAAATTGGGACGCACTTTGGCACTAGGGGTAAACGCATTTCGAGTCTTGGTCAAAACTGCCAATTACTGCCTTTATTATACCACTTTTGCAGTGTAGGCGGGGGGGGGGGGGGGGGGGGGGGGGGGGGGGGGTGTTGAGCCTGAGGATTTACGACCGCAGGGCTAGTGCTGTCACCACACTGTGCAGGTGAGAGTTTAGGTCTTGGTCAGTTTTTATAATGTCCAAGGGGTCTTACCCGTAGACCACCCAGAAGACAGACATAAAGTCATCTGCTACTTTTATGACAGCAATAAACAATAATCTCCAGTCACTAAATGTTTGAACTAGTTTACATCTACATCGAGGAAAGTAATCACTGTATACAAATGCGGCAGAGAATTAACTGACATCTTTTCCATGACCATTTAAAAATGGTTTTGCCACAGATAGCAGTGTGGCGTAATAATGAAATTATTTGTGGTCTTCATGGTGAACACAGTTTTAAAAATCTGCTGTTTGTTTGCATCAAATAATATGTAAAAAGTATTTGGGGAGAGGGGGGGGGGTGGGGGTGGGCGCGGGGGTAAATATAGTCAAAACTCAGTTTATACATACGCAATTGCAGCCAGTTTTAAACCTGTTATACTGTCATGCTTTGAGCTCTGTCAAAAGATGTGCCAACTGAAACCTGTCAAAGCCGGGAAAGCGGCTTTCTCCGGATGAGAGGATTAAACCTTCCAGACTTTATTTTAAGACATTTCTTCATGTTTATTTGATCCTTCAGTCGTTGCTGTGCTCACCACACCTCACCTCTAAACTCGCATCCTTTGTGATGCACCACATCGAAGAGTTCCAAACCAACAACCTGGATGAGGTCAAGGATGCTGATATGGAATGCTGGGATAGTGTGCGGTATTTGTGTTTGACAAAACTAAACTTGGAGAAAGCCACAGAAGAGATTGTAGACAGGTACCCCAGTATTATTGGGATGTTTTCTGCCAGCTGCTTCAGTGGGCATGTGGACAAGGTTCGTATTTATCCTTTACTTCTTTTCTCTGCAGCTTTTTGGCTAAGAGATTAGTGAATGCTTTGAACAATTTCATGATCCTGGAGTACTATGGTCCAACTCCCAGGTTGTTCTTTCTTTCTTTTTTTTTTTTTTTTTTAGCTAGTAGCATTTGTCTGTTGCAGTATAGTTGTAAAAAATATAGGTAATAGGGAATATGAAGTTATAGGGCAGCTTTACAAATACAGTAACAAAAGATATTGCAGCAACAAGCCTTCAACAGCAAACAACAGAACAAAAAGAAGAAAATGACAATGAAGTAACGGCATTCAAAGTATTATGCATTTACATAGAACAAGGTAGTGGCAGCAGACCACTTTGCATTAATTTTTAAAATGTATCGCAATCTTCGGTGGCAAACTACTGAACATAAAATTGCCAAGTAAAATTACATACTGCCAAACAGTGCTGGGGTTGGTTCTTAAAGGACATGTAAACTGTATCTGTGTGTATGTATATTATATATATATATATAATATATATATATATTATGATATATATATATATATATATATATATATATATATATATATATATTATATATATATAATATATATATATATATTTACATTTACATATACATATATACATATATATATATATATATATATATATATATATATATATATATATATATATATATATATATATATATATATATAAATATATGTGTGTGTGTGTGTGTGTCTATATGTGTATTTGCATTTGTAAAATGAAATTAAGTAGCAGGATTAAATATTTTTTGATACTTAACCCAATAGGTCAGAATCTTACATATTTACAGAGTATTTAAATTGTAGAGTGAAAGTTATTTCTATTATACGCTGGAATGATTTTTTTTTTCTATTATACAAGTATATGGATGGATGTTTACATTTTGAAATTATCCCCCCCCCCCCCCCCAAGTATGTATTGATAGGGCATTTAAATTATCTTCTTCTTCAGCATTCTGGGCCCTTGAGGCTCGTTGCTGCAGATATTACCCGCCTCCAGTCATTTCTGTGACTGGCTTTCTTATTCCAGTTGCTGATTCGGAATATTTGTAGATCTGCTGGATATTATCTCTTCACCGTCTTCTTTGTCTACCTTGTGGTCTACAGCCATTCAACTTCCTTTTGAACACACAGAGTTGTTTTTGTCTCTGTAATCTGTCATTCTCTCTATTTGCGCCAGCCATTGCAGTTTATTGGCCCTCATGATGCGAATAATCAATAATGACTTAAACAGATTATGTATTTAATGTTGAATTTAGAATCAACATCACAGCACTCGGGACATTCCCATAAGCACTCCATTACTGTCTTCAGCAGCAAGCGCAGAGTTAAAGTTCCAGTGATATCACAGTCTGATTGTATATCCGTCTCGCCAGGCCACTCCATTTTTCTTAGACCATGATAATCTGTTTGTGTCTCTGCACTGTCCACTCATTGCTAAAGGATCATTTCAACATCTAGCTTGTCATGCTTCAGTTTACCACCAAGAACTGCAGATCCAGCCAGACTGTCTGATTGTACATTCCCCAGAACACCGACATCACCTGGAGAAAATACCTAGAGGTTTAGCTTTAAGATTTAAACAATGGATCGGCATCATCACACAAGGGTAGTAACCCATAAGTGCTCCGTTCTACTTCTAATTCAAGCCTTAGTCCGAAGAATCTCAGTGCAGTGCACGAACTCTGTAGCACCGGTGAGGATCCTGAAAATACTTTGGGTAGATTTTAAACTCCAAATTTTGCCCAGGCAGCGTCGTTATACTATTCTCAATATCCAACTGCCATAGGATTTTTTACATGTGCAACAATACACACAGGCGTCCAATTTTACTACCCAGAGACATGGAAAATTACTAGAAGCCAGCGCGAAAAATATTCCATCCTTCACCAGGGCTTGAACCCGGTACCCCCAGCACTCAAGACGGATGCCATGCCCCGAGACCACTCAGCCCCCACCCCCTTGAATACCTAAAAGATGCTAACTACCCAGGACCTCTGAAGCAATGCTTGCCACTCTGAACACAGCATATTTGTCTCAACCTTTCTCTACATGCTCTGCGAGTCACTTACAGTGTACATATCTGTACAACTGGTTTTCAGGCCAACGGAAGGCTGCAATATTATGTATATACTGTCAAATTTTTGACATCTGTGACTCATGGGTTGCGAACATGATTTGAAATTTCAAAATATCCAGTTCGATTCAGCTGCAGGCAGTTTGACAGCAGTCCACTTTGTGTTGATTTTAGCAGTGGTATGGAGCAAAGCTGTCTTAACATTATTGTGAGCAGCTGGACAAACCCCTGTGCGTAGGCCCTCTAGGACAACCACTCACAGAAATGAAATAAAAATGGTTGATAATATTAAACACATACACAGATTAGCGTCGGCTCTGTGGCTAAGTCATTGCGAACATTTCGCTTCGTAATGCCGGGATGCTGGGTTCGATCCCAGCTGCGGGCAATGCGCCTTGCGTTGGTTTCGACAGTGGTATCAAGAAAGCCGACCGTCCAGAAAGCAATGGCAAACTACTGGACATAAATTTGCCTAGAAAAACCACACAACAGCCAGGGGCTGTTGGGGTTGGTTCTGCAACGTCCTGTAAAGGATACGCAACTAACACAGATTAGCACGGGGCCCATATGTTCGTAGGGGCTGCGCGGTAAGTGCCCAGCCAGGCAGTGCATTAGTTCGGCCTTCATATGGGCCATTCAGAAAGCAGTGGCAAACTACCGAACATAAAGTTGACGTATGTTAATTTTTTTTTTAATGTAAACATAAAGTTGCAGAGTAAAACCACAAATAACTAAACCTTGGTTTGCAGTGTCCTGTCAAACGTACATAAGATGCTTGTCTTGTACAATGACATGTATTTAAATTTTGGGCTGATCTTTTTCTCACTTCAGTATTCGCACTTACTACGCACCATGGAAGCAGCCATGAAACTGTGCAAGGTGGCACCCAATGCTCAAGGGGAGGAAACTTATGTCAGGGCATACAAAGGTAAAGTAGGTCAATATATTCACACAGTTCAATTTGCAATGTGATGATCAATTAAGCACATTTTTTTTTTTTTCTGGGCAATTTTTTTGCTGAAGGTGGAGAGAGAGAGAGAGAGAGAGAGAGAGAGAGAGAGAGAGAGGGAGGGAGGGAGGGAAGGGAGGGGGGAGGGGGGGGGAGGGAGGGAGGGGGGGAGGGAGGGGGGAGGGAGGGGAGGGGGGAGGGATGGAGATAGAGAGAGAGAGAGAGAGGAGAGGGAGAGGAGAGAGAGAGGAGAGAGAGATAGAGAGAGAGAGAGAGAGAGGAGAGAGAGAGATGAGAGAGCGAGAGCAGAGAGAGGAGAGAGAGAGAGTGTGGAGTAGAGAGAGCGAGAAGAGAGGGAATAGAGAGGAGTGTGAGAGAGTGTGTGAGGGTGAGAGAGAGTGAGAGAGTGTGTGAGTGAGAGAGAGTGAGAGAGTGTGTGAGTGAGAGAGAGTGAAAATCCCATGTAAGGTACATGGTTTAACAACTTCAAGTTGACTGATGATTTCTTGAAAATATATTCACATTCATTTCTTATATATATATATATATATATATATATATATATATATATATATATATATATATATATATATATATATATATATATATATATATATATACACACACACACACACACACATTATAAACATATGTGTGTGTATATATATATATATATAAAGTTTCTTGTGTGTGTGTGTGTAAATATATATATATATATTTATATATATATATATATATATATATATATATATATATATCTATATATATATATATATATATATATATATATATATATATATATATACACAGTCAGCCAGAATCCTGAATATATATGTATATATTTAGGTTCATTGCTGATATATTTATATAAATGTTGCCAGCCACAATCCTGAATATATATGCATAAATTTATACATAAAATTGGTTGCCAGTGATGTTTTACCGCTTATTTGTGTATAAAAATGATTGTTGGTTGCTAGTGATTTACCCCTTATTTGTGTACAAAATTGGTTTGTCAGTTGCTAGTGATTTACTCCTTATTTTTTTTATAAATTTGGTTGTCGGTTGTTAGTGATTTACTCCTTATTTTTTTTATAAATTTGGTTGTCGGTTGTTAATGATTTACTCCTTATTTTTGTATAAAATTGGTTGTTGGTTGCTAGTGATTTACTCATTTTTGTATAAAATTGGTTGTCGGTTGCTAGTGATTTACTTCTTATTTTTTTTATAAATTTGGTTGTCGGTTGTTAATGATTTACTCCTTATTTTTGTATAAAATTGGTTGTCGGTTGCTAGTGATTTACTCCTTATTTTTGTATAAAATTGGTTGTCGGTTGCTAGTGATTTACTCATTTCTGTATAAAATTGGTTGTCGGTTGCTAGTGATTTACTCATTTTTGTATAAAATTGGTTGTCGGTTGCTAGTGATTTACTCATTTTTGTATAAAATTGGTTGTCGGTTGCTAGTGATTTACTCATTATTTTTTAATAAAATTGTTTGTCGGTTGCTAGTGATTTACTCATTATTTTTTAATAAAATTGGTTGTCGGTTGCTAGTGATTTACTCATTATTTTTTAATAAAATTGTTTGTCGGTTGCTAGTAATTTACTCCTTATTTTTGTATAAATTTGGTTGTCGGTTGCTAGTGATTTACTCCTTATTTTTGTATAAAATTGGTTGTCGGTTGCTAGTGATTTACTCCTTATTTTTGTATAAAATTGGTTGTCATTTGTTAGTGATTTACTCCTTATTTTTGTATAAAATTGGTTGTCGGTTGCTAGTGATTTACTCCTTATTTTTGTATAAAATTGGTTGTCATTTGTTAGTGATTTACTCCTTATTTTTGTATAAAATTGGTTGTCGGTTGTTTGTGATTTACTCCTTATTTTTTTTTTTTAATTGGTTGTCGGTTGCTAGTGATTTACCCCTTATTTTTGTATAAAATTGGTTGTCGTTTGTTAGTGATTTACTCCTTATTTTTGTATAAAATTGGTTGTCGGTTGCTAGTGATTTACTCCTTGTTTTTGTATAAAATTGGTTGTTAGTGATTTACCCCTTGTGTGTAAAAGTGGTTCTTGGTTGCTGTCAGTAAACTTTTTATTTTACTCAAGTATGCTGAGCACTAAGCCTCACAGGTTGGACATGTCTGAAGAATGCCTCGGTTGCTAGTGATTTACTCCTTGTTTTTGTATAAAATTGGTTGTTAGTGATTTACCCCTTGTGTGTAAAAGTGGTTCTTGGTTGCTGTCAGTAAACTTTTTATTTTACTCAAGTATGCTGAGCACTAAGCCTCACAGGTTGGACATGTCTGAAGAATGCCTCATGACAATTTTGGGGACGTTTGCTTTCCTGTGGATGGAGGATGGAGAAACAGAGCTGTGGACAGCATAAGGAACCTAGAAAAAGGACAGCAGAAAGGAAAATATAGGAGTGTAGAATAGCATGGGCAGAAAAGCAGCTGTCAACAGCAACATAGAGGGTAGAGATCAGTGTTTCCCAACCTTTTTGTTTACCATGCTCCCACCTAAGCCTTTCTAATATGTGTATGCCCCCCTATGTAACTTAAACTCTGGACAAGTCCATTTTTTAAATTTCCCCTTAAAAGTAAAATTGCCACATGTTGGGAAACACTGGTATAGATAGAACTACCAGAGTTCTTGTCTCAAGGTGGAAGAAGACACTCATATCTCCTAAGAACAGCTAGTAATATCTAGTGTCTTCCTGCACTGGAACCCACAGAGCCAAAGAAATAAAGGGTGACCAATAGACACATACAGTAAAGATTTATAGACTGAAAGGAATAAATGAGGATAAAATGGGTAATGGGTAATGTCCTGGGAAGTCAGAGCGACTGTCTTGATATTAACCACATCACACACGTACTGATTGATCTATAAAACTGGAGGTCTGGTACTTTATGCCTGATGCGCCTGAAAAAAATGTTCCTGTTTTTTAAACTGAACAGATTATAAGAACATGGGGTAGCAAGGGATAGACTCCCAGACCTACTGCTTGAGGGGCTATGTTTCACTGGTTTTTAAAGGGCAGCAGCAGAAGAAGGAAACACTTTGAACAGACATGAACAAGTTATAGTACTTAAACAAGTGATAACTTTTGTAATTCTCATTATCTTTCTCTCTGCTGCAGACCTTCTATCGAGAATGGCAGAGTTGTTCCCTCCTGCCACATTTCTGGAACTTCTGCCAGCAGATGGCAACCTATACTTCCTGCTTCCATATTTGTGCACAAATCTGAAACTGGATCACACGGAGAGGCTCAAGCAGACGATTGTCAGCATGGGCAAGGATATTTTGTCACACAACTAGAATTTTTGATTGCCATTAATAGTTTCATTTATCAACATAACCAGAGAAAATATTACTATGAACAAGCAGTTGTCAGTTTATCTGTCTTTATCGCAAGGACGTTGATAACACTTAACCATCCGAGACCAAGAGAGAAATGACTCTGTCAGACATGGTGTCAAAACACCTTGCTTCAGATTCACTGAAGCGCACATGGGATGTTTCTGTCATCTTGTTAGAATGCAGCCACAATTACCAGCACAGCTGCTGTGCCTAAAAAAATCAGATGTGAAAGCAAGAGGGAGCCCAGGAATATGGATTGATGACATTAAAGACATTCTTCATCCACAAGATTGACAAAAGCCAGTGTTACCCATCGAGCAATGGATTGCACAATAACATCCCCACCATGATACTTAACAGCTGAAGTGGAAAATGAAGCCAATGACCTTAATAACAGTAGATGGAAGAAGATTTAAAGGGGTGATGTGTAGAAGAGCCAAAAAAGAAAGCAGCATTCAATATAATTAAAAAGAAAAGTTCTTTGTCATTCATGTGTCTGTGTCAATTTAAATATAAAAAAAAAAGAAAGTTCTTATGTGCTATATATAGCTATGGTAGTCACTGAGGTGTAGTCGCTAGATGCTCACCTGCTATCGGAAGGACGTGGGTTTAGGTCCTGAGAGAGCCAGATTTTTTTAAAAATGACCTTGGCTCCCAGCATTGAGTGGTGACCAGGTGCAGTCCTGGGAAGTAAAGGTAGCCTGCATGATGCTGACTACACCACCCACAAGAGTCAATTGGTCTATCAAATTTAGGTCTAGCCCTATATGCCTTAAGGTGTAGAAAAGGGTACTTTATTTTTCACTATATAGAGCTAGTCCTGATATATGGAAATCTTCTTTGTTCGCATTTAAAAGGATGTTTGGTAGGTTATCTTGTGTTGTTACAGCTGGTATCTGTGATATTTGCACCTTCTGGCCCAACACATCTTATTTAAAAAAAAATATTTTGTTAATTAAAAGATCAGATGACTGCTGTCAGGCTAATACTGAGTAGTACTTTGTTCAGAGCCTCTTGTAGGAAGTGTTCAGGATAGAAACAGGCATGGAAAAAGTTCATATGATTTATCAAAGAAGTCAGTTCCATCAAAAGACAACCTGGGTATCTTGTTTCAGCAAATCCTCAAATGGTCACCTTTTACGACATACTTGCTAGGAGCAGTGGGTCTATTTCCCCTCCGCCCACACACACCCAAAAACTGGGACCCCAGAACCCACACGGAGAGTCATGGCAACAATAAAGTTCCCAGACTCCATTATGGAGGAAACTAACAGTAAAAGGCGACTAATTAGCATTTTGATGAAATTGGATGTCACAAATATCACAGCCTAGCTGAAATCCACAACACAGCATGCCAATCACCCTTTTAGGGATAAAAGAGGGAATGAGTTTGTTTATATTTCAGATTAATAACCACTTGCTGGAGTTGTTTTATTTTGCTGTTCAATAAGTTGTATGTTATATTAATTGTTAATGTTCATATGCTTTCATGCATTTTGATAACATATAATGTTTATTATTATGTTTATTCTGTTATTTTATCAGTCTAATACCAATGTCAGAATGATAACAACAATTGTAGTAAAATACAAATGATAAGACAGTGATGACAAGACAATAACTTTGACAAGACAATAATAACCGTGTGTATTCAATGAGTATGATCCGGAGGGTTCGGGCAGGTTCAGTGCGAAGACAATGGCTTGAATCATTACAGAAGTCCTCTGTGTGTGGAGTCACCTTTATTTTTGTTCCGGGACACGCAGGCGTCGATGGAAATGAAAGAGCTGACAGGTTGGCTGGATCCGCTATCACTACGGACGGTCAGCCTATGGATCATGCTGATATTATCAATGCCCTCAGAGAAATGGGAAGGATAGAGGACTTTGGTGGCAGTGAATCCACATCACTCGCCAGAATGGCAGACTTGGGAATTAAGATCGGCACAGCAAAAAACAAGACGCACACCAGACACGCCAGAAGACTTGTTAATCAACATAGAACTGGTACTATTAGCCATCGGACGTTGGGGTTCATACTGAGGGGAGGATCTGAGCACCTATGGACATGTCCGGAGTGCAATGAGGATAACCCAACTAACTAACTAACTAACCGTGAATGAAGGAAAATAACAGTGACAGGACAACAACGACAGCAGTCATGACAGTGACATGACCACAGTGACTGGACAGTCATGACAGCTACAGGACAATCATCTCTTCTTCTTTTGTTCACTTGAATTATATTATAAAATCTGTAGTGTTGTCTCTAGTACAAACTTAAGTGTCTTTTTAAATTCACTCAGCGGCCTGTAAAGTTTAGCTTACACTTGTGTTTCTCTTGGCCAGAAGTTTTGCTTTGATGTATTATGGTATTTGGGACAGTCTTGGAGGACGTGAGCTGTTGTCTCAGATGCTAGTCCATGTGTGCAAAGGGCGGCCGACTGGCAAATCTTAAATTGTGTACATGTGACTGAAGTTGACTGCCTAGTTCTGAGGGACAGAATTATGACTTGCTGTGGTCTGTCCGTGAAGGGTAATAGTCTTGTGTTGGCGGCTTTGTGATTGATCTGATGAGTCTCTTCTTCTGTTGATAGGAGACTGGTACATCTGTTGTTGTTCTTTGCACCTTCCTAAGCTAGTTTATCAGCTGTATCATTTCTGGGAACTCCATGTGGGATGGTATCCATTTCATAGTTACCTTACAATGGTTGCCTAGTTCGGAGAGTAGTGTCCGTATACCTAGTAATTTCTCCAGACAGGAGTGCTTGAAGCACTGCTTTTACATCTGTCAGGAATACCATGGATTGAAATATGAATGGTATTTAGAGGTCTCTGCTGCCATCTTAATGGCCCTAAATTCTCTGTCATAGTTGTGACAGCACTTTCCTGATAGTATCTTGGCTGCATCCCTGGTGTTATTGTGGTGCTCAAGGTAAACTCCTGCTCCTCCATTTCTGCTTGAGTTTTGTGCTGATCCATCTGTGTAGACACGAACCCAAAGATCCTTTGGGTATTCATGAAAATGATGAGATGACAATGACACAACAACATTACAATCAAGACAGTGACAGGAGTAAATGACAATGACTGATCAATAATGACAATAATTATGACAATAACAGCGATAAGATAATCGCAGTGATAAGATGACAATCACAGGACAATCATGACAATGACAAGACAATGATGACAGTGACAGGATAACAATGACAGGAGGACAATGACAGGACAATAATGATAAGATGACAATGACAGGACAACCATAAGATGACAAATAAAGGACAACAATAAGGTGACAGGGCAACAATGACAAGCTGACACTGACAAGAAAACAATGAGGTGAAAGTGACAGGACCATGATAAGGTGACAAGACAACTGTGATAAAATGACAATTACAGGACAACAGTTACATTGCAATCATGACGACAGGACAACAATGATAAGATAACGATGACGAGTGACAACAATGAAAATAACAGGACAACAATGACAGGACAAAAGCAGCTGGCTGAGCGGTTACAACATCGGGCTCTTATGAAGGAGACCCGGGTTCGATCCTCAGTAAGATGATGCAGTTTTTCTGTCAGGGGCAAATTAAACATCCTAACGTGTACAGTCTGTCGCAATCCCCCTGTCTGCATCACCCTAAAAGTGGTACATTCAGACAGTAGTGACAGTTTTAATAATGACAGGACAACAATGACAATCGTAACAATGGCAAAGCAATCATGACAATGACAGGACAATAATGACAAAGTAATATATACAATGACGTGACCAGTAAATAATGACAGGATAATAATAATAATGACATGAAAGTAACAAGACAATAACAAAAATGACATAACAGTCCAATAATAATCATAATGACAAAACCATGACAAACCAATAATAACAATTACATAACATGAACACTACAAGACAATATCAGTTAGTTGCAGCTCTAGCTTCATATCACAGGTCACCCCATAATTGTTCAGATCCTGTGCCAGCAATAACCTCGACAGAATGCTCATCAAAACCCTAGGTGAACAAACAGTGAAGCAAGCTGTAGTTCCCACATGACCAGCTGCACGCACATGCTTTAAATTCATAAGGCACACTGCCAGACTGTCAACACCAACTGTTGAATTGTAATTCATCGTCGAAGGAAGCTGCCATCGTGACAACAATAATGACAAGACAATCATTTTAAAGACATGATGTAATAACATGCAGCAACAATCAACCGCATGTTGCCAGACAGAGCAATAGGTATTTTAAAATACTACAAGAATTTTTAATCCATTGCAAATTTGACGAATGCAGTAATAAATATTGCCGGCACACATACATGGGGGTGAGACAATCAAAAGTATACACTCCAAGATGATTTTTTCACAGACATGTGCTCAAATCTTGACTCTTATTATGTCGGTGTGCAGGCGTACGATGCAAGATAAAGACCTACTGGCTCTTGGTGAGTGATGTGATCAGCATAATCCTGGCCATCTTTACTTCAAAGGACATTATTTGGTACACATTTCTGGCTGGGTCCACCTGAGAGCCATGGTGTCATTTAAAAAAAAAAAAATCTGATGATTCAAAACCAAGATCACGGGGCTGGCAAGCAACCAACAAATAAAACAAACACAGCATTATCTAACAAAGTCAGCGTAGCCATTATGTTATCACAATCGACGTCACTGCATATTTCCATGCTGATCATTATTTAAGCAGCTATATATGGAGCATTTCACAATCAGTACAGAATAATCCTTCTTCTTTTTCTACCTTTCTAGCCCCAGATGGAGCATAGGCCCTCAACCAACTCACGCCAAGTCGTTCTATCCTTTGCAGCTCTCCCCATCTTTCTAACTTCATTCTCCAGCTCCCTTCTCCATGTGTTTTTTGGCCTTCCTTTATCCTATGCCCTTGTGGGTTCCAATGCAAAGACATTTTGTTGCCCCGGACAGAAAAACAAATGTATAACAACTTGCCAAAGAAAATAATCCTAGGCTAGGTGTTATACATTTTTTCTGTCTGGGGCAACAATAAAAATCTGAACCTGCACAGTTTGTGGCAACTGCACTAGCCATGTGGCCGTAAACTCCCTCCCCCCACACTCCTCTCCAGTACTATACTGTGGTAAGTACAGCAGTAATGATAGTTTTATCCCCTGCATTAAAGAAAAACAGGGCTTTTTATCTTGTTAGATGGCCAAAACCATCTAATCTGTTGTTCTTTAATGAACTGTATAAACCAGCTGCAGTCCTAGTCTTCATCTAATTTCTACACTTTAAATTCTATCTATTTATCTCTTCTTATTACTCTAGCAGCTCTTTTGTTACAGTTTTTACTCAACAGTAGTAGTCAGGGACCATGTCTGACACTAATAGCACAGAGCTGGCCACAAAACAATTTAGTTATTAGATCTGCATAATCACAATCTTTTCGAGCAATCTTTCCAATAACCTCCAGGAGGAACTAATATCGTTTGTAAATGACCATACCATTTGTGAATCACCATCATAAATAAAGACAACAGACAAACCTTGTGTGGGTACCTGGACCCCATTGTGAGGTTAAAAAGAACAGATACATTGCACCCCCCCCCCCCCCCCCACCCCTCACCCAACAGGCAATGCACTAAAATAGCAGGTGGTTGACTACTACTTTTGCGTGTGCAATAACGGCTTTTGTGATTATCAGTCTGCAGCAACAGTTAGTTGCAATTCTGGTGTGTGACCGTTAGTGTTGGCACATCTACCAGCTGCCATATGTATTTTTTCTTTGGGTATGCGAGCTTAACGTTTTTGTTGGGACTAAAAAGTTTTAACACGAGCTTTTCATGGGTAGAGAAATGAACAAATGCACTGATACTTTAAGAACTGAATACTGAAGAAGAATGGCTATTAAAAACGATAAAACACAGAAAACTGAAATTTTTTAGTCACTTGAAACATCATGAAAGATTAGAGAGAACAATAATGGAGAGGTATAGGCCTGGGAAGAGAGGAAGAGGAAGGCCAAAGAGAAGATGGGTGCAGGTTGTGGCGGATGATATCCAGATATGTGTATCGGACGCGGGACATCTTGCTTCTGATTGAGAAGTTTTTTGGAGGGTTCTTATGGGAGCAAGATTCTGCAAAGGACTTGCTACTGACTGACTGAACCATCTAGTGAATCTTTCCGACAGCCCCCAGATGTAGAAGTTTATGAACCACCTTAGTACACAAAGGCATAAGAAATCTTACATGACACTTATCAATCGTCATCCCCTTGTGGGATGCAATTTTCAGTTATTTTGAAGCCCCACCCTGGCTTTTGCCAGGGGCCCTAAATATAGCTGGGCCTTAAATACGGCTGAATGGGGTTTCCAGAACCCCTCCATGGGTGATCCTCATCTGCATGGTGACACTTTGGTGTTTTTTCGCTGGTGCGCTTCAACTAACCTACCTACATGACACATAATTTAATACCTTAACTTAATCATCTAGTGATTCTTTCCAAGATTTCCTAGGTAGACCCACTTTGTGAACCATCTCAGTATATAATGTCATCAGACAAATCTCATATGACACATAATTTAATATCAAAACTTCCCATGTGGGTTCTAGGCTCTATTTTGGGGGCGGGGGAGGAACAGACATACTGCCCCTGTAACAAGCATGTTATAAAAGGTGACTAACTAGAGAAGTTTCCTTCAAAGTCGGAGTGCATCTGCCTGAGACATAAGGAACCAACAGTCTGCATATAAATAAACAAAATCTTCAAAATGGATGTACATGCAAAACTCAAGTTCTGGAACAAGACCAAAGTCCAGAAATGGGTGAACAACCAACAATTTCTGCCAGAGTTTACAGCCAGTGAACGCCAAGAAGAAGAATACCAAAACTGTACCATCTAGTGATTGGCTGTTCAATCAAGTTCACTCAGGGACCAACATTTTGAGAATGGGGGTCGCCAGGGCAGGGGTCCTGAGACCCAGCATAGAGAGATCATTAACACAATACAACTGGCAATGATCTGTGGGCCACTTGGTTGGCCACCAGTTAAATATCCTTGATCTTTTCAACAGCCTCCAGGCGACACTAACTACCACCTTGTGAATCACCTATGTACATAAAAGCTGAGTGGCCTCGAGTGCTGGAGGTGCCGGATTCAAGCCCGGGTGAAGGCTGGGATTTTTTTCACATGGACTTCTAGTAATTTCCCCTGGTCTCTGGGTAGTCAGATCGGAGACCCATGTGTATTGTTGCATACGTAAAAAAAATCCCTTGGCAGTTGAAAAAAGAAAAAATTTGAAGTTAAAAAGCGACTCAAATTTTTTCAGGATCCTTACCGGTGCTACGATGTCTAAACCTAAACACAAAAGCATCACACAAATCCCACACAACACAGAATTTAATATGATTGCAGTATGTACAACTTAATGACTGCATCTCTGTATATAACAGAATTAAATAAACCCCACACAACACAGGCATAATTTAGTATGGTAACAGTATTTACAGCTTCTTAACTGCATCTCTGTAGATAAAGGCATCAGATGAACCTCACATAACGCACTATTTAACATGGCTGCAGTTTGTACAGGTTTATGACTGCACCTCTATATAAAGTCAACACACAAGCCTCACACAACACATAATTTTATATCAAAACCTCACTATCTAGTGGTCTTCGGGGCACTATGAACCACCTCTGTACACAAAGGCAACAGAAAATCCCCTTCCCCCCCCTCCACAGAATTTAATATGGTTGCAGTAGGTACAGCTTGTTGACTGCAGTGTTGGTCACCACCGGACTTCCTTGGTTCCTGATGACACCTCCAAACAGCATCAGTTCTCCCCGGCCCTCCAATATACTACAGCAGATTGTCTCAGTTGGAGCCCCGTTAGGCTGCAGCTCACTCAGCGGCCTCCATTCTGCAACTCCATCAGTCAGCACTCTGCTGATGTCCAAAACATGCATGTCCATTTTATTTCTGGAGGACACTACTTCAGGAACTAATTCTGCAGATGCATCTACCACCTGATCGTTGGGCCTCTGTATTCTGGATGCTGCCAATGCCCGAGATTTGGAGCGTAGGAGTTCTTCCTGGCGCTGCAAGGCTTCTAGCTGCTTCTGCCGATTGTTCATGGCATTTGGGCGAATGGAAGGCATACTGCCCCTTGACCTTCCACTTGAAAGATGGTTGTTGTTTAATCGCTGTAAACTACCAAACTGAGGCTGGTCTGCATTTTGAGGTGGTGGTGTGTGCAGAATCAGTGGCCTGTGGACATATTCATGTGGCTGAGGATGATGTAGAGATGCTGAAGGAAGCACTGGTCTATGGACATATTCATGCTGCTGCGGATGGTACAGTGGAAGCATCTGTCCGTTGCTGTTTTGGTGGTGCTGAGACGCCCCTTGTTCATTCCCCCACCGGTTGGATATTCTATGAAAGTAACCCTCAGCATCGTCTCCGGCCACGTGGGAGCGATGGTGGTGGTTGTTGGGGTCTGGCAGGTTCATACAGTCTCTGTGCAACTGCTGTTGTAAGGAGAGAAGCTTACTGTTAGGCTGTGCCACCCTCTCTGCTTCCTTTCCTTCGGGGTCGTCAGGGTAATCAGCACCTGCCTGATGAGGCAGGTGTGCCTGAGATGGTTGTTGCTGATGGTGATGTTCAAGCTGCTGCTGCTGATCTTGATGATGCTGCTGACGATTCTGGAGCTCATTCTTGGGACTCAGCTGAGGCTTAAGAGATTTTGGAGAAAGAGGTGAGCTGTCTGTGCTACTACAGCTGCTATCACTGCTGGACCAATCCGATGTGTGAGGGCTCCTCTGTGGGGTATCCGGCTTAACGGTACGAGTCTGTCTCACTTTTGATGATCTGGCTACCACAACTATTGTGTCTTTTACCTGCATCAAATACAATCATTAAAAAAGGTCAAAAAAATCCAACAAATAATTATTAAATGATAACTCTTAACAAACAAATTTAAGTAAACATTTTGAAAATATGCATCAATATTTATTCATGATTTTATTTTAGCAAAGCACAAGACGAATCCTGCATCACAATTTGATTGCTGTGGTCTCCATAACTAACCACTTGATATTTTTCTTCTTCCCAAAGTTAAAACCCACCCTCAGAAGTAATGATTTCAGCCAGTAGAAGAGATCATACAAGATTTGCTTTGAGACATGCTATCGCAGAAACTTATTTCCAGAATGGTACTTCAGTGATGACAAGACTAATCAACTGTCTCCATGTGGGTTCTGAGGCCCCGTTTTGGGAAGAAAAGGAGTAGTAGACCCACTGCTCTACGATATCGTAGAAGGGGTATAATTAGGAGTTTGCTGTGTTGGGCTTTCGGGCGCACATATCGCAGCCTAGCAGTAAGCCACAACACAGGGTGAACACAAAAGAATAATTACTAAACTGTAAGTAAATAACATATGAAACAAAATAGTTTAAAGTCTGGTTTATCTTCAACTGTCCTCACTGGCCAGAACTGCTTTTATATAGAAAATGAAAGTCCCAGAGCTTTTGCAAACAATGACATACCCGACAAGCTGCATGACACCAAGTTTGTGGCGCTGCCAGCTCCGGATGTCTGATTGTCAATCTCGTCCACTGCCAAGGGTCTGTCGCATGCAGGGTCAACAACCACAGGTCACTGTAAACCTAAATGTCAAGAATAAGGAGAACCTCTATAGCCAACAACAAAATAAGATACATCTTTAACTCTTTCACTACAAAAGAATGCATCAACTGGTAATTCATTCATGCAATGTCCTGTTGTGTCACTATATATCACATTTGGCTCACAGTATGTCTCCATTCCATTCTATCATGTACAATCAATTCATGGAACCCAGTTCAGAACCTCTGCCTTCTCTCATCAATGTTCGCCTATCCTTAAACCCCTTTATGGTTTGCACCATTCACCACTTGACTCATCTGTTTGTGGGAGGGTCTATATGTGGTGTGGGAGGGTGTGAATGTGGTGTGGGAGGGTGTAAATGTGGTGTGGGAGGGTGTGAATGTGGTGTGGGAGGGTGTGAATGTGGTGTGGGAGGGTGTGAATGTGGTGTGGGAGGGTGTGAATGTGGTGTGGGAGGGTCCAAATGTGGTGTGGGAGGGTCCAAATGTGGTGTGGGAGGGTCTGAATGTGGTGTGGGAGGGTCTGTATGTGGTGTGGGAGGGTCTGTATGTGGTGTGGGAGGGTCTGTATGTGGTGTGGGAGGGTCTGTATGTGGTGTGGGAGGGTGTGAATGTGGTGTGGGGAGGGTGTGAATGTGGTGTGGGAAGGTGTGAAGGTGGTGTGGGAGGGTGTGAATGTGGTGTGGGAGGGTGTAAATGTGGTGTGGGAGGGTCTGTATGTGGTGTGGGAGGGTCTGAATGTGGTGTGGGAGGGTCTGTAAGTGGTGTGGGAAGGTGTGAATGTGATGTGGGAGGGTGTGAATGTGGTGTGGGAGGGTCTGAATGTGGTGTGGGAGGGTCTGAATGTGGTGTGGGAGGGTCTGTATGTGGTGTGGGAGGGTCTGAATGTGGTGTGGGAGGGTCTGTATGTGGTGTGGGAGGGTCTGAATGTGGTGTGGGAGGGTCTGAATGTGGTGTTGGAGGGTCTGTATGTGGTGTGGGAGGGTCTGTATGTGGTGTGGGAGGGTGTGACTGTGGTGTGGGAGGGTCTGAGTGTGGTGTGGGAGGGTGTGAATGTGGTGAAGATTAAAACCCCAGTTGGTGATGTTTCAGATGATATGGTACGTATATAACCTTTTATGAATTAATTATGACCTCATAAACTTATTAATAAACTCCATTAATTGTATTCCTATAATGAAAACTGACAAATCTTTATCTCATTAATAAGGGGAAAACCTTATTAATTTGTACCTCACTATCGTCTTTGCGTTCCCTGGCTGTAAACTCCAGCTGAAAGTTCCGGCTATTTGTCCACTCCCAAACTCTGGCTTTGATCCAGAACTGGAGTTCTGTGTGCACATTTGTTTTACAGATCTGGCTTATTTGTATGCAGACTGCTGGTTCCTTGCCTCTCAGGCAGATGCACTCTGATTTTGAAGGCAACACCCCTAAATAGTCACCTCCTAAAAAATGCTTAATAGACGAGGGAGAGGGCAGCTGGTCTATTTTTAGTTCTCTAAAATGGAGCCCAGGAACCCACACAGGAAGTAATCTTAAAACCAAAAGCATGATTATTAATTATCTCATCACCTTAATAATAAATATACAGACCCCAATATTCTTTACAAGGAAGCTTAAATCCTTATCATCAAGAAGAAACATAATGAACCTTTATCTCATAAACTTAATAGTAAATGAATAAATCAAATCTTTATCCCTTTATGGATTTAAACCACATCGCATTACTCCATTAAAAAATCATAAAAAGCGTGGAAGATCATCTGTGTCAGAGTTGACTGAAAGTACACGAGACAGAGGGTTGTGGATGGACATGACTGCCAAAGCCACATGGCATGGACTCTAGTATAAATTCGACTGTCCTCTAGACAGCATAAATTCTAACCTGATCTCAAAGCAATAAACTGTCCTGCTGATTGACAAAAAGGTTAAAATGTCCGCCACTAGTGGTCCCACTCATAAGGGTGTCAGGATCAATCGAGAAAGCCATGCCTGATGCATGTTTTCCATTACTGTCACGCTAAGGGTCGCAATGCAACAATATGAAAGGTATCTAATGTGCTGAAGAAGACTGTGGCCATCTGTGTGGTCACTGGTCGTGGACCTGCGGGCTGCTTCCTTTTGACGTCTAGAAGGTGCAGCCAATGAAATGTGAAGCCCAATATACAGATGTTAGGTTAAGCTGTCATGTGCAGAACACGATGATTCATTGGGTGATCTAAGGACCAGAGCTACATGTGTCAGCTCTGCATTTATGGAAACCTCCTTGGAACGCAGGAAATGGCCATGTTCTGCCCTTGCCTACCATGCAGGGCTGACCAGCCTACACACAGTTGCCCAGGATGGGTTCTCCAGGGACAATACTTGTGGATAAAGAGACAAAAAAGACACTATACATATAAGGCTACGCCATATTCCACACAACCAACCGGGAAGACTAACCCAGTGAACAAATACCAGATGAAGACGGATGTGTTGACTGAAAGGCACAAATATTGCAGCGATGCTGTCCATAGGCACAGTGCAATTAACCTCATTTGGAGACAATAAATTTCCTAGCATAAATTCTATGTTCTCCCCAAGACAGCATAAATTCTAAATTGGTCCCAAGACAATAGATCTGCTAGTATAAAATCTACACGGTCCCCAAGACAATAAATCTGCCAGCATAAATTATATACTGTCCCCAAGACAGCACAAATTCTAACCTGGTCCCAAGACAATAAATCTGCTAGCATAAATTCTATACTGTCCTCAAGACAATAAATTTGACACTGTTCCCAAGATAGCCCAAATTCTAACCTGGTCCTAAGATAATAAATCTGCTGAACCATGATACTATAAAAAAAAAAAAAAAAAAGGCCACTCACCCTGTTCTGGCCCACGCAACCACCCATGATGAGAATATGTTGTTCATCCAGTGTTGTCTGAAGAAGAAATGCATACAGTAAACCAGTGCTATTCAACTGATGGATCAAATCCGGCCCTTAGAGGCCTAGCCAGTGGCCCGAAGATCATTGCCAGTTGTATTATTAATCTTTCTACATTGGGGTTTGGGCCTTTGGCCCACGATGATCCCAATTTTCAAAATGTTGGCCCCTGAGTGAGCTTAGTTGAAAAGACCTGAACCCTCGTTAATACAAACTCTAAGGGGCAGAAGAAAAGACTTCATGTTGAACACAATCCGTCCTAACCAGAAACTCAGTTCTGTAATTACCACACAGAAAAAAGTTTTGCCGCCCCAACAACGAAGGTGACTATGAGTACTATTACTGTCCTTGAGAATATGACGCTATGAGGTCCCAATCTCTTCCACACTATGACTCTTGTACATCTGACCGAAAAAAAACACTACTGCAGGAACTGAACGATAATAATATTCATCGTGCAGGTTCCAAAGTCGCGCAAGCATGCGCGCGTGTTTGTGTGAGTGGGTGCGTGTGTGTATGAGGGGGGGGGGGGGAGGGGGGTGGGGGAATAAAGGGAAAGACCCACTGCGAAGTAACAAGTATGTTGCAAAAGTAGTTGACTAATTAGGGGTGTTTCCTGCTAAGTCGGAGTGCATCTGCCTGAGAGATGAGGAACCAACAGTCTGCATACACATAAACCAGATCTGTAAAACAGACAAAACTCAAGTTCTGGAACAAGTGCGAAGTCCAGAAGTGGGTGAACAACCAGAACTTTCTGATGGAGTTTACAGCCAGTGAGTGCTAAGAAGAAGAAGCGATCTGATGGCTGCGTGTATATTCACTGCTGTCTTCAAACTGTTCTATACTTTTGGTAAACAGTATGTACACTGCTAGCTTTGGTGGGGACTGCTTTTTACTGCCATCACCATTATCATCTGCTCAACCGATAAGCATAGGTGGTCACGTTCACTATCTCACATAATCTCCAGGGTCACAGATCAGGTCAGTGCTACAGGGTCTCACCCCATCCAAACTGCTGTTGTGAATTGATTATTTCACCTCAGTAACTTACCTATCTAGCTGCCTAGTGAGGTTAAAACTCAACTTCATGCTTAAGTTCAGGGAATATAAATTTTTACTGCCTGTATGCAAGCAAGCCTTGCCTACTACTTCTTTCTATGAGTGCCGATCAATACATGTCTATTCATTTTATACATAAATACATGTATATGTGTGTGCATACGTGTGTGTGTGTGTGTATGTATGTGTATACACACACACACATATATATATATATATATATATATATATATATATATATATATATATATATATATATATATATATATATATGTATATATATATATATATATATATATATATATATATATATATATATATATATATATATATATATATATATATATATATATATATATATATATATATATATAATACACCCATACATAAACACACGTCTCTACAACCTTAAGAGTTCCCTTTTTGCTTATTTCCATGTAGTACATGCAATACATGGAACCCACCAATCAATTCCTTCCTATAAATCTTCACTGTGTTCTTCTTCTTCTTCTGCGTTCATCCGAAGATGTAATTGCGTTGTGTCTGTTTACAGCATGGCTGCGATATTTGCACCTTTCGGTCAACACATTCGGCTTCTGCTGGCATTTGTTGACCGGGTTAGCCTTTCCGGCACTGTATTCAAGATAGAGCATTATGGTCCCATGTGTTTATAATCGTTGTTGTGTTTGTTATTCGACCAGTGCTTGGCTAATATGAATTTCTATAACCTGTAGTGATATTTCAAAGGTTTGAGATCATCTCCGTTATTCTATAGTTGGGATTCGCTCTACGAAAGACATAGCTAAGGAAAACATGGTCTTTTTAGGGGTGCCTTACTAGTCATGCATCTTAGTACACTTGTTCATGCAGCGAAGCACTGTCATCATTTATAGCTTATTCCCAGCAGGTAACTATAGCTTAAAAATTGTATGTTGTCAAGTGTGTCCCGTCTTTCTACTTCTTTCTATTAGTGCTGACCATTGTATGTCTAATTCATTTTAATATGCATAGGGAGAGGGGAGGGGGGGGATAAGAAACATGAAGCTTGTAGCCCTTTTAATTCCTCATCTGAACCATGCCCTCCTCTAACCTGGCAACTGAACTGAATGGCTACCATAAACATTGCAATTACAAGAGAAGAACATTTACGTTTATGGGACTACCTGGAACTGGCCATATCGAGGCTCTGGTTTAGCATGAGTGACTGGCTGCAGCATCCAGGAAGCCTTCAGGAAGTTAAACACCCACAAGTTGTTTGTTCTGTGTTGTCACAGAAAAAAAATGTGTCATGAGGTAACATTTTCATGTCAAATTAATTCATACAAATTAATTAAAACATAAGGAACAGAGAAAAAAAAGAGGGGAAAATAACTGCAGATAGGCTGACAGTTGGGCGTCTGAGAAGAAGCACACCAAATACACAGGACTGCAACAATGATCTTTGAATTCCCATTCTCTAACTGTGAAAGAATTTTCTTGATGCGCTTGGGTCTTGCTAGTCACACTGGCCATGGGCTGTGACTCCCATGCCTCTCTATAGCACAATATAACACTAACGTCTGCAAAAACAGAAAAGTGCCAACTTCAGGGGTGTCCTCAGCTGGTCTGGTGTAATATTTCCTACCTGATAAAATATTTCTTTTTCTTCATCTGCCTTTTTACCCCCAATGAATCCAGACTCCTTTCGACTTTCTACACACCGTGTCCCACTTCTTCTACTAGAAGAGCCTCCCCTCATCTTGTTGGTTGGTTGGTTTTTGTGGCTATTATTTTTACAGGATGAGGTAGCCAACCTCAAGCCCAACTCTACCCTTAGCTGCCTTTTGCGACATGCCTGGTGCAGTGTAGTGACACTATTCTTTGCTTCCCGTGAGGGTCCCGTTGATTCACGGGCAAGTTAAATATTTCTACACAGAAGTAAAATTAATATTTCATAACGAAAAATGTGAATGATGAGCTGAGTGAATACATGGGAGCTTTTCTTGCAGACCTTCTTGTGGGTCTTGTTTTGAACACACATGTGGGGGAAGGACACTTGTGTTTTCTCCTGACTGACTGACTTTCAGTTCGTGGTTAGAAGTGAAGTAAAACTAATTTCTAGATTCTTAAAATAATTCCAGATTTCAAAGTGCCTGAATGTCCGATCTGACCTGGTAAGTGGATCTGGCCAGGAGTGTATACAAAAAAAAAAAAAAAAAAATGAGGCCAAGTCAGAAGTCAAGGAGACAGAACTGCAGCCAAGTGGACATATCAGTCAGCTTTATCAATCAACACTGTGCCATCTGCCTTCCAATGATTTTAGAACAATCCATTTTATTTTGTTTTCACTAGTCTTGTGAAGATCATTTTAGATTTAATCACTGTATATGTCAGTGATCAGTAGTGTATTATATTATAATATATATATATACGTAAAAAAAAGCTTACTAGGGAATCCACTGTCAGCAGCAAGTGAAACCTCATTCTTAACCCTTTGGCACAGAGAAGCATATATTGAGGCACTTACATCTGTAATGAATCCTCATAAATGCCCTTATCCCTCAAAAACCAGCACAACTGCAGTGAAATGTCCCTGAGAAGCTTATTATTGGCAGTAGTTTTGTTTATGCTGGTACTCTTTAGGAGGCCGGGGATATGATTTTACTTACTTTTTTTTTTAAGCACTTGAGGGGAAAAGGGGAGGGGTGGGGTGTGTGCATTGTGAAGAAAAAAAATAGCTTTTGAAAGGCCATTATGGTGTCATAATTTAACCTGACGTTGTAGTCTCGTACTGACATGGTCACATCCGCCTTTTTTTTAACATGCCCTGTGAGTTAGTTACAATAACATGTCGGACTATTACTCTCAAGCCACTGGAAAAGTGATGTTACCACCTCCACTTGCATGCTGGATTTTGTGACATTATACACAGGTCTCTCCTTGTTTAAACAATGTCCATTTGCTTTTGCAATCAAACCTGACCCCCCACATTTTACAGCTCACTATAGATCTTTGTGTGTACATAATAATGTCACCTGGGTGTGAATTGTCACTGATCAGCTGTCGCACTGTTGAGAAATCATATGACTAATGCAACTGGTTTAAAAAAGGGTCCTTTACTTGGATTTTCTTACCCTAAACCTGGCCTTGGCGAGCCACCAAAAATGACCATCAGATGACCTGCAACAGAAGCTGAGTGGCCACCCAAAGCTTCTGGCTCCTGGCCAATTGATAAGACGTGAGACCAGCGATTGGTGACAGTACTGTATACATGCAGCTCAGAAAAATAGTGTGCTGACTGGGGAAAAAAAGAATTTGTAAATGCTATTAATTCGGCCTCAATGCAACACACAATAAAACATACAATTATCAGGAACATTCAACTAAAACTCATTCATGCTACACCATGTGTATATGTGTCTGCTGGATATGAACATCCTACAGTCATGTGATAAGTATTGACCAATGAATAAAAGAGGACATGCTGATCATCCCATGAGGCATAGGTTATGTTTCTTACACAAGAGAAAATGGTCTAGTTGATTCAAAATCCGCCCAATGAAGCTCAAAGAGCAGTGATTCCGTGTTTTTTTTTTATTGGACGATGTGATCTTTAGACATTCAGCAGGCAGCAAATTGTAACAAATGTGTGTCAAAAACAACAGTGACAGACTGGGCAAGAATGTTTAAGCAAGGACATGAGTTCATGACAGATCTTCCACAGCCGGGTCAAGCATTTGTTGCAACATCATTGTCAAAATGTATGCAGCAATATAGATGAACCAGCACTGTCAAAGAATACATTCACTAGCACATAAATTGATGCCTCAACTGAGGCAGTTTAAAAGGTTGTTCATAAGAAACTGCAATATCTGAAGGTGTGTTCATAGTGGGTTCCATTTTTAAGGTGTAGCAGTTTAACACAGATGCAGACATAATGAATTCAGTAAACACAATCCTTTTTTGCGGACAGCATTTTCTGTCGACATAAGCACTGGGATGCTCGCCTAATTGCCTACGGCCACTTTTTCTGACCAAACCACCATGATGCATAATTCATTCAAAATGAATGATTTGTTTAATTCTTTCATGCTTTTGTAAGAAAGCCATCTAAACTGGGGATTTTTCTTTCATGCTTATGAAATAGAGCAATTTGAACTGGTTTCAAATTAACGCTGCTTACAAAAAAAAAAAGAATACAGATCATGTTCAGTCAGTCAGTTGGATTCCAATTTCACGGCACGCAGGAGTCATCATCACTGCTCCGTTCCTGTGCCGGCGAACAACCACACAGAATGCCCAGCACTGCCCCTTGTGAATAAGTGAAACTGGCTGCAGTGGTCGTAAGGCCAACAGCATGCACACACATTCAATGTCAATCTGCACTGAATCAGATTTATCAAATAATTTTTTTTTTCTCCCAGGTTGATTCAGACAAAAATATGTACCAGGAAAAGTCAAGGGAAGTAAAGGCAGCCAGTTTGATGCTGACCACATAACCCATCAAGTACTGATTGGTTTACAAAAATCTGACTTTAGTATCATTATATCGCTAGTATAAAAAAGTGTCCTTTGCTACATATATGTACATAAAGAATGAACACAAACAGGGACAGACCTGGTGTAATGGGTAAGGTATGGGGTGGCTCCAGCCACCAAACAGCACCAAGTTTCCATTGTATTCAACCATTGTTGCGCAAGCTTTCGGCGATGGATAGGTACCTGAAATTATAACATGGAATGCTTACTGTCGACATTTGTGTAGTATTGGGGTATTTTTTTTAAATATCTAGAAACCATGAATTCTTAACCCTTTGGCTCGGTACTATGGATATCGCAACCTTTCAGCCTTGATTCCATGATAAATATCATAAATCTGGGAGCAATGTGGCTTTTCTCCCTACCCCCGGGTGTCGCGAAGTCAGGTTTAGCCAACTACGCTAGCGAGCCAGGCAGTATTGGGGTATAAAACACAGTACAGTTTTTGTCCTGCTTATTTCCAATTACTAGTGCATTAGGAGGAAACATGTAAGTGCTCATTCTTCTTCTTTTCCGCATTCACCAGCTGTGAACAAGTTTTGTGTGCACGTCCATTTCACAGATCTTGCTTATTTGTATACAACACCACTACAAGCAAATCACATACCCACAGCTACAACAACACTGCAAAAAAATCACATACTCACAGCTTCAACACCACCACAAACAAATCACATACCCACAGCTACAACACCACTGCAAACAAATCACATACTCACAGCTTCAACACCACCACAAACAAATCACACCCACAGCTACAACACCGCCACAAACAAATCACACCCACAGCTACAACACCACCACAAACAAACCACATACTCACAGCTACAATATCACCACAAACAAATCACATACTCACAGCTACAATACCATCAACAAATTACTTACCCACAGCTACAACAATACAAACATATCACATACCCACAGCTTCAACACCACCAAAAACATATCGTACACCCATGGCTACAATGCCACCACGAAACATATCACATACCCACAGCTACAACACAAACATATCACATACCCACAACTTCAACACCACCAAAAACATATCGTATACCTATGGCTACAATGCCACCACAAACATACCACATACCCACAGCTACAACAACACAAACATATCACATACCCACAACTTCAACACCACCAAAAACATATCGTATACCTATGGCTACAACGCCACCACAAACATACCACATACCCACAGCTACAACAACACAAACATATCACATACCCACAACTTCAACACCACCAAAAACATATCGTACACCTATGGCTACAACGCCACCACAAACATATCACATACCCACAGCTATAACAATGCTATCAAATCACATACCCATGGCTATAGGCCTAATCCACTGCCTGGTTGTCAAATCCAGTCTCCATAAATCATTAAACGTGGTGTTTGTGGATGTACAGCCCCCAAACACATACATAGACCCATCATAGTAGACAGCGCTGTGTGAGAACCGATCACTTATTCTGTTGATAATACAAAGAAAGAAAGCTACAGGCATCTGTTACGCCACCTCAGTCACCAATCATTCACTCAAGCAGCCACTCTTTTCACCAACAGCTCTGACCCTGGCACCCAACTTAGCCTTCTCTCCCCTCCATCCCTCTCTCCAACTCTTCCCCTAACATCCTTATTATTTCTGTCTATCTCTCCCTCCCTTCCCCTCTCTCTCACACATCCACCCTCACACACACATATGGTATAGTTCTTAATAAACCAGATTTCATGTTGTCTTAATTGCAAATCTTACCCCTTGATGACCCTCTCTGCATGTCGGGTTTGGCCTTCAGATGTCACACAAGTCCAGCTAATGTCACATTTCGACAGGCTCTGATGAAATCTCCGTCTCAAATGTTTGACAACAGCTGCAAGAGAATTAAAACAACATAGCGGACTGTAAATAGCTAGAATGATGGGTTTATTATTCTGATTCTTTATGGTCACCAGCTGTGAACTCCAGTGGAAAGTACTGGCTGTTTCAGCTACTTCTAAACTTGTGTGTTGCATACACAACCATTTTACAGATCTGGCTTATTTGAGTGCAAACTGCTGGTTCCTTGCACTGACAGATGATCCCTGACTTCAAAGAAAATGTCAATCCTATCTAAGCCATGTCCCCCAGTAGAGAACCTGGGTTCTTTATTAATATCCTACCCCCAGATTTATCCAAAAAAGACACATCTTCATACGAAAAATACAGCACGCTAGTCAAAGAAGTGAAATCAAATGCAAGGAAAGACAAACAGAACTTCATACACGACCTCGCCTCCGATGCTGAAACAGCTGCCAAGATTGGAAACAACAAAGCCGTATTCCATATTATGAAACAAATGTGCAATCACTCACCTACACTAAATACACCCATTAAAGACAAGCAGGGTAAACTACTGCTATCCGACGACCAACAAACAAAGCGATGGGCAGAACATTTCAAGGAAATATTAAATAGACCAAATCCTGACATCATTCCCAATCTAGAAGAAGAAATTATTACACCAACACTAGTTGCCTCCAGCGAGTCATTCACAATAGACGAGATTAAAACAGCTATTAAAAAATTAAGAATAAACAAAGCTACCGGAGAGGACAACATCTCAGGGGAAATGCTCAAAGCAGCGGATGAAAACACCCTGCAACATTTGCTCCAGCTGATGGATGAAGTCTGGCAAAACGAATACCCACCACAACAATGGAAAGATGGTGTAATCTTCAAATTACCTAAAAAAGGCGATTTATCCGATTGTAACAACTGGAGAGGCATCACCCTGCTTTCGATACCAGGGAAACTATTTGTAGTATGCTACTAGAAAGATTGAAAAAATCCATAGATGAAAGATTAAGGGAAGAACAAGCCGGTTTTAGATCCAAGCGGTCATGCATAGACCACATCTTTACTCTTAGAATAATTGTTGAAGATTCTACAGAATTCCAGTCGAAATTATTGATCAACTTTGTCGACTTCCAAAAAGCCTTCGACAGTATCCATCGTCCAACACTCTGGAAATTGCTTAACATTTATGGTTTCCCCATCAAATATATCAACATCATAAAATCTTTTTAAAATGAAACACGATGCTGTGTAAGAACTGAATCCGGCAATTCTGACTGGTTCCCGGTGGAAACAGGAGTGAAGCAAGGCTGTGTCCTATCGCCGATGCTTTTTAGTATAGCAATCGACTGGGTCATGCGCAAGTGCATAAATAACGCAAATTTAGGCATTACATGGGTTGACAAAATTCTGAAAGACCTAGACTTCGCCGACGACATAGCACTCCTGAGTTCAGAACACACAGACGCCCAAGAAAAAATCAATTGACTCCAGAATTTCTCAGAACAAATTGGACTCCAAATTAACACCGCAAAAACAAAAATTTTAGACCTTACCAACAGTTCAGTTGATATCACGCTGAACAACAACAGCCTTGAAAAAGTCAACAGTTTCACTTATCTAGGGAGCAAGATGTCATCTACAGGAGATACCGCACCAGAAATACCATTTAGAATAGCACTGGCATCTAGTGCCTTCAACAAACTGTCCAACATCTGGAAATCAAAGACACTTAGCAAACACACAAAACTCAAGATCTTCAATTCTTGTGTGATTCCAGTACTAACCTATGGATGCGAGAGCTGGAAATCAACGAAAACTCTAGACACAAAATTAGACAATTTTGAAAATAAATGCCTCAGTAGAATACTAAATTTCAAATGGTCAGATTTCCGAACCAATACACAAATAAGGCAAGAATCCAGGCAAGAGTATGTGTCTAATTTTATACAAAAACGCCGCTGGAACTATGTCGGCCACACCCTTAGAATGGATAAATCAAGACTTCCTTACCAAGCCCTCATTTGGACACCACAGGGGAAAAGATCTCGTGGAAGACCAAGGGAAACTTTACGTAGAACTATCATCAGGGAAGGCTCGCTCATGGGCCACTCAAACATCCAAGACCTACAACAGATTGCAACGAACCGCCATGCATGGAGAGTCATGACCTCTGCCCTATGTGCCGCACTCGACACAAGAGGAAAGACTAACTAATTAACCCTTAGATGACGTCACAGGACAGTCCAACATTTTAGAGGGTGGTAAGACTGGGTTTTCCAGCTTTCTGATGCTTTTTAACCCCAAAAAATATCTAGAACTGGTCCTAACCTCAACCCACCTATACGTCCCAAGAGAGAGTGCAGCCTAGGTCCCACTACTGCATGTAGCCTAGGTCCCCTGACTGCATGCAGCCTATCTACCACCCCCTGAAATATTAAGACTGTCCCGTGACATGCGGATTTCCCTTGTTTGGGGTAGGATATTAATAAAGCGCCGGAACCTGTTTCCAGGATGATTGCAGAAAGTTGTAGACAAAGGACTTAACCAGGTATGAGCCCTAGTCCTGGTGCACCACCATGTGTGGTTCATCACTTCTGCACCCCGAAAGGTTTAGCTGGTTTGGTCTGCATTGGTTATTTTGATTTTGTTGAGGTTTGCATGGTTTAGTGGTTACGCCACTTGCATTTTGCTCTCAAGGTTGTGGATAATGGTGCTGCGGGGACAGGCCAGGAGATCTAGCTGATGCTCAACGCTCAGGGAAAAGGCACGATAGAAATACAATCAGACTGTGACTGGTTCCGTGGGAATTTAAACTTTGTGACTGCTGCTAAAAAAACGGGGACGAAGAGCTTATTTGAATGTCATGAGTGCTGTGATGGCGGTTGTTCACTCAACATTCAAGATTGTAGGTTCATTTCCTAGACCAGGTCATTCAATTCATGGGTAACATTTTTACAGAGATTGCTGGGGATCGTTGCTGGAGCCACAGAGTTCATGCATTATGTTGCACTCTCAGCAAGTATCTTTTGCGGATAGTGATCGAGCCTTATAGGATAAAACCCAGTTGATCTTCTTGGCTTTGAATCTTTTTTTTTTGTTTTTTTTTATCTGGTTAATAACATATTTTTGATGCTATTTCGTTTTGGAAGAACCTGAAGGAGCTGGCAAGAAATATGGTGGCGGACTATGCCCTATATTTTCAAAAATATAAAACGAACTTATAACCAGTTCAACTTACTAATTGTTAGTCAGAATGTAACTGTCCAAGGTCGAGGAGACCCAGCACACTTCATTCTTTTTCCTCTTCTGTGTTCACCTTTAAAAAGGTGGTTTGTAAACTTGTGTTGTGGTTTACAACTAGACTGTGATAAATGCACCCGCCTTCTGACCCATCAAATCTGATCTCAACAAACCCCTTTTTAGTTGCATTCAATGGCGTGCCTATTTGGGGGAGGGGGTCTATTTTGTTGTCCCCAAAATGGGGCCATACAAATGCACTTAATTTTTATGTGAAAGTAGGAAAAAAACAAACAAATAGAGTATACATCATTATCATCATTTTATCTTGATCCTCTGGTACCTTGCAGTGTCGAGGTGAAGTATAATTTATGAGAAAGTGCCCATTTGTGCACTAAACATGGTATACAAAACAAACAAATGTAGTGTCAAAAGACAAACTAAGAATAATTTACAATGCCCTCCCAGAGGCCACAAAAATTAGGGTGCTGCATGATCTTCTTCTTTTTCGCTTTAACTGACTGTAAACTCTGATAGAAACTTAAGGTTGTTCATCCCCTGCTGGTGGACTGTAGTCTTGTTCCAGAACTTCTGAGTTTCTGCGTGCACATGATTGTAAAGATCTGGCTGGTTTATCTGCATGTAGACTGTTGGTTCCATGCTTCTCAGGTGCATGCACACTGACTTCGAATGAAAACACTCAAGCTGACATGCTTGAGCTGAGTTGAGTTGCTTCAAGAACTGACTTCACGGCACTCAGGGCATTCCCATAAGCACTCCGTCCCCATCTTTAGCAGCCAGCGAAGAGTTCCGATGCTAATGGTGCCGGTAGCATTATGATTAAACGTTCGTCTTGCCCTTCCTCTGAGGGTCAAGCATCTGCCAGAACCTTTTGTCACTCCTCCCTGCATCAATCTTACCAGACTGTGGTGATCCATCTGTTCCTCCTAACTGTAAACGCTCTCCCACAAGGCACTAACCATGTCAGCCCTATCATGCATTAGTTTTCTACCAAGCTGTGCAGAGCCAGCCTGTCTGTCCACCTGTTCATTTCCCAACACATCGGCGTGTCCGGGTGAGAAAATCCAGACTATGACATGCTTGTTGGAAGGGCAGTGTGTCGACCCCCCCCCCCTCTCCCCCCAAAATGGGTCCCTGGAACCAAATGGGAAGCACTGCATAATGATAGTCATGAAAGGAGACATAACTAGCTTATCATGGGAACATTTAGTAGATGTTCTATGGGGTGGCTGCTGCATCAGAAGAAGGACTGAGCATCCATGGGAATGCCCAATGTGCAGTGATGTCGACTACAATAAAATGTCACCATTGTCCCCAGAACCACCAAAGGAGGACAAGAAGCATCCCGACACACTAGAAACAGACATAGAAGAGACAGTGGACGACAAAGAAGAACCGGAATTAGACGGCGGCACATTATGGGACTTTTTCGTACAGGAACTTTAAAAAATGAGGAAAGAGGCCGGAGAACACACCAATTTTGGTTTGTCCGCGTATGAAGAGTTCTATTATCGACACAATAGAAAAGCTATCGATGTACAAGCACGGAAACAAGCAGAGGCAAGTCGAGAAGAAGGAGAATTAGCAGAACAGACAGATCTAGAGATCTTCTACGAGATCCACAGAGAAGAGTTTCAAAGAAGAGCAGACCATTTCTGGCAAGAATGGGTCAAAAACCAAACTGGACAATGGAAGGACAACAACTGACTTTTGACAAACATAAATAAACAGTGCCTAAACCCCACTATTACCAACCTCCCATAACCCTTTTCTTTCCTGTGTTTTTACTTCACTTGAACATAACACAAAACAGACACAATCATACGGCAACAGATGTAAACAGACTAACAATATAAAAGCAACAGACAAAATACTCACACGATAGCAAGAAAACACAATACTCGCAAACACACAGATTTGAAATAAAGGGGAACCCCCCCCCCAGCAAAAAAAAAAAAATAGTTTCTATAAGGCAGAGGCTTGGATCAGAACCGTCGGTGATATTAACGACGGTCCTGCTTGGATGGACGGTGGCCATAGTAGTAATAGTAATTGAAACGACAATATCCTGTTTAACCCATCCAGGTTATAAGTGAGATATATAGTATTTTTTTTGGGTCTATTTCAGTAATGGTTATTTATGTCTACCAATTACTGTTTGCCTCTACAGTATCACATAGCTTACGTATTAACTGTACAAGATTGTAGGAGTCTACATTGTTACATTCAATATATTTTAAATTTAACTTAAAAAAAAAAAAAAAAAAAAAAGTAGTAGTGGTTAATGACTGAGTACGAAGATGACTGACAAGACCAATTTAGGCCAGGAAAGTTCCTGAGCAGTGCAGATGGGAGCGACAGCAAAGGTGAGATTTGCCACACAGTCTTAGTCTGCCCCATTTCTCTCCCAATGCAACCTCCACTGTCTGGCAGGATGATGCACCATGCTTGATAACATAACATAGGATTGTATAACTAAGTAAACAGGAACACATACTGGACAAGGAAGACTTTCTGAAGGCTTTTATATACAAAAGCTGATGAAAGATTGTGTAAGGATGTGTGAATTTGGAATTCAGTGTGCACCCAGCAAGAAAGGTCCTCTGAAAGGAAGAGTATGATGTGTGTACAACCAGTGTGCTATCGGAACAGTCAGCATCAACACCAGGGCTATTCAACTGGTGGCCTGTGGGTCAAATCTGGCCCGAGGAGGCCTAGCAATTGGCCCGCAGATCATGGCCATTTGTGTTGTATTAATGATCTGTCTATCCTGGGGCTCAAGCCTCTGTCCCGTGATGATCCCCATTTTCAAAATTCCTGAGTAAACTTAGTCTACACCTAGGACATTTGATGCAGGAGACGGAGCATTTTGGGAGAATCAGGTGTGCTATCTGTCGATTCTCAAATCAGTAATCAGATTAAGTGAAAGTAAAGTAGAATAAAGGTCCCTTTTCCACGCCTATAGTCGTATAGGGCATATAGGGCTAGACCTATATTTTTATAGACCAATCAGCACAAGATGGGTGATGTGGTCAGCATCTCACTGGCCGCCTTTACTTTCCGGGACTGCACCCGGTACCCACTCAAAGCTGGGTCGACCTGGGAGTCAATGTCATTTTTTTTAAAAGTTAGGCGCCGCCAGGGAGCAAACCCATGACCTTCCGATGGGCACGTAAGCATCTAGCCGCCACGCCACAGCGACTCCTAATCAGATTAAGTAAATCACACTCATAAAAAATGACACAAACTTACATTTGACAACTCTGTTCCACTGTTTGGACACCTGCTTTGCTGCATCCATATCCCTGTATGGTGACAGGAAGCCTAAAATGTGTTCAAGTATTTCTTCAGGCATGTCGTGTATGGTTAACATCTTGGCCGAAGCTGTACACAAGTGGGACATCATACTTAAACCTTGTGTGTGATGTGTGAAGTGGCTGGTACTTTTCTCTACTGCTGCTCCTACTGGATCATCAGTGTCGGCCATAAACTCATCTGAGCTCATTCTTTGAGGATTACGTCATTCTAGGTAAAAGACAGTATTGGTTAGTATTTTACTTATTATTTTTTAGATTAGTTTGAGTTCAAATTGTTTAACTCTTCTTCTTTTGTGTACAAGTCTCCTTTTTTTTTTTATCTGCCATCCACCAGATTCTTAAGTAACTTAACCAGTTTACTAATAATCTAAAAAAAATTTTAAATGTTGAAATCTCACTTGTAATGTGTTATTCTATAATCTTATGTGGTCGTGACTGGTTAATGGCATGCTTTACTTAACCACAGCTTGACTGTTTCAAGCAAGAGAAAACTCATTAAACTATAAGTGCAAGATTAATTAATATTTATAGCAGTTTTAGTTGGTACACGTCATACTCTTCCTCTTAAAGGTCTTTTCTTGCTGGATCCACACTGAATTCCAATTCACACACCCAAATATGTGTGGATCCCAGGTATCAGCACATCACAATTATGAGGAATCATGTGGACACACTGTCCGGGAATGTAGGAGTGCGAGGAAATTAAAGACCTTTTTTTTCTGGCTACAAACAGTTAAGCTTACCACCTGTGAGATGAGATGTTTGAAAATAGCTGTGAAAAAAAACAGAAGAGATTGAGTGAGAAACAACATATCACAAGAGCTGTTGGAACAAAACCCATCATCCAATTTTGTTAGAAACAAAAGAATGAAATGGTTTAGCCATCTAATGAGAATGAAAATAACGATGCCAGCAGAAAGCGCGTACAACCTGAAAATCTAAACACCAAGATGCGGAGGAAGACTGAGAAGAAATGGACAGAAGGAGTCATCGACACCTTGAGAATGCAGAACATAGCATATCAAGCAAACGAGTGTGCCCTGGCTCGAGTGCCGATAGTCTGATGAACTGCAATGTTTAGCGGTTTAAACAGATACTGACAAAAGAAAGAAGAAGAAATAGTTAAGGGAACATTCGTAGTGGACAAGGAATACATTCTGAAGACCATTTATGAACGAACAGATGAAATAACGTGTGGGCTATCCTCCGAATAACGGGCACAAAAGATGGTGGCCACACAAACACCCTAACAGAGCCTCAGTCACATGTCAATTACGCACTTCCTGCGACCTAATTTGCGGTTTTCCTGCAACTGCCGCGAGTATCATGCAGCGTGGACTGGGGCTAAAACAAAATGGCTGGGACTCACGAGCAGCAGCTTCCGCATCTCCTGCAGCTTTGCTCGTGAGTCCTAGCAATCGTGACGCGTGACTAAGGCCCTGTTTTTGGCCGCCATATTTTGTGTCCGTTATTCGGAGGATAGCCAACATGTGTAATTATGTGTGAAAGAATTTAGGAGTGGATCTGGCAAGGATGGACATATGAGAGGACAAGAATGACACGTATACAGGAATAGTTAGCATCTACACCTGAAGACATCTGCTGCGGGAAACACAGCATTTGCGTTCAGATGTCGATTCTTAAATCCCAATCAGTTAAGCCAGTCAAAAACTGACTTGGTAAAGTCAAAGAACAGGCCAATCACAACAAAGATGAATGGAAGAGGGTTTTATCTGCAGCAATGAACCTAAACTGCTTAAGAGCTCGGAATGAAGAAAAAGAAGAAGTTAGTAATAGTAGGTTATATATACTGTTATTGTGTTATGTTATAAATTATAAACAAACATGGCATCCATATTCGTCTGCTAGAGCCGAGGCGATCAACCAAGAGTGCAAGACAGAGACACACTGACTGACAACAATAGTGGCTGTTACGGATTTTGTCGTGATACACAATATCTGCTATCATATCAAGCTCCAGTATTTATAGTCAATTGTTAGTTTTTTTTTTAAATCGAAATAGTCCATAAAATCATCGAAGGTCTGCGTCAATGGTCAAATTTATGTCGAATGCGCTCACTGAACATCGGTTTGACTACTGACATGTAGCGGCATTCTGTTTTGAACATTAAGGAGTAAATGAAGTCTCGGGTTTATGGGTAAATATTAGACATTAATTATCACACTCTTAAAATATACTGTGCACATTAAATATAACAAATAAAATTACCTGAATATTTACATCCACGTATGACAAATGGTGATTTTTTTAGGCCATTAGAATAATGCGTCATCATTATGTACCATGCCGATAGACCAGTGTCATCATCAGCCTATCAGGAGTCGTTTCTACAATTCACACTAGATGCTGTAGATCTCCAATATATTGTTCTCGCTCTGTCTGTACAATTTCTGAGACACCATTCATCACTTGATGGCCCTCCGACTTGTATCGATGTCTTCCCCTACTCCCTTATCTTTACCCCCCCCCCCCCGTATGAGTTCTAAATGAGTCTTATGACCTTTACCTGCTGCAGACGTCTTTGCCAGATATTGCTCACTACTTGACCCCCCCCCCCCCCAAGAGAAACAAAATGTCCTGCATTTGATTTCATTTACGATATCCAAATGATTGCAAAGAATATAAGAGAATGGGGGGGGGGGGGGTGTGAGCCATAGGTAACATTCAATGGCATAACAAGATGAGGCTCTACTGGCAAATCCGGACGAAGAATAAAAAGCCTTGGACGACTTAGTCAGAGTTCTCTCCCGTCGCCGCACTCCAAACAGTGATCGGAAAAGCCACAACGAAACAAAGAAGACAGTCACGTCGACATCAGGGCTGCCAATGCTTGGTTGTTTTCCCCAGATCTGGGTTTTTTTCGACGCTGCAGAACAATTCTGGGTGTTTTTTTTTGGGGTGTGTTTTGTTTGTTGGTGTTTGCCGATTTGTATGCTTTAATGATCGATAAATTTGCGTGGTTAGGGGGTAGGGGTTAGGGTTAGGGAGTAGGATTAGGATTAGGGTTAGCGGTAGGGTTAGGATTAGCGTTAGATTTGACAATTTTGACGCCGGAGTTCCCTATAATCGCGCACAGTCCCATACACACACACAAACAATCGAGAACCTCTGGATGCTGGTCAAACGCACAATTCGCCAACGATTGGGGGCACCAGCCGCACGCTATTGGCGTCATATTTGGCAGAGTTTCAGTGGCGCCACTCCCACAAACATCATATTGTCGGCCAGTATTTCGAAATCCTACGTCAAAATTTTCACATCTAACCCTAACCCTACCCCTAACCCTACCCCTAACCCTACCCCTAACCCTAACCCTAACCCTACCCCTAACTCTAATCCAACAACCGCATGATGATGACTACACAACCATTCACAATGCCCCACGCAACCGTACGCAACTGTGCACGCAACCATATGATGATGCCATGATGTCTCACGCAACCGTACGCAGCCCTACACGCAACCGCAGGATGATAGGTAAGTGTGTCGTTTGTTTCGTTTGTTTTCCGATTACTGTTCGGAGTGCGGCGACGGGAGATAACTCTGACTAAGTCGTCCAAGTCTGTTTATTCTTCGTCCGGATTTGCCAGTAGAGCCCAAGATGATAATGGTGCTGCTGATGTAGCCGAAATATTTCACTTGTCTCGACAAAGGTGAAAAAATTTGCCGATGACAGTAGTCATGGTAACATGTTACTTGCTGTCTGAATCAACATGCTAGCATATTGGTTCGGTCCATTCGTGCCCCGTCACCCAATGTAACCGTTTCTGCGTGCGTGTCGTCATTGAATAATCATTATAATCCCTTTCAACAGGCGGTTCATCATCTCTCTAGTTTTCTCAACGTATTTGAAACGCAACGAATTCAATATGCTTGCCAGATCCATACTTTTCCTCCGCTTACTAATGCAGGCACGACCAGTCTATCGGTTCTGTCATTTTCTTTAATCCCGAGGTGTCCTGGGGTGTACAGTCAAGATAGTTTCTTGAGGCGGGACTTTTGGGTGCAGTTAGTCTATTCTAGTCGGAGTTTGCCAGCTGGGATTTTCTTAAGCATGCCAATTGAGCCTGTCACTATAAATAATGAATCGGCTGCTTTATGTTCCGTCAGCCTTGGAAGTGCCTCTATGACAGCTGCTATCCCCATCGTCATATCTTAAGTAGTTTAACTATATTCATATTATTATCGTGTTTATGAATTACTATAACATTCAAGATGACTGACAGGGACGAAACAAATGCATGCATAATCCACACCAGAATTATGTGACTTGCCAGTATGCGTAGGGGGATCATGATTTGGCAATCCACAAGTGATGAGGTGTATGAGTAAGCTCCACTAGGTAACGATTACACTGGAGTGGGTATCACATGATATTTTCTTCCTCGTTGTTTTACTGTTGAGAGTTTACGTGCACAGCTAGCCTCATATTAATAGAATCAGACAGCTTTCACGCGTTACAGTTTCTGCATGAGTGGCGATAGCATGCAGTGGTCTTTCTTTTCGCTGTGCTTGACACGTAAACCGAATGGCGTATTTGTCATAAATAGTGAGCAGTAATAATAAATACAAAATTATGCATTTTTCTTTGAAATGGAAAGTGTAAGTGACGATTACAGCTGTTACACGAATGTCTCACCACTGCATTCGACACGATCACCAAAGTCACGGATTAGGTCAGTGTTCTTGTAACTCCCCATCGATATGGCATACGATTCAGACACTTGTCTATCTGTTTTTTATCTGGTCTATTTCGCTGCATATCACCAGGTGCATAATACAGTAACAGTTGGTTAAAATGAACGATATAAACAAATCCTTCCAAATGAAACACAAAATATCGTCTACAATCAACAGCAAATGTCTGTGTCACCAGGGGTAAACGCAAGGTGACGACCATGTCCTTCTGTCTGCAGAAATCTTGACAGAGCCGGCTTTTTTTAGCGTTGCTTCCAATAATCTGCCGTTGACCAGTGTCCTTCCATACGCAATCAGCATTCCTACATTTTGACATCTTTTTAGGATAAACAGAGCACTTATTGGTCTGATACGAATTATATGACGTCAATTTTAGTTGATAAAATACTTCTTCTTCTTCTTCTTCTTCTTCTTCTTCACTTCCTCTTTTACCGCTGTGGGTGTCGAGGGAGATATAATGGTCTGTTTCTAGCTCTTCTGGCTGCCTCGACCATAGGCACATCGTGCTGTTGTAGAGTTTCTCTGATGTTATCATTCCATCTTGTTCTTCGTCTACCCCGTGCTCTACGTCCTTCTTCTCTTTCCATGTATGCTTTGTATGGTATGGTGTCACACGGCATTCTCTCTAAGTGGGCAAACCATTTCACTTGCTGTCTTTGTGTGTAATCCGGAATTGGTTCTGTACCGACTTGTTCTCTTATGATCTCATTCCTGATCTTATCTCTTATGGTCACTCGTACAGCCCTTCTCAGACATCTCATTTCCGTGGTTAATAATTTTCTTTTATGGTTTGTTGTGAGTGACCATGTCTGGCACTGGTAGCACAGAGTTGGAATAAATATGCTTTGAATAAGATGTCTCTTTGTGCTGATTGGGATTGTCTTATGCTGTAAGAGGGGGGCTAGCTGTCCCAATACTTGGTTTGCTTTACTGCATCTAATGTCAATTTCTTTATCCAATTTCCCATCTTCGGTAAATGTAGTTCCCAGATATTTAAACTCAGATGCCTGTTTAATGCCTTTGTATTCTATTGCTATGTTTAGATCTGTCTTTTTTTTTCATATTGACATTACTTCTGTCTTTTCAGTGTTGATTCTCATATTATTTGTTTTACATTCTTCATTCATGGATGTTAGATGTTGTTGCAATTTCATGGCTGTATCTGCTATCAAGGCCTGGTCATCTGCAAAGAGTAATTCGTTGATCTTAATAAGATCTTCATTCATGGGCTTGGCATTCTTGCATATACTGTCGATGTAGGTGATAAATAGCAGTGGTGATAAGACACACCCCTGTCTTACTCCAGATGTCACTGTGAAAGGATGATATGTTCCCTGATTTATTCTAACTACACTTCTACAATCCCTGTATAAACTTTTGCACACTTCGATGAGGTGTTCGCTTACTCCATATCTTGCCATTATTTTCCATAATAATTGTCTGTCGACTCTGTAAAATGCCTTCTCCTGGTCTACGAATGCCACAAATAAGTTCTTATTGTATTCAATGTTCTTTTCTTTTAACTGTTTAAGTGTGAAGATTGCACCTGTGCAGCTTCTATTTCTCCTAAGTCCCATCTGTTCTTCTGCCAGCTGTGGTTCTATCACTGGTCTCAGTCTTGTTTCTATTATCTTGGCATACATTTTGCCAACATGGCTTAAAAGAGAGATGCCTCGATATTGACTGTCTCGACAAAATTTCTCACAAATCAGTCCAATTTATAATTGTCTCGGAGATTTAATATTGAAAGTATTACTATACTCAAAATAATAAAAATAAGAATTTTGAGAGCATGCTTCCTCCCTGTAGCAACATACAGATGTGAATTGTGGACTATCTCCCAGTCCTTAGGAAAAAGAATAAAGGCTTTTGAGCTGAAATGCTATAGAAAGATTATCAGAATATCTTGGACAAAGAAGAGGAGAAATACTGACATCTTGAAAGATCTGAGCATCAAGGAAGATTGGCTGATAAACAGCATCCTGTCTCGGAAGCTGAAATATTTTGGTCATATCAAACGCCACGACGGATTAGAAAAAAATTATAGCATTAGGCATGGAACTAGGAAGGAGGGACATGGGCCGACCGACACGAAGATGGGCACAGACATAAGGGTCTCTTTGAGTATTTGAGTGTGAAGGTACAGGAGGCGGGAGAGCTGGCGAGAGATCGAGTTTCTTTCAGGCAGACCGTGATGAGAGCGACGTTCTGCTACATGATGATGATGATTACAATACAATGGGTGACATAAAAACTAGTCTGTCTTTAATTTTAGTATTTCGTTCGTTCGTTCGAAGTCACCAGCTGTAAACTCTGGTTGAAAGTTCTGGTTGTTCCGTCCACTTTCTGGACTGCAGTCCAGTGTTGCCACTTTTCTTTGACAAAAAAATATCCAAAAGGTGTCAAAAATATCTAAAACGATCTAAATCTGCGTGGAAAAGATCTAGAAAAAACATCCAAATTGAACAAGTCAAAAATTACATAGCTTTTGTTATGACTTACCCTACATAATCATGTCCATAGCCTTCACTGATGTCTGCCTCACAAGATCCACAGAATAAACTTAGCTTAGATAATGAAGTTGAAGCTTCAGATCCAAAATGACCCTGGTATGCTTTAGCTGTTCAAATTTCTTTATGTGGAACAGTAGGCTTATTTCTCTAGTCTCATGAGGCCGAATTTTAATGGCACGATAGCATTTAAGAGGTCAAATTTCATCCTATTTTTTAGGTTAGAGTTGATATAATTTCTAGCACTGAAAACTCTTTCTACGTCAGCATTTGAGTGGGGTAGTATCACGGCAGACATGGCACTTTAAAGAGCTTACAGAATAGACTGTTTGGTGAGGAATCTTTAAATTGCCTCACTTCACTCAAAAACGCTTTAGTTTCTGTTTTGTTTGTCCAGTCAGCTAACTTTATTTTGGTTAACTGATATTCTGCTTCCACGACTCTATTATCAGTAGCCCATAAAAATTTCATAACTTTACAATATTTAGGTATGTCCTTTATTGGCTGAAGTATGTTGCTCATAGAAAAAAAGTGAAATATTTTTCAAAACTTCTAGATTTTCAGGAAGTCTCTGCTTCAATAATGAGATAAGGAAATCTTGACAGCGTTTTCTTAAGTTGTTCTCTTCATTCTCTGTTAACAGTCCTTTTGTTTTTAAATCACCATATCCAAGGTGTGGCTTAGGAGCCAAATAGCTCTCTATAGTGCAAGTGAGCAAATCAGCTTTAGAAGTTGGCAACACCAGTCTTTTACCGAGTGAAATAGCAAGGTGAGATCATCAAGTAATTTAACTTTATCAAAAAGTTTAGATTCGAACAGTTTATTAACTTTTTGCACTCACATTAGAATAGGTTATAAAAAGAGAATGAATGACACATTTTTTTCATCACTGTACATTCCGTATAGTATTTCAGCTGTGTAGCACTTTTCACTTTGTCTTGTTATTTCAAAGTGTGTCTTCAACTTCAGCCATTGCTTCATAATTCTTTAAACAGCTGGTTAAATTGATAACCATCTAGTTTTGCAATCTGACAGAATTTGTCGGTGGTGTGAAACCATCATTCAAGGCTATATATAATGTATTGTATTGCTGTTGTCTGACAAATGATTTGGAAAACCAGTAAAGTGTTTCAGCAATAAGGTATTCCAAATTACTTGGTAAATATTTAGATGAAGCATGTGATAATGCTAGCTGCAATGAATGACGCATACATTTTCTAAGTATTAATGATGGGTTAGCTTCCTTCAACTTGGCATAAACGCCATTGTTCATACCAACCATCACTGAGGCATTATCAGTACCAATTACAGCCAAATTCTTCAAGCCTAACTGTTTGCTGATTAAAAGGTCCTTCAGTTCCTAAACTATACTTTCTACATCACACTTTTCAAATTGAACTAGTCCAAGATTTTTTACAAATCGAACAAATGGTCACAGTTTGAAATTGCGCAGTGACAAATTAAAAACATTGCGACTGATACTTCAACTTTTGATGATTCATTTATCTGTATAGTTCTGAAAACAGATGTCAGTGGTGTAATATCTTTAAATGAAACTGCAGTTTTATGCTTTTTTAGTCTCTGCATGACTCTTTGAGTTTTGTATTTTCGCTTCAATTTCACACTTGCAGTACTTACAACAAGCTTTGTCATATCCCCAGTTTTTAATTTTGTCATCATGCAACCACTCTTTCCACATTTTTTGCTCATACTTTACTTTTGGCATGTTGAAAGGTTTTTTTCAAAGTGAAAGCCACATAAGAAGGTGAGCAATATTTTTTTTAATCACATGAAAAAGAAACACAAAGTCAGCACAGTGAGGATACGGTTGAAACAAAGTTAGTATGATTTACGCGCGTTTTTATTAATCAGTACCGGGGCTGCCAGATATTTGTGCGTTGACCCCAGTGAGAGTTCAAAGTTCAAGTAATGGCAGTTGTCACAATGTAAGTGCCAGACCAAAACAAAAATATTGTAGTAAATATTTTACACAGTAATTATTAAATTGACACTGAAAGAAAAAAATCTATAAAATATCTATCTCCATATAAAGGGATCTAGAAAAATATTTACGATCTAAACGTCACAAACAGTATCTAAATGCAATGAAAAGATCTAAATTTGGATATAAAAGATCCAAAGTGGCAACACTGCTGCAGTCCTGTTCCAGAACCTGAGTCTTTTGTGTGTATCAACTGTATCCGTTTGACAGATCTGACACATTTGTGTGCAGACTGTTGGTTCCTTTCCTCTCAGGCAGATGCTCTCCGACTTCAAAGGAAGCTCCCAATTAGTCGACTCTTACGACATGCTTTTGGGTAGGCAGTAGATATATTCTTGTTTTCCCTATAACATGGCCCTGGAACCCACACGGGGGTTTTTTAGTAGTAAAATAAACAAAAGTAAACGAAACCAGAAATATGTAGCTACCACAGGAAGTTACTGATTAAAACATAGGAGACATGTATATTGGTTTACTTTCTTAGAAACGAAGTAGGTTTTTTTTTAAAGGGTTTATTCGGTAACAAATATGGAGAGTTATACAGCTTTTAAGATTTAATAAAATAATACCAAAAAACACTTTGTCGTAGTTAATTTAAAACGACTCAGTTGAAGTAGGTCAAATTATGTTTTGTTTATTTTTTTCAATTTATGACTTCAGTTCAGTTTAAACTTTATCAAAACCATGTAATGACTGTAATGTCTATTGTTTGTTTGTTTTAGTATCCAGAAGCCATGAGTTGTTAACCCTTAGGCTCGGTATGGTATAATACTATTATGAATATCCAAATATCGCAACCTTTCGGCCTTGATTCCATTGTAAATACCGTAAATCTGGGAGAAAATGTGGCTTTCCTGCCTACCCTACCCCCCGGGACTGACCCCGGACCACAGGGAGTTCAGTTCGTCACCCGGTCTCCGCGCAATCTGGTTTAGCCAACTACGCTAGAGAGCCGGGCAAACCATGTCTATAATTAATATAATATTGTCTTTAGACCGAGTCAGTTATTTTTTAGGTAAACTAGTGTACAACGGCACCTTGGTATATGTCCTTAACTCTTTCAGGACCACATTTGTTCTGGGGTTTGGACGGCATTAATTGTGAGCTGAATTTTTTTGCTGCAAAAGGATAAAGTTAAAACTCTGAAAAAAAAAAGTATTGGCTATATTGGGACATATAATATATCGGCTCTCCTGTCAACTTAGGCCGTTAGCTGGAAAGCCGCCGATCGCTTAGTGGGAGTTCTCTCCCTTGGCTGCATTGCGAACACGGAGCGGAAAAGTCACGAATCAAAAAAGGCAGTGAGGTCGACAACAGGGCTGCCAATGCTTGGGTGTTTCCCTCAGATCTGGCTGTTTATATGACGCTTTGGGGAAATCTGTTTTTTTTTTAAATATATCCTTATATAACAGTGGTATTAGTTGCCACGGATGTGACTCCTGCAGATCTGTATGACGTAGATTTTGCATTATACGTTAGGGTTACGTGACAATTTTACCAGGAGTTCAAAATAATGCGCACAGTCACATACACTCGAAGGACTGTGGATGCTACTCAAACGGCGCGATGGGGCACCACGCGCGCTATTGCCGTCATATTTAATTTGGGCCACTCCCACAAGCATCAGATTGTATATCGGACTGCTATGTCAAAATTGTCACATCTAACCCTAATCCTAACCTAACCGTAACCCAACCCCAACGCCGCTACCCTATCCCTAACCCTAACCCAAACCCTTATGACCGTATGATGACTCGCAACCGCAAGCAACCTCCTAGGTAATACTTATGATAACGCAACCGTACACGCAACCGTATGATGATAGGTAAGTATGTCATTTGATTTGTGACTTTTCTTCGTGTTAGAATCCAGCCAAGATAGAACTCCCACTAAGCGATCGGTTAGTTGCTAAACTAAGTGACAGGAAAAATATCAAATTAAAGTAAATGAGTGCAGAATAAATCTAAATTTTTAAATGTCAGTATAACAACAAAATATTATTAAAATCACACAACATTCAAGGATGTTAGACACATATGAAAATTAGGTTATCCTCTGAAAAACGGTCTCAAATTATCGAGGCCGAAAATATACACCAACAGGGCCTTGGTCACATGTAAATTGCGAACTTCCGGCCACTTAAATTACGAACTTCTGGCCACTTAAATTACGAACTTCCGTCCACCTAAATTGCGGACTTCTTGCGACTATCGCCACCACTGAGAGTATCTCCCGCGCGGCTACGGCCTCGATAATTTGGGACCGTTATTCGGAGGATAACCTAAAAATTATTATAATGTCTTTAAATTAATTGTTTCAAATAAAGACTCCTTAATACATAATTGAACAGAGAAGGCATATGCATTCTTAGAATTGAATAGCAGTGTTATTGAACAAGTAAAAAATAAGGTAAGCACAACATTTTTAATGTAAATAATTTTCTGCTATCTTCCGAATAACGGTCCCTAAATTACCAAGGCCGAAAATATAACCCTAACAGGGCCTCAGTCAGATGTAAATTGCGGACTTCCAGCGACTTAAATTCCCCACTTCCGGCGACTACTGCCACCGCCCAGAGTATCTACAATGCTGCTACACGTGGCGTGGATTGGGGCTAAACTAGATGGCTGGGACTCTTGAGCAGTAGCTACCGCATCTCCTGCAGCTTTCTTCATTTTATCTAGTTTAGCCCCACGCCGCACATTAAGGTATATTTTTTGGCCTCGATAATTTGGGACCGTTATTCGGAAGATAGCCTAATTTTTTTATCACATGTCAATTTTCATAACAACCAAAAATCGGAAAAACAGCTGATCAAAACATTGATCTAATTTAAATAGTTTGTGAAATTTTCATATCCTGAACTAAATTATCGCTAGTAGATTTGTCACTTAGATATCAATCATAATATCAAGACTGTTGTCACCATCTGGCAGAGATTTATCAACGATAGAGCAGTATGAACAGTTCTAGACCTTTTCCCTTATCATTTAGTATAGAAAAATCACATAAAAATTGTCTCCCATCTAAATAATTTTTTTTTTAATCAGAAAACGTATGCACCAACCACAATGTACCTCGCAAACAAAAGGACTTCCTGTTTTCAATCCTAATTGTTCAAAAACTTGTTCATACAAGTTCGTTTTCCCTACAAACGGAACAAAATTAGAGTGTCTCTGTCATGTTCCAGTATACTGGGGATACATCTTAAAGGGATAGACTTAATCACCAGTATACTGGCTAAACATCCGTAAAGAGTTAATCCGATCAAGATCCTTGGACGTCGTGTACGTATACCAAAAAACAAGACGTATACCAAACGAATTTTCCCATAATAAATAAAAGGAGAATGATTATTACTATTTACTGGGTCCGTTCCCAGGAAAAAAGGTAGTGTTTTAATTATTAATATTGGCATATTGCATTGATGTTGCTATTTAAATTATAAAATAAATACTGCCTTAATACTAAAATACAAAAACAGTTTGATTAAAAAAGATACCTTTAACATCACCTTGCTAAGAGTCTATTACCTGCTAGGATGGTGCTGAGAGGAGATGTTATTGTTTTTAGCAGGAGAGTCCCCATCCAGTAAAACTTAAGGGAACATAAATTCTTGTGTTTTTTATCTGTTTTTATTTCTGTCTCTTTTCCCTACTTGGACCTGATCAAAGCTCACCAGGTTGGCTTTTTTTTTACCAAAAATCTGTCCAAAGAATGCTATTACAGCTTCTTAGGGTTTTGTTGGTGTGGTACTTTTCTGAATTTTTTTGTTATATCCCTCCATTTAGCAGAAATTTCCTAGAATAATAAGAGAGGCAAACAAGGGTAGCACCTGGTGTTATGACTAATTTTTTTCTCACACAGATTCTATTTCAAACAAAGATCATAAACTGAGCAAAATCTTTCTTGTATTGAAAGGATGGATACAAAGTTGGACGTATACCAAAGCAGCAGAGGTCAGGACTCAAGTCACCTGACTTGGACTCAAGTTCGACTTAGGTCACATAATTAACGACTTGCGACTACACTTGCGACTTGTAGCCTTGACAACTTTGTACAACTTGTTTTTGGCGGCCAGACACTGTGAGGTTTGGTGATCAGTGTCACATTAAAAAAAATCTTAACATAAAACAAAACAAGACAGAGTAAATCCTATTTCAGTTTATGAAGCTTTCACATTTGACCTCCGCTTTCATATATAGTTAGTGAGTTTCTGGCACCGCCATTTCCAAATTTGCATTTTCGCCATTTTTAATTGATCATTAAGCAGTGTCCCATCCATGGATGACTTACTAATGACTTGATACATGAAGGAATTTGACTCGGAAAGGGACTCAGCTTAGAAGCATTCTTGGTGACTTAAATCTTAACTTGAGACTTGGTGGCTTGGGACTCATTTTGGACTTGAAGCAACTTAGCTCAGTCTCTGCAAAGTAGATGTATACAAAGGTTTTCCTGTATTTTGCTTCATACTAATAGAGTATGCTGAACTGACTGACAGAGACTGGAGTGAATACTTTAATAGTATAATTTCCCTAATTTTTTTGTTTAAAAAATTATAAAAACAGTCTACTTAATAGACTTCTTTTTCTTCTACCATTTTTCATTAGGGGAGCATAGGCCATCAACCAACTAAAGCCAGGTTGTCTTATCCTCTGCTGTTGCACACAGCTTACCTCATGTCTTTTCCATCTTTTTAACTTTACCCTCTGTCTCCCTTCTCCATGTGTTTTTTGGGTCTACCTTTATTTCGATACTCTTGTGGGTTCCATTTTAAACTCTTCTATTTATATTAGTCTCAGGTATACTCAGTTTGTGTCCTGTCCAACGCCAGCGTCTTTTCCTCACCTCTAGATTCACTTGAATTTCTTTTGTTCTCTGCCAAAATTTAATAGTATTAAAAGTGACAAAATGAAATGCAGTCAATGCTTCTTCATTCTTTATCAAGTCAGGTAGAATTTACATCATTTATTTATAAGCAGAGTAGTAGTAATTGTAACAGTGACATCATGTTCAACAGCCCATCTTGGTTAAAAATAAGATATATAGACTATAATATAAATGTTCTTTTTAAATTTCTTTACTAGAAATATTGACTCACAGAGCATGTTGAGAAAGGTGGAGATAGGTATGCTCTGTACAGAGTGGCAATCATCACTTCAAAGATTCCATGTAGTTATTATTCTTTGGATATTTCCTCGAAGTATGCCGGTGTTTTAGGCAAAGAACAAGCAGATAGACTGGCTGGTTCTGCATCACTTGGCAGGGAATTGATGCATGACAAGCTAGATATTGTAAGGGTCATTTGGGAGAGAGTACAAAGGCACAAATAGATCATTACAGTCTGAAGATAACAGTGCTGCAAGGAGTGACCAGGTGATCTGGCCGATGCTCAACACTCAAGGGGAAGATGAGACTGATATACATTTAGACTGTTATGCATACTGTTGGAATTGGAACTCTGCGCTTGCTGCTGAAGATGGGGATAAAGCGCTTTTGGGAATATCCTGAATGCTGTGATGTCTATTCTTAATTTTACTTTAACTTTTTTCCCCGAGTGCGTAAAAAAAAAGGTTCTTGACCCTGTTAGGATTCCTGAAAAAAATTTGTAAAGCAGCAATTTATGCGCGGATCACTAACGAATGTGTTTGCAATTTATTTAATCCACATCACTCGCCAGAATAGCAGACTTGGGAATTAAGATCGGCACAGCAAAAAACGAGACGCACACCAGACACGTCAGAAGACTTGTTATCAACATAGAACTGGTACTATTAGCCATCGGACGTTGGGGTTCATACTGAGGGGAGGATCTGAGCACCTATGGACATGTCCGGAGTGCAATGATGATAACCCAACTAACTAACTAACTAACTAACTAATTATATTTTAAAATTATTTTTTGAAATATGTAGAAATTTACGAAATAAGTAATCAATAAATATGAACGGAGTGAAGCATTAGGCCCCGGTGCCTAAAAACACTCAAGCATCGGGTGACTGATGCTGTGACCTTTACCATTGAGGATTATGAAAAAATCTGACGTCATCTTGGTTTTAAAAAGCCCTTTAACCCAATGGAAAACTCTTATAATTACATTTCTTATTTAATTTATTCATATCCTGACCCCCTAAACCTTTTCCCAGGTGCGCACTGAGCCAACTTGCATTAACAATACATCTCATATACAGGTCACGATAGGCAAGTCAGAAAAATGACACTGACGGGAAATTAGCCCAGCCCGAAGTGCCGATTTTCCGGCTTCTCAGGGTGAAATGGTTAAACATTTGTTGTTATAGTAATTTACATGTTTGTCAGTTACTGATTGTTATTTAATGGTGTATTGACTCATTATTATGATCTGCCCCCCCCCCCCCCCCCCCCCGTAAGGTGCCAGTTCTAACAAGTATTCAAAAAAGGTGTCACTATTCACTACAAAGTCTTGCAACAGTGCTGAAAAATATGATACCTAAAAAGGTGCAAACCAACAGGAAAAAAAGCACTGATTGAGATAATCTTATCTTTAGGAATATTTAAAGTGATCCGGAATAGCATTATTCTGCCTTACGATATAATAATGCAAACCTCTTATTAGCAGAAAAAAAACATTATACGTGTGTCTGTGAGTGAATTAACAAATTTTTTAACTCCATTTGACAGCGACTGAGGAAAAAAAACTGCTGCACAGTATTGCAAGTAGTCATTAATTATACTTGAAAAACCTCATTTCAAAATGTGGTAGCAATATAGATAACATGATTAGTACTGTTGTATGGAGCTAAAACATGAAAAACTTCAAGCATTTTGTCCTCCGAATGTTATGTTCTTGACAGTGTTTTATTTATTCTTTTCCTATAGGTACATTTGGGTAAAAATAAATCGGATATGAGGCTGGCCTTGGAAGCTACCTAGATCTGTTATATGGCCACAGACTTTCCTCACCTACGCAGTTTTCAGCACTGTCGGAAAGATGTTGACCTTGTTTGTTTCCGTCTGCCTGACACATGCCCTCTTTGTGGACAGAGCACATCCACTGGGTGTCGCATCCCTCCTTTTGTGCTGACGTCTCCATTAAGCTCTTCACAAGAAGCACCACAATCCATTGTGCTGAAGCCGACACATGGTGATTTTCTGAGGTTCGTAATACCAAGTTTAACAAGAGCCTAGGTAATACATAACAAACTACTGGACATAAAACATGCCCATGAAAACCACAACAGCCAGAAAATGCTGGAGTCGGTTCTGCAACATCCTGTAAAGGATACACAACTAACTTTAACTAGGTAATACAGTGACTGGACCCACACAAAAAAACTATAGTATATTCACCCTCCTCCTCCATCTCTTTCTCTTTCATTCTTTATCCCTAGGTAGTGGATGAAGCATCTGGCCTGCTAAGAGAGGGGTGAACAACTTGCACTAGAACCCACAGGGGAAAAGAAGTAAAAGCAGACCAAAAAACACATGAAGAAGGGAGGGAGCTAGAGAACGAAGTTGAAGAGATGGGGAGGACATGTGTGAGCTGCAGTCAGTATTACAAGATAGAATGACTTGGTGTGAGTTAACTGAAAGCCTCTGCTCCATTGGGGGATAAAAGGCAGAAGAAAAGAAGAAGAACTTGCAGGACAAATGTACATGTCGCCTGCGGTAGTTGGAATTATAAACAGCAGGCTGGCTAGGCTGTTTAAGTTAGTTAATCATAGTTTCAGCTTCAAGCAAACAAGTAACCCCATAATTACTCTGTTCTTGTGCCAGCTTAAAACCATACAGAACCATCGCTGTCCTTATTTAAAAAAAAAAAAAAAAAAGGTAGAATGTAATCTCAGCAAAACAGCAAATTGTTTAAAGTCCAAATAAAGATTTGTAAGTATTTGCCTTGCATTCTGAAGGTAAAGGGTTCAATTTCAGAATTCGTCATTTGGTCTTGAATGGTTGTATTTCGGGGGATCGTCACTGGAGCTTTGGAGTTTTGTGTTTTGTTTAGCACTCTCAGCAGGTGAGTTGTTGCTTTGCAAAGAGACTGAGTCTTCAGGCAGAGAGCTTCGCAGAAAGCATGATTCCTGTAGCTCCAGTACTAATCCCCAAAGATCCCTATTAAAAACTGCGTTCGTGAACTGAGTGGCATGTCCATGAAATGAACCCACAACCTTCAGAGCATGGAGCAAATGGCTCAGTCACTTTGCCACAGCTTAACTGTGGGCAGTCAGGGTAACAAGGTGAGAAAATGTCATTACCACCTATCGTTAAATTTATGCCGACAACTTGTATTTTTTAAAATACTTAATTATATAGTTTGCAGCATGATTTGTCGTAAAAATGAATCCATTCTTTCATTTCTTTTTAGTTATTGTTTTTCTTTATTTTTTTAAATCAACATAGAGACTATTCAGCAACTTGCAATCTGCATATTGGAGTCACTGACAGATTTGGTGAGTACCATACTAATTTTGGTCCACATAAATTATAATGAAACATTCCTTATGGTTTCCTTACGGTTGTGACTATGGTATAAAAAAAGTAATTACTAGTCTTTTACATTTATAGTTCACAGCTGTCATTATGTATATATATTATTTTTTCAATTCTCATTTTTAACGTGTTATCACTGTGATGTTTTTAATCATGTTTGACCATTCCTCTTGTCGTTTAATTTTTTAAACTTTAAATGCATGCATCCTCCAGGTTTTGTGCATGATTTTGATGAAAATGGCCTCCATCAGGGATCAGTGTGGCCTGACTGTTTGGTTGTCATGTCCTATGGCCATGGTCAGGCAGAAGTTCTAGATCAAGCCCTTGAGATTTTCAGCCAGCAGCCGGTGTGGGATAAATCAAGGTATCATTAATTTAAGTAATTATTTTTTTAAGATGCTAAAATTCTGTTCATTTGACCAGATGTAACAAAATTTGATCTGTTTTCCCCTCCCGGCTGATCTACTGTAGCCCCAGTAGCTCCAAAGCTGCAGATTTGATCTGGAATGCTTTTCGACTGTGCCCAGATTCAATAAATGGTGAGTGACCTGTTGCCACAGAACTGGCAGTGCCTTATGTGATTAGTTATGTGTGCAACTACTGATTTGTTGTAACTGCTGCTCAGATAGATGATATATTGCAATTCTAATGCCAGACTAGCCTAAAATGTCTATGGTTAAGCACCAGCAAGGAGATCAAAATTAGAATTTTGAGAGCATGCATCTTCCCTCTAGCAACATACGGATGTGAGCCGTGGACTATCTTCCAGTCCTTAAGCCAAGAGAGAGAATAGGGACTCCTTTAGTTAGGGACTCGGAAACCCTGGGTCGTCCTAGGTCTGGTTCCCTGGTTCTTAGCCTCCCATGCTTGCCAGATTTTCTCCATTCTCATCAGTCCAAACCAACTGTGACTGATCTACTTGGGTATCAAGATCTTGACGTATTGTCTGATTGTGGACTTTGTCCCTTCTTGTCACTTGGACCACCTTTCTCAGGTATCTCATTTCCGAGGCCTGCAGCTGGCTTCTGTGAGCTGTTGTCATTGCCCATGACTTACACCCATAGGTCAGGACTGGTACATAGGTAGAGCGGTAAGGAAGCCATTTTCGTCCTCTTGCCAATTTCTCTTTTGCTAAGAAACCCTCAGAGTCTCCCAGCAGCTGCTTTTCTAGCCAGCTCGGTCTTAAGCCTCCATTTTGGAAAACTCCAAGGTATTTGAACTGGTTAACCTGCTCCAACGCATACTGTGCCATCATGATCTGGTGTTTCTTCTCCTATATTTTGGACAAAGAAGAGAAATACTGACATCTTAAAGATTTGAACATCAAGGAAGATTTTCTAATAAACAGCATCCTGTCTCGGAAGCTGAAATATTTTGGTCATATCAAGTGCCACGACGGATTGGACAAAATTATAGCAGAAGGCAGGGTATCAGGAGGGAGGAGCAGGGGCCAACCAACACGAAGATGGGAACAGGATATAAGTGACTCCTTGAGTATGAAAGTACATGAGGTGGGAGAGTTGGCTAGAGACCGAGTTACTTTCAGGCAGACCGTGATGAGAGCGATATTCTGCAAAGGACCTGCTACATGATGATGATGATGATGAATGCTAGACTGTTTGTGCTGGCAGCTTATGCAGCTGGCTTTGTTGAGACTGTCAGTTTTTTTCACAAGGGACAGTGATGGGCTTTCTGTATGAATTTTTTGGCACAGGATTGAAGTTGTGGGATGATCATTATGATAGTAAGGTACTACTGTACATTACTGGGTACAGGTGACCAAAAAAAAAATGTAAAAAGATAGTAAGTGACTACTTTACAGGGTACAGATGACTAAATAAGACAGTAGTGTATCTTTACAGACCAGAGTTGAAGAGACAAGAGTGAATGAAAAATAAATGTCTTTGTCAACAGCCTTTTCTTTCTTTTTCATTTTAGGTACAGAGAAAATGAGTGGAATTGTTTTGACTATGTTTTTGAATTTCTTCATTACGTGAGGCACCCGGATGTGACCCCAGTCATGACACGAACAGAATTCTGTGATAAATTTGTTACTCAAAAGAAGAAAAGCGTGGAAGGGTATATTAGTCTGCACAGACAGGCCCTACAGGCCGGCTGTGTTGTGGTGCCAAAGAAAATGCTCTAATGAATCTGTTCACTATATGAAGGATAAGGTATGTGATGCTTGACTCGTATTTTTGTAGATGTGGTGATGTGGTCAGCATCACACAGGCCACATTTACTTTCCTTGTTATTTCCATGTCCATTAACAACCATAGTCCTGTTATTATTATTGGAGGATAATTGTCATGGTTTGTAATGATTTTTCAACAATTTATAATTGGGTATTGGTTTTCACCTTCATCGTTCATGAGTATTGTGGTCAGTATTTTTTTTTCCATTGTACCATACTGTTTAAAAGAAAACAAAAACTAATAATTTTTGTTGTTGTTTTTTTTATTTGTTCTTCACTATTATGGTCCCTTCTTACAGTTTTCTTCTTATGGTCCATGCTTTGGATTTTTCACCCTATCATTATGGTCCACCAAGCTTTTACAGTTGCATTTTTTTTTATAATAAAGAGACAGTTTTTTTTTTCCTAATGATGAGAAGAGGGTTTTTTATAGAACATGTGATGACTTAACCCTCTCGCCCCGAGTAGCACAAAGTCCAGTGCTTTCATTTTATGCCATAGTACTTTAATGTCTCTTTCCTAGCTTGCTATAGAGGCTTCTTTACGAGGAAACCCACTAACGGCATTGCTTCCATTTGTTCCCGAGCAACCTTTAGAATTACCGGTAATAAGCATAGTTGCTAAAAATAACATTTAGGTGTGGGTTCCTTGTGGAAAATGGCTTTATTTTTAGAAATTAGGACCTCAGAATTTCCTGTTACAATGGTAACTGGCCAGGTCATGGGGTCAAGAATAGGTCACGCTAAACATTTTTTTAAGAACACAGGAGAAATGTGACCCAGACCCAGTCACTTCTCTGCCCCATATATGTTTATTGATTACTCCCATTACTTTATTTACAAAAAATTATTGCTTTGGTCCAAAAATGTAATTGTTATGATTATGACAGTGTGTTGACTGTGTACACATTTTTCTTAAGTACATTTTTCTTCTTTAGAAAAACTCAAAAAGTCCTAAAATACAATTCTTTGGTTTTTTTTTTGAAATTTTTTTATTGTCACTGGGGCGAGAGGCTTAAAGGCAGAGATAAATTATTCTGAAGATCCAGAATATTAAAATGTGTTTTAAGACCTGAATAATTAAACCATGTGGACAAATGATAATGATATGTTTTAGCTGAGTCAAGTCAAGAACGGAAATCACAACATTCAGAAAATTTTCCATACATACTCTGTTCTCATCTTCAGCAGCCTGCAGACAGTTGGAATACTGATGGTACCAGTAGTAAAAATAGTAAAGGACCCTTTTCCACACCTTTAGGCGTATAGGGCATGTAGGTTTAGACCTATATTTTATAGACCAATCGGCACAAGTTGGGTGATGTGATCAGCATCACGCTGGTGGCCTTTACTTCCCGGGACTGCACCTGGTACCCACTCAAGGCTGGGTCGACCTGGAAGCCAAGGTCATTTTTCAAAAATGTCAGACTCCGCCAGGGAGCGAACCCACGATCTTTGAATCCGCGGCAAGTGTCTAGCCTCTTAGCCACGGCGGCTGGTACCAGAAGTAGTCTGATTATATATGTTCTTCTTGCCTTTCCTCTGGGTGCAAAGATGGCCAAGTGCCCTGGTCATTCCTCATAGCACCATTCTCTTTACAACCAAATGATCTGTTGTGCTTCAGCATTTCAACTTGCTCCTAAAGGACCTATCTGGCTTGAATGAAAATTGTGAATGGTACATTTGTGATACCTTTTTATGCCTTGTTTTTCCATGTTATTTGCAGCATTTTGTCTCTGCTTTGGCAAGTTTGTTTTGTGTGGGGGTGGGTCCAGGTTCAGGTGTTGTACTGACAGTATAGGGGAAAAAATAAAATATTTAAAAACCATACTATTTTTGTTTTTAAAGTTATGTTTTGTCTGGAAATACCGATTGATGAATGGTTTATGATGCCTGACTGGCTTGGCTGTCTTCTTCTAGGCTGCAATATATGACCTTTCAACCCAGCATATCAGATTCCAGTAAGTCCTAAATTAGTTGCATTCTAGTACATGCATGTTAAGGGGCAGTGGAGCTATTTTTTGTTTATTTGTTTCTTTTTCCAAAGATGGGGCTCCAGACCACACATGGAATGGTTTGGTTGTTAATCATCCTTTAAAAGACAGTGTTAGTGAAATCTTTTGATTCTTTCTTCTTCTTCTTAGCCTTCACTGACTGTAAACTCCCGCGGAAAATTCTGGTTGTTCATCCACTTCTGGACTTAAGACTTGCTCCAGAACTTGAGTTTCATTTGCACATCCATTTTATCAAATCTAGCTAACTTGTATATGGACTGTTGGTTACTTGTTTCTCAGGCAGGTGAACTCCAGCTCTGAAGGAAACCCCATAATTAGTTGACATTTATGAGATTGAGCAAAGTCTCTCATTCAGCTCATTCCAACCTTCCTATTCTTTGCAATCTTGTGCATATCATTCAGTTGTATTCCCTTCTTATTAATCTCTGTGTTGAATTTATTTTTCTTAAAGTTTTGAGGTCTTTTACTTTTTAACCCTTTCATCCACGTGACCTAGAAAAAAAACCAAGCTCCTGCACTCACCCTATTTAGGGAATTCCCAGAAATAAATCTGAAAAAACACAACCATTTTACTCATGTCTTAAACAGAATCGCATAAAATCAATTTATCGCCCAAAACATGAACAAATACTTACTGGGTAAGAGGAGAAATTAATAAAAATGAATGTATTATAGAGTCAACTGGCTTGCATCTCTGAGGCTCAAAAACTGATTATACCATGGCACTTGCTTGACCCTGTGATCCGGTAACCATAGTAGCCAGTGGGGAAAATGTGACTGAAATTTCTATTAAAAAAAGCCATTTTCTGAAATGGAAACACTCTAAATAAAGAATAAAAATAAAAAAAAACTAAAGTTAGTCATACCTGTAATGCTTAATGTTTGTGCTGATGCAAGAGGACTAAATACTGTTAGCTAGACGTCTTGTAAACCTGTCTATAGCGAGTTGGAAAAGGGCTCTTACTGAGAAGATACCAGTGGGAAGTTTCAGTTTTGTTGCTCCTCAGAGCCAAAGGTTTAAGGTCCTGAGGGTTTCAAAAGCAAGGGCATTCTAGTTATATTATTATCAAGTTTTCTAAATGTGTGAAAGCAATCCCTAATTAAACTAAATCAAAAGGTTAATAGTAAAGTAAGTAAAGATCCCTTGCACCTTTAGGCGCATCGGGCATATATGAAAAGCACCCAAATTTTTACAGATCAATCGGTACTAGGTGGTTAATGTGGTCTATACTGTCTTAGGGCATACATCCTGGTACCAATTTTAGGCTGGGTCGACCTGCGATGCCCCATACCATGATAAAAATCCACGCAGCCAGCAGTGGGTTTCGATCGCCTAAGCCATGAACGCGGCCAATCATTAGATTAATATTAACATTAAATACACAGTTTACAAACATCAAATGTAGATTTCTAAAATAATGTCTTTAAATGATACTGTTGCTTATATTTAACGAATGTTAAAATAAAATTTGCTGCATTTAACATAAAATCAAGAATGTAAAATAATATGAGATCAGCTGTGACCTGTGTAAAATATTTCCTTTTGCATTGTATTATGGAATACCAACGGGGCCATTACCCGTTTTTTTCTTTGCGTTACCAGGGTGAAAGGGTTATTACGGGCCTGTCTGCCTGCCTTATTCTGAACCCTTTAAAAAATAAAGTCTGTTTGTTCTTCCTTTGCATTCACCTGTAAAATGATGGTTGGCATGTTGTGTTGTTTGCAGTGAGGCTGTGATATCTTTTTCTTTTGGCCCGACAAATCCGATTTCAGCAAAACTCTAAATAGTATGCTGTTTTGACATGCTTGTTAGAGAACAGTATTAAGACTTTTACCCCCCACCCCCATATGGGGCCCTGGAATCCATGGGGGGAGGGGAGAACTAACTCGATCCGATGCTGATGTAAGCTTGTGTGAGGTAGTGATCATGCTTACTGACAGGGCACTTGATGCTGATGATGATGATAATGATGAAAAATTTAACATAGTTCTTTCAAAGTATCAAGTATGTTTCGCCTCCTAGATAGCAATATATGATGAACACTGCAACATTTTGTTTTGTTGACTGGCTGTGTCTGCAGAAGTTAGTGGAGGAAGAAGTATGGACAGGGCAGACATACTGAATGCACTATTTCCAGAGACATTGGGGCAAATGAGTCAGAGATGATAAACCACCTTTTGGAAATGGGGTACTAAACACGGATACACATGCAGAAACCTATTTCTGATCAAGGAAAGGTGGTGTCCCAGTCAGCTCTTAATTGGTACGGTGAGCATGGAGACACTATGATGGCTGCTGCATTAGAGGACGGAGCACAAATGGGTCAGACCGATGTGCATCCCAGCACAGTGCGGATAACAAGTAACATTTTGTTACATAAAATGTGGATTTGATGTTATACTTCTTGCAGTTACATCTTTTATGATTTCATTATCAAGCTTTTTTTCATGATTATTTCAACCCTTGTTTTGTTCTGAGGTCCACTTTAGTTCCACACAAATTGGAGTTTTGTGTTGATTCAGTTTGGTTGTATATTTTTTATTGCACATTGTAAATTCAGTAGTCCAGAATAGATTTCTCAGCTTCCTGTGCAGGTTTTCTTAGTGTGTTAAAGAAATAAATAAGCAACTGACTGACTGACTTTCTACCCCACCAGGACATCACACAAGCGATAAACACCCGATGACACAAAGTGCCACCATGTGGATGAAGATCGCCGTGGAGAGGTCCCAGAAACCGTGTTCAGACAATTGGCCATATTTATGGCCTGCCTATATTGCGGCCCCTGGCAAAAGCCAGGGTGGGGCTTCAAATAACAAATTTCGTCCTAAGAAGGACGAAACACCTTATGTATATATATATATATATATATATATATATATATATATATATATATATATGTATATAAATTTTAAAAATCGAATTAATTCTGATTTTTGACTCACATCATCAAAATTAACATTAACATCAAATATACATTATACAAACATCAGTTTAAAAAAAAAAAACATTTGTAAACATTAAAAATAACATAATCATTTAGCATCATATCAAAATTAAAATGATGACAACAGTCTTCTGAAGATACCAACAAATGTTTTTAAGCAACCAGAAATGAATTAATTAGATGATTTGGCTAAATAACACAATCAGAAGAACACAGTCATGATCCAAGGGTGATAACTGTGCAAGATGGTGTCCCTGCTCACCAGCATGGTGCATGATAGTGAATGAAATAACTTTAACAAAACTGTCATCCACTTCAGTATTCTGTGCCGTCGAGGCTCACTGCTGCAGTTATCACCTGCTTCCTGTCACCTCTGTGACTTGACTAGCCTTCTCTTTTCAGTTGGTGACACCAAGGGTTTATAGATCTGCTTGGATGTTATGTTTGTGGCTTAGGTGTTGTGAGTGTGCTTCATAATGCCAGGGTGCCGGGTTAGATCCCAGCTGCTGACAATTTGTCTTGCGTTGGTTTCAACAGTGGTGCCAAGAACTGACTGTTCAGAATGCAATGGCAAACTAATAAACATAAAATTTGCCTAGAAAAACCACAACAGCCAACAAATGCTAGGGTTGGTTCTGCAACATCCTGTAAAGGATATGCAACTAACTTTGTCTATTATCCCGCCACGGTCTTCTTGGTCTGCCTTTTAGTCTACTCTCATTCAACTCGTTTGTGTACACAGTTTCTGTCCCTCTGTTATCTGCAATTCTCTCTGTGTACCCCAAACATCACAGTCTGTTAGCCCTCATGATGCCAGTAATTAGTGATGATTTAAACAGATCATGAATTTCATTGAAGCTTTTCACTCCCCATTATCAACTGTTTGCATCGTTGATGAATGCAAAAATTTCTCATAAGACTGTTCTCCAAAGTATGTGAAATATTTTGTTCCCTTTTCTTATATCTGGCAGTGGACACTGGTCACTGCTGTACTGCGCCGAAAGCTCTCCCCCATTCTGCGGCTTCCCTTGCAGATGTAGGTAACGATGACACACAAAAGGTCCAAAAACTCAAAGAGAGAAATGGCACTGGCACCCACTAGAAGTCCCATGGATCCCCCGATGTCACCTAAAAACAAAATATCGTATTTGTTATTAGTGGCACGCCGGTAATACAAAAATAAAAAACCTGTGTCACTTTCACTTATTCTAGTTTTTTTTTGGGTGATTGTGGGTGTGTATATGTGTTCACTAGCTGTAAAATCTGGCTAAAAATCTAGGTTGTTCATCCATTTTTGGACTTTGGCTGCTTTGTTCGAGGACTTGAGTTTTGAGTATCCGTTCATTTTACAGATTTGTGAAGTTGTTGATTCCTTGTCTAACAGGCAGATGCACTCCAACTTTGAAGAAGGTTTGTCCTAGTAAAACAAGCATAGTTGATTTTATACTTTTATCAAATCTGCATATGGTTTATCAAGTCTATACAGTGTTTATCAGTTTTAATGGCATTTTAAGATCTTCTGTGTAGCTTTTACCAACATCCTGCAGTTTGAGAATATTATTCTGCAGTTGGTTGACATCTTTACAGAGCTCATCCTTGTATGCAACCTATGTTGGCCAAATATATTTGCTCTTTTTTTAATGTTGAATACTCTTGCAACAAATAGTAGCTGTAATTTTACCATGTCCTTTTCACAAGCATCATGAGTGTTTGGGGTTTCCAGCACTTTGGATACATTCAATTGAAAATCTATAACATGATTAACAAGCAGCTATCAGAGTAGGTGGAGAAACATCAAACTGATTTTGTGTGCAAAAAAAGAGTGAGGCATTGATGCATTCTCTCACCATACCTATTTATTATATATATATGCAGAAAGCATACCCGAAGACAACTTATCACAGACATCAGAATGAGACAGTCATCTTTTTTCTGCCATGTTTTGAGAAGAGAGAAAATGGAACATGTTGTGACCACTGGAAAGATCTTTGGAAGGAGGGACAGAGGAAGACGACGAGAGAAGATTCTTGAGTCTTGTTGCATGGCATGGAGGTGTGTCAGCACATGAACTGATACATGCTGCAGGAGATCGCAGATTGTGGAGAGGCATGATCGCCCATGCCAGTCGGCAAGGCACCTGATGATGATGATGCAGAAAGCAAAATGAGAAATGTAAAAAATATCCAGACTTGTGACACTAATGATCTGCTCATAATTACAGGCAGCCCTGTCCTGGACTTCACTATGCAGACAACACAGTCCTCCTTTCAAACAGTATAAAAGGAACAGTTAATTCATTCATGTAGTCAAAACAAACACTGTAAAGATCAAAACCTCTTCCTGAATTTAAATGAAAGACACACAAAAATGTCCACAGAAAAATCTGCCTGTCACCCCAAAAAATAATTAATGATGAAGAAACTGAAAAATGTTGCAAACTTTGAATATCTGCCCTCCATAATGAACAGCAATGGAGTCTATTCAACAAAAGGAGAATGGCCGTAGCAATGCAAAGATTAAATCACATTGAAAATCTATGGTTAAGCACCAGCAAGGAAATCAATTTTGAAGGCATGCATATTTCCAGTAGCAACATACAGAAGTGAGCCTTGGACTATCTTGCAGTTATTAAAGAAAATTATGGGGGCTTTTGAACTGAAATACTATAAAAAGATTCACAGAATACCCTGGATCATAGAAAAAAGAAAAAGAAATAATGGCATCCTAAAAGATCTGAATCTCAAGGAAGACTGCTAGTAAACAGCATCTTGTCTCAAAAACTGAAACATTTGGGCCAGATCAAGCTCCAGAGTGGACTGGAAATAATAATAGTAGAAGGTGTGGTGCCAGGAAAGAGGGACGTGGGCTAGAATGCATGAAGATGGGTGACGGATATAAGCAATTTTGGGTAGGAAAGTGCATGAGGTGGTAGATCTGGCAAGAGAGCGAGTGTCTTTTAAACAAGCTCTGAGAGTGACGTTCTGCAAAGCACTTACAGTGATGCTGATTCACTAGTATTCTATGAAAAAGCTCATACACTTTTCATATTCAAATCAAAACTTACCACGACAAGAAGAAAATCATGCTATTCGTTGTGTAAAACAGGTACAGTAAAGCACTCAGCTACTTTGGCTGCACAAGAATAATAAGCCAAGCAACACTAAATATGAACAACAACAGCAGTAAAAACAACAGCATACTTAGCAGTTTGAAAACATCATAGGCAACTTGATGTTCCGTCACTGTGTAACTAATGTCTGTGAAGAACACATCCAGGAAAATGAAGTTTTTACTGAAATCAAGAAATTTCACATAATTCAACAGACACAAATGTAAACAGCCAGGGCGTTTTTTGAGTGGTTTTTCTAAATGTAGTTGCTTGTTTCTGTGCATTCATCAGCGGTTACCTCCGGGGTAAGATTACTCACTGGTCAGTTTCTAGACTTGTGACAGCATTCTATGTTACCTTACAGTTTGTGCATTTGCTTAAGTGAATATAATTAGCCCAGAGAAATGTAAACAGTTTGCATACACACAGTTGTTCTAGAACAGACCTAAGGCTAACAATTTCCATAGACTGTGTTTTAATTCTTTGTGTAGGAAGGAGTCTGTTCATTGCAGGAGCAATTGAATCTTATCAGCTGAGCAAATCAGCTTTCAGTTCAGCTTTGTTTGTGTAAGATAACAATTTGCTTTACCGACTGACACATCTGTAAGTTTGTGCTGTCATTCCATGCAGTTTTGAGAAGTAGCATTTCTGGCCAACTAAGCGTGTATAAAAAATATTTTGAAATTTGAGGAGTACACAACATCTGACTGTTAATTTTGTTCAGTGATATTCCCTTGACCTTTTCACTTTTAAAAGAAATATATTTATGTTTCTTTCTTCTTCAGAGATCAACTTCATTTGTCTTTCTACCATAGCATGGGACCTAAACTGAAGGGTGCTGTTGAGTTTTCACAAGTCTGTAACATTTTGTTTCCAGCCAACAATTTGTCTTCTGTGGTACATCATGCTGCCATAATTTTCATTCTGTTTGGTTAATTCCAGACAATCTTGGATGGTCTGCTTGGATTCTCCAGGGCTGCAAGCGACTATCCTTGAAGACATTCTATCTCTGAAGGTGTGCTCTGATCTTTATCCACCCATTTACATCTTTGAGTCCCAGGGGGTTTAGCATCAGAGGCTCAAGGGGTCGCCAAGAGAGATGTAAAATCAACTCATCATGTGTTCACTGGGCCTCTAGGTAGGAACCAATGAAGGCATGATGCGTTCTTGGGCCTGAAAGAGTTAAGAAGCTGAATAAGTTGCACACTAGTTTTTTTTTAAAAAGAAAAAAAAAATAACTGATCATGCATCTTAGAATTAGATCCTTTTAGATTGCACTCTAAGAATAAGATCCTTTCAGATTGCACTCTAAGAATGAGATCCTTTCAGATTGCACTCTAAGAATGAGGTCCTTTCAGACTGCACTCTAAGAATGAGATCCTTTCAGATTGCACTCTAAGAATGAGATCCTTTCAGATTGCACTCTAAGAATGAGGTCCTTTCAGATTGCACTCTAAGAATGAGATCCTTTCAGATTACACTCTAAAAATTTACAATGATAATGTAAAAAAAATACTTTACCTGTAGAAATATGAATCAATAACAGCCAGATTATTGAATTTTTTCAAATCTCCCGTAATTCGGCCAGTAATCTCTTGAAACTTATAATGTGATGAAAGCAGGACCCATATACTACTAAATTTTACACGAACGTTGTCAGTAACATTCTTGATCAAACCAAGAGTCTCAAAATCTCCAAGGAACATAAATTCTTCTCTAGTTTCACAAATCTGTTTCAAAGAGCTGTCTGCAAGAATCTCCTGAACCATTGCAATCATGCAAGTGTCAATAGCAGACCACAAACTGTCAAGGCTTTCAGTATTCATCTTGATAGCAATGCCAGAAGTGGCCAGATTTATTATAGCTGAGTGGCTAACATTGTCCAAAAATTGTTCTGCAACTTCAAATTTGGTTACATTCCAAGGGTTTAAATAAGCACGAATTAATGTGTCTAGGTAAATAAATGTTGACAGTGATAAATTTGCAGTGTTTGAGATTTCAATTAATTTGTCAATTTTGTTCAGAACATCACTGAACCGATGGCTGCATTTGTCTTTTGCTAGATTGGCAGCAACTGCTGCCTTGTTTAGTTCAGATAATGGCCATTCTATTACTTCACCATACAAGGTTTCTCTGTCTAGTAGATACAACATGCAGGCTTTGTTGAATTCCTCAAGGGTTTCCTGTACAAATGTAGTAAAATAAATCTTAACTTTGAAATATGACAATAAATCAGCAGTTAAAAACAGAAAACAACAGCAAATAATTGAAACCTGCAGACTTCTCTTATTTATTAGTCTTTCACAAGCTGCATTTATATGGATGTGGGTGGGGGGGGGGGGGGGGGGGGGGGTACTTTAAACGAAGATATTAAAAGTGTGAGAAATGACAGTAACCATGCCATCGTTTTGAAGCCAGGCAGTATTGTTGTTCAGAACATCATGATCACATGACATCATGGGGCAGACGAACAGGATGACACCACAATGACAGTTAAAGATTGCCACCCCACTTCTGACATGCACTAAACAGGAGCATCATTCTTATATATCTATATATATATACTGCAATCAGCTCTGGGGTCACTACTTGGGTGTGCCTGTCCTGGTTATGAACAGTCTGTCATAGAGGTCACACTATTTTGAAACTTCCTGCTCCATTCATACACTTGCTGAACACAGTCGAATAGAGACACTATGGGACAGAAATGGTTTAACTTACAATTCAGATACAGAAGGGTTAATTTAACACCTGTCTGAGGTAGGATAATTAAAAGTAAAGGACCCTTTTTCACACCTTCAAATGTATTGAGCATATAGGTCTAGATATGCTGGTACCCATTTAAGGCTGGTTCGACCTGGGAGCCAACGTCACTTTTTAAAAAAAGTATGGCTTTGTCTAGGCTGCAAACCCACAATCTTCCGATCTGCAGGTAAGCATCTTGCTGTTACACCACAGTGGCTACTGATAGGATAATTATAATGTCTTATATTTAGAATGGCCAAAAAATGTTTTGTGAGCTGGTTAGTACAAAAAGATTCAAGGAATTTTAACTAACTGATGTTCACATTTTGTAAAATGTCAATATTTTTCTTGTTTTTGATGAACCCTTGAGGAGTCTGTCTATGAGATTTAAATTTAAAAAAATGATGTTCTCCTTCTAAGCTATATTTTAAAAGTCTATGAAATTGTTTTTGTTAGCTTAAGGCATCAGTATGTGCCAGAAGAGTTTTTTCTTCAAAGCAGTTGTCACTTTGCACTGTCTTTACTGCCTGTATGTTTGACTTTAGGGAAGGTTGTGGGGGTGGGGGTGGGTGTAGGACAGGGCGTCTTGAGCCTAAGGATTTAAGGCTGCATGGCCAGTTCAGTTGCCACGAACTATGCTGGTTAAGATTATATTTTTGCCCCCTACAGACAAAAACTCCACCCCTTACAGAGGACTGAACTTGGGTGTTCCATAGAGGAGCCCATGCCATTTAGCATACACTTTCAAAACCCCAAGCTATATTAATGTTTGAACACATCTCCCAGTGTGCAAGACTGACATTCTGATCTCTCAACCATCTGGTCCTTTTCTTCTTCTTCTTCTTCTTCTTCTTCTTAACATTGACCAGCTGTAAACACCAGCAGAAAGTTTTGCTTTTTTGTGTGTGTGTTTTGTGTGTGTCCACCTCTTGTTCCAGAACCTGAGTGTTGCATGCACATCTATTTTACAGATCTAGTTTATTTGTAAACAAACTGTTGGTTTCCTGCCTCTCAGGCAAATGCAACCTGTCTTGGAAGGAACCTCCCAGTTAGTCGACTCTTATGTCATGTTTGTTGGGAAGGCAGGGGGTTGATTCTTGTTTTCCTCACAACAGAGTCACGGAACCCACACGAGGACTGTTACTTTAAACTAAGAAAATTAGTCAGATAAAGTACAGACTTACATGAACACTGTTTGTTTGCTCCTGCGTGATGATCTCTGTTTCATATACAGCATGTGAAATATTCATCAGTTTCCGTAAAATAACAGCAATCTGGGTGATGTGTTTATGTGCAGACAGCACAATTTTAGAGCCATTTTCAGATTTGTTGATAGCTTTCTTTAACAATTCTCTTGGAATGAGCATCTATAGATGTGAGTTAAAGGTACAAGTAAATTAATCATGACTAAAAAATAAGCATGTGCAATAATAGTAGTAATTTAATCACTACTAAAATAAGTATGTACAATAACAGTAGTAGTACATTAATAAAATAAACATGTGCAATAACAGTAGTAAATTAATCACTACTAAAACTAAGCATGGTCAATAACATTGTTAGTAAATTATTCATTACTAAAAATAAACATTCGCATTAATATATAGTAAATTAGTCATTACTAAAAAATGAGCAGGTGCAATCAAAGTAGTGCTTTAATCATTACTAAACATAACGAGAAGTATCCCAACACCACTTAGACTCAGGTTTTCACCGACGGCTCTGCTACAGATGCAGTCAGAAAGGGGTGCTTTGGAATATACATTAAACACCCTAGCAGTAGAGCAGAAACTCTCTCTCTACCAGCAGGTGACATCTGCACTAACTTCAGAGCTGAGGCAACTGCCCTCCTTTCTGCAGTCCAACATCTCATCACTCAAGAACACAGAGGGCACAAAATTGTTATACTTAGTGACTCATTGTCTGTTTTCCAAGCACTATCAAGCAAAAAAACAAGAAAAACTAATTGCAGATCTAAGGTCCAACAGACGGGACTCAATGTTTAGCATGACTGATGTTGAACGAAGAAAAAGAAAAATTACTAAACATAATCGTTTGCAATAATAGTAGTAGTAAATTAATCATAACTTTAAAATAAGCATGTGTATTAACACTAGTAAATTAATCGTTATTTAAAAAAAAAATCTACAATAAAAGTAATAGCAAAGGCATACAATAGAGAGAATACCTTGTGATTCAATACCACACAAGGGATGAATTAAAAGAGGACATGGAAAGATAATACCAGAGACGGTGTATCAAGTGTAAATGACTGAAAAGGCTAGGTCCAGAATCCTGTACATTTGAATCAGTAAAGAAAAAGAATAAGACTTAGAGATAGAATGGCTAAAATGACAAGTGTATGGGTCAGATTTGTTTTGTCTGATAAATGCGTTGGTCAGAAGGGTTTTATGTGGTTAGCGTGTGTGTTGTCAGAAAATCCTTAGTTTGGGTTAGAAAAAGCTTTGTTTGGGTCAGTAGGACTTATATCATTAGTTTGTGGATCAGAAGGGCTTTGTGTGGTTAGTATGTGGGTCAAAAGGACTTTAAGTCATTAGTGTGTTGGTCAGAATGGCTTTGAGTGGTTAGTGTGTGTCAGATTTCGGGTGGAGAAGGAAAAAATGATGAGAAAGATGATGATTGTCACTTTAGCAACGAATAAAATCTACCGAATAAATGTTTGCATCTATGACTTAGGGGTTGTGAACACAGTTTGTAACTCCAGGCTGCGGCAGAAAACTACTTTGTGTTGATGTCAGCAATAATATGGCGAGCTGAATGTTTAGAAAGAAGTGGCAAACTACTGGACAGGAAATTAACTTTTAAATCTACAAATGACAAACACATGTTGGGGCTGATTTGCACCATTAAGTAAGCAGAGCTATTCATTCAACAAAGGTTACTTAGGGACCAAAATATTGGAAATAGGGATCATCACGGACCAGAAGCTCAAGCCCCAGCATAGAAACAGCATTAAACCAACACAAGTGGCAATGATCTGCGGGCCACTTGCTAGACCTGAGGGCCAGATTTGGTCCCTGGGGTGCCAGTTGAATATCCCTGCTGTAAAGGCTACTCCAGCTGTAGGTTACGGGGCCCCACTTTGAAGAACACAGTAGTAGACGCTCTGCGCTCCCCCCCCCCCCCCCCCGCTCCCCACGCCCCAACAAGCATGTTGCAGGAGGCATCTAATTAGGGATGTCTGCTTTAAAGTCAGAATACATCTGCCTGAGAGATAAGAAACCAACAGTCTGCATACAATAAGCTAGGTCTGTAAAATGGATGTGTATGCAAAACTCAAGTTCTGGATCAAGACTAACGTCAAGGAGTGGGCAAACAACCAGAACTTTCCGCCAGAGTTTACAGCCGGTGAACGACAAGAAAAATAAGGAAAAGATACACAGCTAACTTACATCAAGACTGAACACAACTGTAAAATTTGTATCTTCAGGTAGACTGTTGTTGAATATGGGGTCGCCGGTTGTGTAAGCAGAAACCAGTTGGGTCAAGTTCTTCAAGGACAGCTCAGCAAGCCAGATTCTGAAAGTTGCAATATAAGGAAGCTGATGATAAATGACGGAGCATACACACTCAAAGCAAAACAATTCTGGTAAAGGAAATACACACAACAGATTATGAACATTTCAACCTGTCGTGTTTTTGTTTTTTTTAAACTGTGTTGTCTCCACAATGGAAGTTTGTTGCAGTTGAATTGTACATCTACTGCTCTCAATGAGAATGTTACATTGTAAGGCCCTAATCTCTTCCACAGTGTGACTCTTATACCACCATTTCCTGTATGTTATCTTTTTACTAACTTCTTAGTCTGCCCCAAAGTCTACTCCCATTCAACAACTCTTTTATATAAGACATTTCTGTCTCTGCTCTCTATATGCTCCAACTACGGCAATTCTGTTAGCCCTAATGATTCTAGTAATTGGTGGTGATTTAAACATATGATAACATAGCTTATCATAATACACCTTATGGCACGACAAAGGGTCATTTATTGTAATTTTGTTTTACAATGGACAATCTAAGCACCAAAACTAACCAAAGAAAAACGGGTACCTTGCCATCAATTGCTCTGTCAATAATTTGTATTGAACTTCTTTGACGCTCTTGTCTGTTGCTGCAGCAAGTTCCATAATCTTTCTTTCAGTTATGTAACGAAACACGTACAGGTCATCTGCTAGCTCCCCTGAATAAATTAGCAACAACATATATTATTAACTCTTGGTGTCCAAGACAGCTTTTGTAGTAACAAAAAGACAGGAAAGAGAAGTGGTAGAAGAAGGTAAGGAAAACATAAAGTGAAGGTAAGGAAAACATAAAGTATATTTTAGCTGTACAAAACTAATTACAATAAACAAATAAAGGACATTGCAGCAATTAGCCTTTATCAGCAAAACAATGACAAGAAACAAAACAGAACACACACAAGAATGAACTGACTGAAATGACTACATAATGGGATTTAAATATATAAACAAATGCAGCCAAGTAATATTAAACAACAGAATGACAAAAACTAGGTGATACTTACCAGGGCCACTGTGAATTGTAAAGTTATGATTTATCAAAGCAGAAAGTGGTGTAGTGTGTTACACTGAGTAAAATGACAAGTGTGTGGGTCAGACGTGTATTGTATGATAAATGTATTGGTCAGAAGACGTTTATTTGGCTAATGTGTGGGTCAGAAAAGTTTGGTTTAAGTTAGAAAAACTTTATGTGGTTCATATGTGGTTCAAAAGGGCTTTTAGTGGTTACAGTGTGGGTCAAAAGAACTTTGTGTGGTTCATATATGGATCAAAAGGGCTTTCAGTGGTTACAGTGTGGGTCAGAAGGACTTTGTGTGGTTTATATGTGAATCAAAAGGGCTTTCAGGGGTTACAGTGTGGGTCAAACGGACTTTGTGTGGTTAGTGTGGGTGGCTTTATGTGAAACCATGATATGTTCCCATTGTAAGCATCTGTTAATACATTTGATATTATTTTAACTATATTTTAATTTTTTTTTTGCCATTCACCACATTATTATTTTAATTTTATAATTCAATTAAACAAGACTTAGTCCCTTTAAGCACTCCCAATGTTTTTATTGTTGCCGGGGTCTCAGTTTAAAGTCAAGATTAAAGGTAACTTATGGGGAAATAGCATGAGCCAGCAAAAGAACCATGTGAGACAGAATAGACAGGGGGGGGGGGGTGGATGATACATTGGATGCATGAATGGACTGACCAGTTATAAAATAGTACTGAATCTCTGAAGATGTGATTTTACAGAAGAATAGGTAGTATTTCATGGAAGAAAAAAAGAGAAAAACAAACTATCAAATATAGAGGTTCTGGAAAGACTGGAAATGAAAAAGAGTTGAAGAAATAAATAAAAAAAAAAGAGAAGTGACATATTTGAAAAAAATAACTCTCTTATAAAAAAGCCCACTGGAGGGAAAAGTTGTGAGCAAGAGGCAAACAGCAATACAAGTGGGGTCACATTATCAAGACATAGACTAAAAGCAGTTGGGAGAGTGTACGTTCAGGGCGAAGGACATCATGTTGGAGATTAACTGCAGCCACCCATCACTGTGAAGACGGTGCCTGACTGAATGATTGAAATGGGTGATCATCTGCCTGGATGAATCAGTTAATGGATGGAAGAAAACATAGATAAATGTGAAAGCAATTTCATTACCCAGTGTCGTCTCATCCATTTCATTCTTTGCCTCCACAAAGTTTTTCTTTACAATATATGACTGAGCCCAGAGGTAGTCAGTCTTGATTTGGTAAACATCTAGCATGAATTTCTGCAACTTTTCAATGTTCTGAAATGATAAATATTTTCAGTATCTGACATGACATGACCCATAATTGTGTGGAAACAGAGAATAAAGGACCCGTTTACACGCCTTCAGATGTAGGCCTATTGGGCATATAGTAAAAGTAAAGGACTCTTTTCCATGCCATCAGATTTAGGCCTATTGGGCATATAGTAAAAGTAAAGGACCCTTTTACACGCCTTCAGATGTAGGCCTATTGGGCATATAGTAAAAGTAAAGGACCCTTTTACACGCCTTCAGATGTAGGCCTATTGGGCATATAGTAAAAATAAAGGACCCTTTTACACGCCTTCAGATGTAGGCCTATTGGGCATATAGTAAAAGTAAAGGACCCTTTTACACGCCTTCAGATGTAGGCCTATTGGGCATATAGTAAAAATAAAGGACCCTTTTACACGCCTTCAGATGTAGGCCTATTGGGCATATAGTAAAAGTAAATGACCCTTTTACACGCCTTCAGATGTAGGCCTATGGGGCATATAGTAAAAGTAAATGATCCTTTTACACGCCTTCAGGTGTAGGCCTATTGGGCATATAGTAAAAGTAAATGATCCTTTTATACGCCTTCAGATGTAGGCCTATTGGGCATATAGTAAAAGTAAATGACCCTTTTACACGCCTTCAGGTATATTGGGTATTTAGGGCTAGACCTATATTTTATAGACTTGGTGGGTGATTTGGTCAGCATTACACTGGCCACCTTTACTTCCCAGAACTGTACCTGGTACCCATTTAAGGCTGGGTCGACCTGGGGGCAAAAGTAATTTTCGAAAGTCTGGCCCCTGTCAGAACCTGAACCCAGGACCTTCCGATCCATAGGCAAGTGTCTAGCCGCTAGACCATGGCGGCATATGGTGCTAGAAGGATATTTTGTGGACCAATCGGCACTCGGTGGATGATGTAGTTAACCGACTTTATTTCCCTGCACTTTACCTGGTACCCATTTAAGACTGGGTTGACCTGAGAACCAAGATCATTTTGGGAAAAAAGAAAGTTCGGCTCCGTTGGGGTTTGAACCCATGAATATTATTGAATAGTTATAGTTTTCGAGCGGCTGTCAAATGGTTAAGATGGCTAAGCTTTCATACGGGAGAGCTAGGTTCGAATCCTCAATATGGTCATGGATTTTTTTTTTCTGTCAGGGGCAAAAATAAAATCCTTACCTACACAGTCCGTGGCGACAGCAGCAGATATGCGGCTTGAAATCCTCAGGCTCATAGATTCCACTGCCTTCACCTCAAAAAATGGTAAATACAGGCGGTAACTGGCAGGTATAGTCTATTTCTCCTAAGGGGAGCTGCAAGGTCTCGAGGCATGGTGTCCGCCTCGAGTGCTAAAGATTCCGGGTTCAATCCCTGGTAAGGGCTGGAATTTTTTCACGTGGCACTTGGCACTTCTAGTAATTCCCCCTGGTCTCTGGGTAGTAAGATCAGACGCCCGTGTGCATTGTTGCTCACGTAAGAAACTCCCTTGGCAGTTGGAAATTAAAAAGAGTAGCCTAACGGCGCTGCCCAGGCAAAATTTGGAGTTAATAATCTACCCAAAGTATTTCAGGATCCCCACGGGTGCTACAGAGCGTGTGCACTGTGCTGAGCTTCCTCGGACTCAGACATGTTAGAAGAAGAACGGAGCACTTATGGGTTACTATCCATGTCCTATGATGTCGATTCGTTGTTTAAAACCTCAAACCTCATACTTCAACTGAAAGTGTTTGATTTAGCTGCCAAGCCAAAAAAGGTTAAAGACTGGGGTGACCGAATGAGGAATGTGGTGAAAAGTATTCAGTAGACATTTTACAATGTTCATCAAATATAATGTATGGAAGGATTCTTCTTCTTCACTTCCTCTTTTGTCACTTTAGGTGTCGAGGGAAATATAAGGTTCTGGTTCTTGTTCTTCCAGCCATCTTGACCACAGACTCATTGCACTGTTCTAAAATTTCTCTAATGGTATCTTTCTGTATTGCTCTTTACTTCATGCTGTATATCCCTCTCCTCTTTTGGTAAATGCTTTGTTTAGTATGGTGCTGCAAGGTATGCCCTCTTAGTGGGCCAACCATTTTATCTGCTGTCTTTTATGACATCATTCTTGATTTTTGTCTCATCTAGTGCTTCCAGCACGTCTCTCAGTCATCTTATTTCTGTGGTTCCTAATGTTCTTTTCTGGTTTATTGTGAGTGACCATGTCTGACACTGGTAGCATAGGATGGAAATGAATATTCTATGTGTGAGATGTTTTATTCTTTCTTGGTGCTGATTGTGATTGACTTAGGCCTATGTATCAAATCGGAGACTAGCTGTCCCAAATACTTGGTTTGCTTCACCGCACCATGTAACAATTACTTCATACAATTTAAGAAAGTTAAAAGCATTTCAAAAACAAATGCCTGGGGAAAATGCTGAACAAAAAAATTCAATGAATTCAATAGCAGTGACAAAATAAGAGAAATGCCTGGGCAAACATTGGTAATAACAGTTATACGACAGAGAAGATAGTACTAGTACTGTACTGGACATACTCTGAAAAAGAGAAGAGCACCAAACACCAAACATGCACTAAAATTGGCAACAAAAGTATTGAGGAAGCAAGGAATTCCATGAGAAATACTGAAACGACCGTTGACGAGAGAGGCCAAAGGTGCTTGACTGGATTCCATCCACTTAGCGCTGTGTATGATATAAAATACCAAATAGGGGAGGGAAAGATTGAGGCTCCCCTTCGTGGCGGCGTGCCTGGATTGGAGGGAGCAGAAGTGATACTGCAGAAACACAGCATGCCAATAATGCAAACTACACAACTAGCAAAATACAGGAAAATAAACATAACTTCTCTTCGCAACGCTATACGAGGTAAGCAGTAGAACAACAGAAGAAAGAAGGGGATCTCAAGGCAAATGGAAATGAATCAACGAAAGAAGAAAAACATGTGAAATATTTGGTACATACATGTTTGGCTTCAACTTACCCGCTTGCTTTCCTTCAACATCGATATTGTCACACGGTACAGATGTGTGACTGTTCTCAGGGATTCGCTAAATTCTTGGTAATTCTTCTTCTTGTGCTGATTCCGTTCATTCTTGTACTCGTAAACATCTAGAGCTTTTTTGTACCGTGGAAGAATTCTATTTATATCTTCTGGAAAAAAAAATACAAGTAAATTTTGTACATTGAAAGAATTATATATAGATCATCTGTAAAATGTGCATATGAATTGTGTAATGCAATGGGCATTGGACACTCCCAGATATCTTTTCTTCTCCATAATCTGTTTTGTATATTTTGCACAAAGCTTTCCAACACAGCGATAGCATCCCCAATTATTCAACCCCCCCCCTCCCCCTCCCCATTATCATCATCTTGTGCCCTGTTGACAAGCATAGCAGTCATATTTTGCCACTGCACACAATCATTAGAATCACGGATCATGTCAGTGTTTTTGTCTCTCCCCGTCCATATGACCAAGCCATCCAGGTATTTATCCCTTTGCCTTCTCTTTTTCTCCCCCCCCCCCCCCCCCATAATTCTAGCCAGTTGTTATCAAGTTTATGAATCCATTCCTTCTCATGACATGTCCACACACACAAATATATACATCCACACACAAAGAAGAGAAATAACTGTCTTATCCCCTCACAGCCTCTTTATTCGTCTTTTTCCTCTTTGTACTCACTTTCACTTCATTCTACAACCCCACTGACACAAAGAAAACATTGTCGGGGGGGGGGGGGGGGCACCCATATGCACCGGAATATATTGACTCAAAGGCATCTTGAGCTAGCCTCCCCTCACCCCCCCCCCACCCCACCCCCAAGTATTTTTGGGGAAATGAGGTAAGCATTTTTTAAAATATTTTTTTTAAGCAGTGCTCTCCCATCATGAACAAACGTTCTCTTTTTAAGCATTTGTTCATACATTTTATATTAGTTAAAACTTTATATCTATTTGCCATTTGGCACACAATTATGATAATTTTATTATTTGGCAATTTAACACTCTTGAGTCCCAAGGAACGCATCATACGTTCATAGATTCCTTCCTAGAAGCCAAATGAACGCAAAATGGCGCCAATTTTACGTCTTTCTTGACCACCCCTTGGGCCTGTGATGCTTAACCCCCTGGGACTCAAAAAGTTAAAAGTGTCAAGTCATTTTCACATACATTATATTTATGTATTACCCTTCAGCATACAGTAATAATAACAATTATTATTTTTGTGCAATTTAACAAGGCCCCCCCCCCTCCCCCCCCCCGCTTTTTCCCGCTTCTTAGAAAATTATAGAAGACTGAAATGTTTTCTTCGTGGTTGAGCTCAGCTCCCTTCTAAATTGTCTGAGGAGGCGCCCCAAGAAGCCTAAGCCTTGTTTGAATGCTTTAAAAAAAAAAAAAAATAAATACAATGTTTTTTAAATAGTTGAGTTGAGTCAAAAATTGACATCACAGCACTCTGGGCATTCCCACTCATGCTCCGTCCTCATCTTCAGCAGCCAGCACAGAGTTCCAATACTGATGGTACCGGTCACAATCTGGTTAAAAGTCCGTCTTGCCTTTTCTCTGAGTGTAGTAAGCCGGCCAGACCCTCTGGTTACACCCAGGTGCCTCATTCTCTCCAGGCCTTACTAATCTTCTTTCTCTACTGATTCCGTTACTTTTTTTAAATAATGCGATTTGTATAAACACAAACTTAAAAAGAAAACATCTGTCCAATGTGGGCTGCTTAGCTTTCTTACACATTTAGGAGAATCTCAGCGCCTCTAGCCCTAAAGAAATTGGGTGCGGGAGGGGGGGGGGGAGGGGGGGGGCCCCTAGATGCATAAGTCTCAGGTTTCCCATCACATCTGAACTTGTTACAAACAACTATACGCAACACCAAAATATTACAAGAGTTACCCAATGGGAGAAATAATAAATTTATCAAAAAACCTCTTATTCTTCTACTTTTACAGCATGCTGAGCCCTTGAGGTTCATTGCTGGAGATATCACCCGCCTTCATTCATTTCTCTGGTTGCCTTCTCTTTCCAGTTGATGACACCAAGTGTTTGTATATCTGTCTGGATAATATCTCTCCATCAGCTTCTTGGTCTACCTCGTTGTCTACCATCATTCAACTCCCTGGTGTAAACAGTTTTCAACCTCTCTGTCATCTGACATTCTCTCAATATGCCCCAGCCATTTCAGTCTAATTAGCTTTTATGATGCTGGTGTTCAATGGTGATTTATTTAACCTTTATTTATTAATTTCACGTAGGTCAGTTCCCTTTCCCTTAATCCAATGATCGGGAGTCGCCGTGGTGTATCGGCTAGACGCTCACCTGCAGATTCGAAGGTCGTGGGTTCGGGTCCATACGGAGCCGGGCTATAAAAAAAATGACCTGGCTTCCAGGTGGATTCAGCCTTGAGTGGGTACCACGTGCAGTCCTCAAAAGTAAAGGTGGTCCGCGTAATGCTAACCACATTACCCACCAAGTGCCAATTGGTCCATACAATATAGGTCTTGCCCTATATGCCCAAAATGACTGAAGGCGTGGAAAATGGTCTTTTACTTTACTTTTGTATCCTTTGAGTAAAGACCCTCAGCCAACTCACATTAAGCTGTCTAATCTTCTGTTGACTACCAAAGCGCCCTGCATAGACTTTTGATGCAAGCCATTTACAAAAACGGGCATTGCACTCATAATACTGCACGTAATCGACCACCAGCAATTTCCACAGTAGTCTACAAGACTCCTCTTCCCATATTATCCATCTCTGTCTATAATTAATTCCTTTCTTCAAGTCTCCTACCACGTGTGCTTTCTTTCCCACTTCAGTTTTGCTTTGCTCCAGTATGGCAGATAGCAGGCTGACCACTGGCGCTCTAAAAAAATGTTTTTAGCCACGGCTCGCTGATGCAAAATCATAGTTTCTGGACCAGGAGTCCGAAGATTCCATAACCTAGCTACTCAGATGAATACTTGGTGCAACACTGTGAGCTATGGATATTGTGTGGAATATTTTTTTTTCTGTCGTGCCCGAAACAACTTGTAAACTGTGCTAAAAATTGCATGTGGCCGATTACGTGTGGTTTGGCGTGCATTTCTAACAGTATTACGAGTGCAATGGCGGTTTTTGTAATTGGCGTGCATATTAAAATGAGCTGCGATTTTGGTGGGAGACTGTTAGTGTTGGCACATCTGATGGCTGTCTGATACATTTATTTTGCATGTGCAAGCTTTAAGATTGTGCTTGAGCTGATATATTAATCACTAGTTTTCAAACTGAACGGTGAGGGACATTTTTTTACTGGCACAGGAAAGGAACAACTGTGGGTCAATCCATCGGCAGTGAGAGTGGAACCTCGACAACCACAGGTTTGAAGAGTTAATTTGCAGTGAAAAATTAGACTCTGAAATTACCTTGGTGGATCTTATCAATGGCTGACTTTGACAGTTGTGCATATGAGTACGTTGTTTCGACAAAGTCATACTCGCACGGAACGGAACATTGGCAGTTTTGTTCTGCTTTCACAGGATAGTCTTCTGAAAACATTAAGACAAGCACAAAGTAAAACAGATATGATTCATCATCATCATAGTTACAATCTTCATTATCCTTATCATCGTTTACAGGGCCACGATAGCTGGAAATAAAAGGTTCACCTTTTATCTTTCAGCTTGTCCTTTCACGGCCACTTTTTTGTCTTTTAAAGTGCACTTTTGTCCTCCAAAGTGCACTTTTTTTATCCTTCAAAGTGTACTTTTAATCCTTTAAAGTGCAATTTATATCCTTTAAAGTGTACTTTTAATTCTTTAAAGTGCAATTTATATCCTTTAAAGTGCACTTTTCAGACTTAAAGTGACCTTGTTTCTCAGGTTTCTTCCCCTCCATCCAGTGGGTGTTCCGCCGATATTTAATGTTTTCCTCTGGCACTTTTTCATCTGACACTTAATGCTGTTATGTTTCTTCAAATGACTTTATAATGGTCCGACCTTCATCTAATTTCTCAACATTTGATCTAATCCCAGTTTTATTTATAATATTCTTTCTTCTTCTAGTGTCATGATATTTGTCCTAATCATTTATAGCCTGTCAGTCAACCAGTCAGTTAATCAAAAAGTCAGTCAAACAGCCAGTCAGTGAACCAGTCAGTATGTCAATCAGACAACAAAGTTAATCATTCAATCAATTATTCACTCAGTCAACCAATCAGCCAATCACTCCAATAGTGATTGAGCGAATCAATCAGTTAGTCATTTTATTAATCAGTCATCAATTAATCATTCCCTCAATCATTCAGTCAGTCAGACAGCGAATCAGTCCATCGGTAAATCAGTCAGTCAGTCAGTCAATGAGGTTAGGACAAAAAAAAAACTCCCTTTATATTTAAACAGGTAACTAGGTATAAACAACACAAACTGATGGTAGCAGTGACTCGGGCACTTACTTTGTGCTGGCTGCAGACAGTTGAGGTACTGTGCAAGTGTACACACTGCGAAATCTGCAATCATTTCAATTTTGGTCACTACACCAAAACATTTTTTTTAAATGTACAATGTTAGACCAATTATTTTATAATGGTCATTTAAAGGGATATTTGTTGATACATTTGCACACGTTTTTTGTCCCTATAATATTGTTTAAGCAGGAAAATAAAAAGAATCCAACTGCCTACCCAAAAGCATGTCGTAAGAGTCGACTGTATGTGTCTGGGTTGTTTGCATGTGTGTTTTACAGCGTGTGTCTGTGTGTTTGTGAGACTGTGTGTATGTGTGTGTGTGTGTTTGTGTGTGTGTATGTATGTATGATGTATGTATGTGTGTATGTGTGTATGTGTATGTATGTATGTATGTATGTATGTATGTATGTATGTATGTATGTATGTATGTATGTATGTATGTATGTATGTATGTATGTATGTATGTATGTATGTATGTATGTATGTATGTATGTATGTATGTATGTATGTATGTATGTATGTATGTATGTATGTATGTATGTATGTATGTATGTATGTATGTATGTATGTATGTATGTATGTATGTATGTATGTATGTATGTATGTATGTATGTATGTATGTATGTATGTATGTATGTATGTATGTATGTATGTATGTATGTATGTATGTATGTATGTATGTATGTATGTATGTATGTATGTATGTATGTATGTATGTATGTATGTATGTATGTATGTATGTATGTATGTATGTATGTATGTATGTATGTATGTATGTATGTATGTATGTATGTATGTATGTATGTATGTATGTATGTATGTATGTATGTATGTATGTATGTATGTATGTATGTATGTATGTATGTATGTATGTATGTATGTATGTATGTATGTATGTATGTATGTATGTATGTATGTATGTATGTATGTATGTATGTATGTATGTATGTATGTATGTATGTATGTATGTATGTATGTATGTATGTATGTATGTATGTATGTATGTATGTATGTATGTATGTATGTATGTATGTATGTATGTATGTATGTATGTATGTATGTATGTATGTATGTATGTATGTATGTATGTATGTATGTATGTATGTATGTATGTATGTATGTATGTATGTATGTATGTATGTATGTATGTATGTATGTATGTATGTATGTATGTATGTATGTATGTATGTATGTATGTATGTATGTATGTATGTATGTATGTATGTATGTATGTATGTATGTATGTATGTATGTATGTATGTATGTATGTATGTATGTATGTATGTATGTATGTATGTATGTATGTATGTATGTATGTATGTATGTATGTATGTATGTATGTATGTATGTATGTATGTATGTATGTATGTATGTATGTATGTATGTATGTATGTATGTATGTATGTATGTATGTATGTATGTATGTATGTATGTATGTATGTATGTATGTATGTATGTATGTATGTATGTATGTGGATGTATGTGTATACTGGGTGCCAGTGTGTGTGAGTGAGTGAATGGGGTGGCGTCTTTATGTGGGTGTATGTGTTCGCGCGCCAGCGTGCGCACATATTTTACCACCCATGCTTTTGTTTTTGACTTGATATTCATTTTACGCCCCGTACCACGATAAAGATCCTTGCAGTAAAAATGATACTAACGTTTTAATGTTAAAGTCTAATGTTGAATCAATACTGCTCTATGGGGCTCGGAACTTTGCCTATATTTACAGGCACCACAGAATACTGGACATATGTTCACATACGCAATAGAGCGATCCCAGATTTGGCCAGGTAGCATTCCTGTGGAAACTCAGCTGCAAGGATTATCAGAGAACAACAACGAATCTTATCTCAAAACCACTGGATGAGAGATTAAAAAAAAAAAAAACGTGAGGGCTGAATCTAAGTGTAGACATAGCTATATACATTTTTCGACTGTCTTCTATGCCTTCAACTATTTTTGGTCTCTCTTATTTCTTCTATCCGTGTCAATCAGTACTTAGAACTAAGCTCTCATGATATACACTTGCTTACCCCCTGGCATGTAGAAATCCTTGCACTGGCATTTATCAGTGACATATTTTACAAAGCAGTCAGTCTGGCAAGTTGGTAGCCCATAGTTGTAGGTTTGATTGGACACATACTGTAGCATTCCTGGTCTGCAGTTATCATAAGGGTAACCCAATCGATGTTCCTTGGAAGAAAAACAGTTATTTTATGTTATCACAGTCTACTTAACTGCACATTAGACATTCCCATTTTTGTACTTATACTCAGTTTTTCCATGCACCAGCCACACCAATGTATCTCTGCTGTTTGTTCCCACCAGGAGCTGTTTATAATACCTCCTGTCCCGGCTCGAAGGCGGCATAGACGTGCTTCACTATACTTTACTCCCATGTCACGCAATCGTGTTAATGTCAGAGATTTGTCGTTACCAAATGGATCATGTGGAAACGGTTGTGATAAGATGCCAAAATAGACTCAATGCACTTAAGACTATGGCTGCAATGGACATAGAGCAGAGAATGCTTTTCACAGCACATTAGCACTTGGTTCTCTCACTGACTGATTAAGGACTAGGACTGCTCACTGTCTCAGTCAACTGGTTAAACAAGAGCGCACACAGAATGCAGCTATCCGGGTCATTTTGGGATGTACTAGAGACACCCTGTCGGCTCTGTGGTTAAGTCGAAGCGAAAGCTTCGTAATGCCGGGATTCCGGGTTCGATCCCAACTGCGGGCCATGGGCCTTGCGTTGGTTTCGACAGTGGTATCAAGAAAGCCGACCGCCCAGAAGCAATGGCAAACTACTGAACGTAGATTTGCCTTGAAAACCCACACAACAGTTAGGGCTGTTGTGGTTGGTTATGCAACGTCCTGTAAAGGATACGCAACTAACCTAGAGACACCCTAGTGTTGTGTATGCTTCTTCTTCTACTTCTTCGATCCTTCTGTCAGAAAACATATCAGGAGGCTGGTATCCTTTATGAAAGCTATCGTGCAGTCCATATCCTCTGGTGTAAAATACAGTTTTGTCTTCATTGTGACTGGAACAAGCCAGATTGTGTCTCTGCTGTCAGCATACAGTCGTTGTCAGTAAATAGTCGACAGTGTTAGAGCATATGCTCAGTATTTTCGAGTGCCACGCTGCAGGAACACGTCTCCGTGTTTCCTACACCGCAAAGTTTGAACATATGTTGACGAAGTCTGTTGTTTCCAGTCCTTAGTCTGAATATAAAACACTGCTTCTCTCTAGAGAGGCGATGAAGCGAGTCTTGGGAATAGAATCTGGTGTGTGTATCCAGCCACCTTTCTTGGATACTAGATTGTATTAATTTGTTCGTCTCTGGGTGGGTTAAGTCACTATTTGGTTGTACCATGTCATTGCCGCTCCTGGCCAATCTGTCCGCTATTTCATTGCCTTCCAAGCCACAGTGACCTGGAATTCACTGCAGTATAGATTGCTCGACTGAAGAGCCTAAGTAAATCAGCTGTTGCGTCAAGTCTACAAACTGAGTGTCTTTTGGGTTAACAATTGCTTGTAGAACTGACATAGCATCAGTCAGAAAGACCACTTTGCTATATTTGCTGTGCTGCTGTTGTCCATTCAGGAAATAACATACCTTCTGACTAAATGAATGAACGGCTCTGAGGTTACATTGAACATACCTGCTTTAGACGCAGTGCCACAAATGTGTGACTCCCAGCCGCTACAGCTTGTCCAAACTGCGCCACCAAAGGGTACTCTCTTTTCATGTGAACTAAGATATGAACTCCCGATGCTACGTTTGGCCCTGCCATCCTCTCATATTCCTCGACATTTAGGGTCAGCTGAAGACCTTTAGACAAGCCTGTAGAGAGACGGCATGTCACGTGAGTGTGAATCCATGTGTCAAGTAAAATGAAGTATTTAAAAAAAAAATCACTTGTGGGTTCATGTGTCCCATTGTGGGGAAAAACAAAAACAGACCAACTGCCTCCCTAACAAGCATTTCGTAGTACTCTACTAACTGGGGGCTTCCTTCGAAGTAGAGTTCATCCGCCAAATCGGCAAGAAACTGTTTTGTGTGGAAGAAGGATTATATGTAACTAACAATAAACTGTGCTAGTCATTTGGTTGTTTCTGTAGTATCATTTAACCTGGATGGGGTGCAGAGGTGCTAAAACACACTTGTTGGTGCAGGAAGACCAAGGTACAAACAAACCAAAGCCTGTCTACCCCTCTCTCTGCAGTTATCTTAGACATGGGATCCCAGCCGGGGTCCTGCTCGGCGTAGATAACATCAGTCTTTTCTCAAATTAGAGCACATCGGCCTGGAAGGCGAGGAACCAACAGTCTGCACACAAATAAGCCAAACCTGCAAACCATTTGTGCACGTACAATTAAAATCTTAGAATAAGACCACATTTTCAGAAGTGGGCACACAATCAGGAACTTTCAGCTGGAGTGTACAGCCCGAAAACATTAGGCAGAAGAAGAAGAGGAAGAAGAAGAAGAAGAAGAAGAAGAAGACGAAGAAGAAGAAGAAGAAGAAGAAGAAGAAGAAGAAGAAGAAGAAGAAGAAGAAGAAGAAGAAGAAGAAGAAGAAGAAGAAGAAGAAGAAGAAGAAGGAGGAGGAGGAGGAGAAGAAGAAGAAGAAGAAGAAGAAGAAGAAGAAGAAGGAGGATGGGAAGAAGAAGACATAGATTTAACCTAGATAGACCTCTTGTGTACAGTATGAAACTTACTGGTTTCACAAGGATAGTATGCAAAGCAAATAATACTTTCACTGTTATCTACCCGTAGTTTGCGAGGGGTGATAACTGGAGGTTGGTGCTGTTTGGCTTGAAGCCGCCGCACCTCAAGGGATAAGAGGCAAAAGAAGAATTACACTTCATTTTCTTGTTGACATTCTGCTCTCTTTTTGGTAAGTTTTTTTTAAGCAAGATTGCTGAAAGTTAAGAAATGTTCCAAAGAACACAGGAAGAACAGAGAGCCACCGTGATGTAGCGCCTAGACGCTCGCCTCCTGATCCTAAAGTAGTGGGTTTAAATTCAAACTAACCAGACATTTTTTCTTCTAGGACTGACCTTGGCTCCCAAGTAAACCCTGCTTTAAATTGGTAGAAGGTAAAGTCGAAAGAAGTAAAGGCAGGCGGCATAACGTTGACCTCATCACCCAGCGAGTGCCAGTGCTTCTATAAAGTACAGGTCTAGCACTATATGCCCAATAGGCCTTACGGCGTATTAACGTGTCCTTTGCATGAAGGATGGAAAAACAAGAACTATAAAAGACATCACATAATTGCTTGCAAATAAATCAACAAAAGAGGCACCAGAAAAGTAGTTACATAGAAGCCATACCTGGAGTGTGCACTCTGAGATCTCGATTTGAATTAGGCCCATTGAAGGTAAAACACAGGCCATGGTCAGTTGTGATAGTCGTAAAGTTATCAACACCACACTCGTCTTCTCCCCATTTACATCTGATGACATGAGAACGAAATAGGTTCGGGTTGTTCTGTGGTCGACCGATTCATTACTGGTATATTCTAAGACTTACATATTCTCAAATCATCCATTAGGTGTGAACTACTTCGTTGTAAATTGATGCATGCCAAACAAATCAAAAGTCACGACTGGCTGACGTTCAACCTCACCAGTACATTACATCGAGCAATAAACACCCGATGACACAAAGTGCCTCTATTCTTATGAGGATCACCAGGGGACAGGCCCCAGAAACCCAGTTCAGCCCATAGGTTGGGTTATATTAGGGCCTCCCGCAACAGCCAGTGTGGGAGCTTTAAAACAACAACAAACTGCGTCCGACACTGGGACGCAGAATCTATAACCCAAAAGTCGCTCCCTCAGACGTTAACACATATCAAGAAAATTCCTGTACAGATGAACAAGAATTGTTACATGTGGACTTAGATTACCCATGTCTTTACGATTTAAAAATTGACTATTAAACAGGTACTGCTGTTTTCTTAACGCAACGAATTTCTTTGTTTGACTAATAATTTGTAAAGTAAAGGTCCCTTTTCCACGCCCTTAGGCGTATAGGGCATATAGGGCTAGACCTATATTTTTATAGACCAATCGGTACAAGATGGGTGATGTAGTCAGCATCATGCCATCCGCCTTTACTTCCCGAGACTGCATCTGGTACCCACTCAAGGCTGGGTTGACAAGGGAGTCGAGGTCATTTTTGACAAAAGTCCGGCTCCGCCAGGGAGCAAACCACGACCTTTCGATCCGCACGCGAGCGTCTAGCCGCTACTCAACGGAGACTCTAATAATTTATGCATCCCTTAAAAATGTATATACATAGATTGAAGATTGTTTTAAAATCACTTGACATGTGCAGTGATCCGTGGTGATAGCCTATCCAGCATACAATGAAAAATTCCCAACTCACTGGAGACTAATGCTGTAGATAAGGGTTATTCAACTAAGTTTACTCAGGGGCTAACATTTCTGAAACTGCGAATTATCATGATCGTTACAAGCCAGAGACCCGAGCCCAAGCATTGAAAGACCATCAATACAATGCAACTGACCATGATAAGCGGGCCACTTGCTGGGCCTCTGAGGGCCACATCTGGCCCGCGAGCCGCCAGTTGAATAGCCCTGCAGTAGATGATCACCTGAGAGGGAGATGCCTATGACGCGTGCAATATGATGTTTTGAAAAGTTCAGTTACTTAAACAACTGAAAGTATACTGAGTCTTTACTTTGAATCTGTGTCTGTTTTGTCATATACTGCAAATAAGGCAACATGAAAACTAGATGTTTATTTACGAGAAGAAGAAGTAAATCAGCTCATATATTAACAAATAATATTTTACATCATCATCAGTCAGCAAGTCCTTTACAGAACGTCGCATTCTTCAAGGTACGCCTGAAAGTATCCCTTTACCTAGCCAGCTTTATGGCCTCATGTGCTTTCAATGCCAATGCATCCTCAATGTCCTGTATCCATCTTCACGGTGGTCGCCCTTGCCTCGCCTTCCACAAACGGCACCCTCCATCGCCGTCTTTTCTAAGCCACCATGACACTTAATGTGGCCAAAATACTTCAATTTTCTAAACAGGATGCTATTTATGTTTTTACAAGGACACGATTATGACAGGTCACTGAGTTGCAGATTTAAAAAAATTGGGCACGACATTTGGAACTGACTATAGGTGTTGCCAAGACAATTTGGAAGCGAGGGAACAATGCGGGGGCACAAAAAGATCATTATAGTCTGAAGAGAATGGTGCAGCCAGGAATGGGGATCTCGCGGACGTTAAACACACAGAGGAAAGAGAAGACGGATATACAGACAGCTAATGGTAATATTGGAACTGCAACTCTGTGCTGGCTTCTGAAGATGGGAAGGTAGGTTTATGGGAAATTCCCGAATGCCGTGATGTTAATTTTTAAGTCAACCTAACTCAATTGCGCCCAGGAATTTAGATTTACCCGAGACACACACAGCCAAACACATCCGATTTCACGAATTGCTAAATTATCACCTTTTCCCGTGGAACAAAAATCGGCCAGCAGCTAGAGCGTACTACATGAGAACAGCAGGCTACAAAGCAAGAGGCCGACCAAGGAAGAGATGGGTGGATGGAGTAAAAGAAACAAAACAGAAACGCAGTATGACATTAACACAAGCTATACAATTAGCAAATGAAGAAAAATACATTAAGCTCCTCTTTGTGACACCTCATGGCATAAACAGAAGGACAAAAGAAAAAGAAGACGTCATCTTTTACCATATGATTGTTAAGAAGAAAAGGGGCTATTCTTATCCCCCTTTTAATGGGGTCCCGAAACGGACACGAGGAACTGCTGATATTACTACAAGGGCGAATACAACTATAACTAATACCTCTACAGTAAGTTATATTTTCATTTATAGTCAATGAGAAACATTTACATACTTCAGTAGCGACTACAGCTAAAACTGACACGTCTACAGTGATTGATTCATTCATGTATAGCCGATCGTGAACACTTACATAGCTCAGTATAGAGCTACAGCTAGAACTGACACGTCTACAGTGATTGATTCATTCATGTATAGCCGATCGTGAACACTTACATAGCTCAGTATAGAGCTACAGCTAGAACTGACACGTCTACAGTGATTGATTCATTCATGTATAGCCGATCGTGAACACTTACATAGCTCAGTATAGAGCTACAGCTAGAACTGACACGTCTACAGTGATTGATTCATTCATGTGTAGCCGATCGTGAACATTTACATACCTCAGTAGCGACTACAGCTAGAACTGACACGTCTACGCTGATTGATTCCTTCATGTATAGCCGATCGTGAACATTTACGTTGCTCAGTATAGAGCTACAGTTAGAACTGACAAGTCTACATTAATCGATTCATTCATGTATAGCCGATCGTGAACATCTACATACCTCAGTAACATGGTCTCTTTGTGATTGCCCAGGAGACGAATCATCTCGTCAAGACTCATCCTGGAATGCCCAGTCTTCTCCAGAAGTGTCATGGTCAGCGATCCTGTCATCATCTTGTTGACAACGTCGTACAAATCAGCTTCCACTGCTGCGGTGATCCTGCCACAGATAATATATATCCACGATATTGTGGCTTGTTCAGATACCTACACGTAAACAAGGTAAGTAACGAAAACGACCCTCTTCATGCACTGGTTCATCGGGCATCGGATCCATTTTTAAAAAAAATCATGAAACAATAAAAAATGAAAATGTATATCTCTCTACCTGTATGCTAGTCCTGACATATGGGTGCGAATCATGTGCAATGATATTAGCTCACGGAAGCCAGCCTCAGGCCTCAGAAATGAGGTCTCTGAGATGGGTGGTCCAAGGGACAAGAAAGGACAAAGTTCACAGTCAAATAATATATAATGACCTTAAAATCCACGCCTTATAAACTCGAGCGTATCAGTCACAGTTACGATGTTTGGGATCTGTATGCACAATGGGAGGAAAATCGGTTACCACGGCGGGCATGGCAAGAACCAGGGAACCAGACCTCCAGGACGACCCAGGGTCCGCTGGAAAGACAGCATCCCACAGTCCCTGACTGACAGAGGACTGGAATGGAACTAAGCCAAATATAAAACTATTGATAGAGACGTCTGGCGATCTATCTAGCAAAACTCTACACCCTAAGGTAGAAAAAAAAAGGGGGGGGGGGTGGTGGGGTCGATTAGGTAAAGTTAAAAAAGAAATGTCAGTGCAAACGAGTAGAGCGAGGCAAACTCTAATATCAGTCATAAACGACAGAATGAACGTCGCGGCTGATAACCCTTCAAACAGTGTACGACACAAGCGGACAATGATGCAAGGACAGATAAAATAACTTATCTTCGCGGTGCTGTCACAAAATCTCCATTTAATTCTAGATAAGATTTTTGCAGACCAATCGGTCCATGGTGGATGATCAACATTGCACTGGTGTTTATAGTGTCTCAAAAAGTTTTTTCTGTAACTCTTTATGTCTCAGAGCAATACTGGGCTATGTGCTTCTAACCAAAACAATTACTGAAGATAAAAACTTTATAGGATAGAACCATGAGCATCATGTAGCAGGTCCGTTGCAGAATGTCGCTACCATCACGGTCTGCATGAAAGAAACTCCGTCTCTCACCAGCTCTTCCGCTTAGTTTACTTTCATATTGATATGACCAAAATATTTCAGCTTCTAAGACAACATACTGTTTATTAGTCAATCGTCCTTGATGTTCAGATCTTTTAAAATGTCAATATTTATTCTTTTCTTTGTCCATGATATTCTGAGAATCCTTTTATAGCATTTCAACTCAAAATCCTATATTTTCTTTCTCAGAGACTGGGAGATAGTCCATGACTGACATCCGTATGTTGCCACAGGGAAGATGCATGCTCTTACATTTTTAATTTTCATTTCCTTGCTGGTGCTTAAACCATAGACTTTTAATGTTGTTTAATCTTTGTATTGCTATGACTCCTTTTGATTTCTGTCGAACAGTCTATATTGCTATTTATTTTAGAGCCTAGAAATTCAAAGTGTATGACATTTTCAATTTCTTTATAATTTTTTTTTTTCTGCAACAGACAGTTTTGTCTGTGGACATTATTTTTGTTAACTTCAAACTCAAGAATAGGTTTTGATATTCGCTGTGATTTTTGGACAGATATGATTAAATGTTCTATTTCTTTTACACTGTTCGAAAAGAGGACTGTCACTTGAACAGCAAAGTTCCGGAACAGGGTTGCCACCAATTATGAGCGGATCATAACTGTCACAAGTCTGGTCATTAGTGACATTTGTCATTATGTTTTTTGTGTGTGCATATATATTGAATATGTATGGTGAGAGAATGCACCCCTGCCTCACTCCCTTTTGCACTTCGAACCAATCCGATGTTTTACCAGATGCTCTGATGGTTGCTTCTTGTTCATGATATAAATTTTCAATTAAATGCACCAAATTGCGCTGGAAACTCCAGACTTCTCTTGTTACTTCACGATTTCTGATGTTTGACACAGTCAAAGACCTTGCTGTAATCACTGAAACAAGCATGAAGCTTGTCACATATCACTCCTGTCACGCGCCTGATATAAGGATTTCTCCTTCAGAACCAACAGCACTCAGAAATAATTATGTTGAGTCGTTTGGCTCGTATTGGTCTAAGGGATTCCCCGTGGCCAATATACGCTCAACTTATTTCTGGAGTAGGGCAACTCAAGTATTGGCACTACAAAATATATCTGTATATGAATACAATATTCCTAGGCACACTTGGCTGGACACCCCCACTACTTATTAAAGAAAGCCCCCAGGTTATGATAGTTCATTATCATAACCATGTTAACACATATATTTAAGATTCATCTGGTAATCTGGTAATCTGGTAATCTGGTAGTCTTAGTTTCACCTTCATAGCAAACGAGTCACCCCATCTTTGCTCCGCTCCTGTGCCAATGAAAAACACACAGAATGTTTATCACAGTATTAGAATTGCAGTTCATCATTGATGGTAGCAGAAGTCACCAACAGATCAGCAGTTGCTCACACGATAAAATTTAATCACATACGGGCACCACAACACTGCACGACAGGCATCGCGCCATTTTCTGAATCTACAATTCACACCAACACGTTGGTCACAGTCGAAAATACATTCCAAATGCAATCCGCAGCTCACAGGGTCACGCCATGCATTCAACTCAGAAGCTGGGCGACAAAACTATATCCAGTCTACAAATGGAACAAAAATGCATCAGCCACCGTCCGGCAGAAGCAAAAAAATTTGCCTCTGTTTCGAACAGTGCCGCTGCCTAACGTCCATTTTGACCGGAAGCCTTAAGATTCATACACACACAAATGCTAAACACTTAAAAAAGGTGAAATAGAGACACCTAAGTCAGCCATGAAAATGAATGCATGTAATCAATACAACATATACATATATATAATAGTGAAGTAGATGCCAGATCTCAATAGCTGGATTCCAGAATACAATGTCCAGATTGCAAAGACAACTAAACAGCCAGAATGATCTGGAGATGACACAAATTCATCCTCGGGAAACATGAGGGCTGTGAGGAATATAGCAAAACATGGCATCAAACTGGCACTTATCCTCTTTCTATCGTTGATGCTTCCCTCAGCTCATGATAATTCGACTGTCTTTGGTAACTCTGCCTCAACTAGATCTTAGTCCCAGGAAAGCCGGCAGAATAATACCGCTAAATTTCAATTCATGCGTTGGTAAGAAGTAGTTCCTTGTATACAGGAGCAAGGAGTAAATCGGTTTCTAAGAAACCTCAAATAACTCTAGTAATATTTATCCAATAGTTGCGAATTTGAAAATGACGCTAAGTCAAAGCAACTAGAAGATGTAGATATTATAAGTATATCCGATAAAGGCATATATCGATATAAGGGACTATATACCTTTCAGGACGAGTCCAAGTTTGAATGTTGTGTCGACCCCAGGTAAGACAGGTCTCGACTATGTTAGGGTGATGCGTAATGGCTTATCATTCCACGACAGAGCTCTACGTTGTATTCTCTACATTTTCCAATTTTTTTTTCATCATATTAAAGATATGATCCCTAGTTCCTCTACCCTGTCTGAAACCAGTATTTCTTGTAGCTCATATTATAGTTTCCTTTCAACTTCTTCATGATATTTCGTAGAAGGATTTTGCTAGTATGACTTATTAGTGCGATGGTACGGTAGTTGGAGCATAGTCACAGATGTCCTTTCTATAAGAGAGGGATATAGATTGTTCTTTTCTATCCTTTATGCTCAGTGCACAGACGATAATTGTCTCAGTTATATCTGCCTGCTACTGAAATATTTAAAAAGCTAACATATACCCCTCCTTATCTTTGTCCACCCATGACATCATGAGAACTCATTATTTTTTTTAAAGGGATTAACGACAAGCGAGAGAGAGAAAGAGAGAGGAGAGAGAGAGAGAGAGAGAGAGAGAGAGAGAGAGAGAGAGAGGGAGAAGGATAGAAAGAGAAAGAAAGGGAGAGAGAGAAAGAGAGAGACATAATGTTTAATACACAAAGGAGGTAAATTTTGAGCTAAGAATTGACGTCTTAGCACTATGGACATGCCCACAAACACTTCGTCCCTATCATCAGCAGCTGCAATGAGTTCCAACCCCGATGGTACCAGTAGCAGCCTGATTATATGAGAGTCTTGTCTTTACTCTGATTGTAGAGTGTCGACCAGATCTCCTCGTCACTCCTAGTTGTGCCACTCTCTCCAAACCATAATGATCTTTTCGTGTCTCTGAATCGCTCACTTGCTCCAATAGGACCTTGACCATATTTAGCTTGTCCTGCATCCCCCTCCCAACCAGCCAATCTGTCTGTCTTTTCATTTCCCAACACTCCTACATACTCCTGCGAAAATATCCAAAGAAGGCTAACTACCCCTATCTACCCCTTAAGCAATCTTCTCCACTTTGCATGGAGCATGTATATCTCCATCTGAATTACCACACATGGTAAGTCGGTAATAATCACAACACGTTCAAGACCCTTTGCCGCACCACTCGATCCAGTTAAGTTAGTTACGTATCCTTTACAGGACGTTGCAGAACCAACCCCAGCATTTTTTCATTGTTGTGGTTTTTCTAGACAAATAAATTTACGTCCATTAGTTTTCCATTGCTCTCTCAACGGTCGGCTCCTCGATACCATTGTCGATACAAAGCAAGGCGCAGGGCACACAGCTGGGATCGAACCCGGCACCCTGGCGTTACGAAGAGCGTTAGCAACGCCCTAGCCACAGATGCCGACTTCGCTCCTGTACACAATGACAAAATGGAACTAACGAACACAGAAAGAAAGAAAGGAAGAGAACTATTATCATGATCATCACCACCAACACTGCCACCACCATTATCTTCATCATTACCTGAGCTTCTCTCCTGGACAAATGGGTGCCAGTAGTCATTACAGATTGCATTAAAAAAAAAAAAGGTGCCGGTACTCACTACAAAGTGTCTGTTACAGTAGCCTGAAGAAAATGTACCTTAAAAAAAATGCCAGAGAAACAAAAACCAGAATCTTCTTCGTCACCACCTCCATTTTTTCCGCTTCGGGTTTCGAAGGAGATATAACGTTCTATGTCTTGTTCTTCTGGTTGCTTCAACCATGTAAGCACGTCTTGCTGTTGATTTAATCTTTACCATAACTTATTTATGTTTTGTATTTATTGAATCGCTTCGCATATGACACCTTAATACAAACAAACAGCAACATCTGTAAAAAAAATTAACAATAAACAAAATAATTGAAGAAATGAATGATTGGTAAAAACTAACTTATAGGAGTTTTCGTTGCAGATCGTCAAAGAAGGAAACTCGACAAAGCCTTGGTGTTTCTGTTCGACGAAGACTGTCTTTGGGTTGCTAAAGAAGTAGAGAACCTGCTTGTAAACTTGCAGAGACAGGGCACACAAACATCCCAGGATCAATATCATCCAGATTACCCTGCGTAGATAAAATGACAAGAAAATAATTTTGTCTGATTAAAATCTGCTATAGAAATGTGACATTGTGCTACCAGTGCCAAACATTGACCCTTACTACAACTAATGAGCGGAAGATAGTAACAACATGGATGAGATGTCTCAGAAGAGCTGCCGTTGTGACAAGAAGAGATACAATCAGGATTGAAAAAACTATAAGAAGACAAGGACTGAAACCAGTCATTCAATTCATTAAAGAACAACAAATGAGATGGTTTGGCCACCTGACGAGAATGCCCTGGTACCAGCTGCCACAGAGAGCCACGCTGGAGAAATATAATTAACACAGAGCAAGGGGAAGACCATGCAAGGCATGGACGATACCATCAGGAGCAAGCTAACAGAAATTAATACCAACTTGTACAGTGCATTGGAAAAAGCGCACAAACGATCCTTACATCTCCTCCCAACATCTCGCTGAAGTAAATGGTGGAAGAGACGAAGAATAAGATAAAAATGGATAAACGTAAAACAATGGATAGAAAAACTGGTACTTAATTTATAACTTACCCCTGACGTCACGACAACGTCACCGGAGACATTCCCAATAAATTCTAGGGTGTTCAGGTTGTAGTTTCTCGCGATTGATCTACAGCCAAGTTTAGGGTTAGGGTTAGGGTTAGGGTTAGGGTTAGGGTTAGGGTTAGCATTAGAAGACACTAGATGAAAACTTTAAAAAAAAACACACACAACAGCCCACTTCCACCCCTTGAAATAATGGACTGTCAGGTCAGCTGTGGATTTCCCACGGGGATTTCGTGTTTGGGGTACGTTATAAATTAAGAACCGAAAAACTGTCTACCGGCTATATTTGTTAAAACAGTTCTTCCCTGCAGGATCGCATTTGAAGGATTAACATTCAAATCAAACTGGTACAACTCCGGGAAACCCTGTTCAACTTGGTGGAATACTGATACATACCTGGTTAGTGCCTTGTGGGAGAGCGTGTACAGTTCGGAGGAGCTGATGGATCACCACAGTCTGGTGAGATGGATGCAGCGGGGAGTGACGAGAGGTTCTGGCAGATGCTCGAGGCTCAGTGGAAAGGCAAGGCGGATGTTTAATCAGAATGCTACTGGCACCATTAGTATCGGAACTCTTCCCTGGCTGCTGAAGATGGGGACGGAACGCTCATGGGAATGCCCCGAGTGCTGTAATGTCGGTTCTTGAATCAAATCAAATCAAATCAAACCCTGTTCAACCGTATATCCACATAGCACAGTAATATTTGGGCACCACAAAGCGGTTACGAAGTAGCTAGTAGTCCGACGTCGGTGACTGGGTAGTTTTTACCCTCATATTCGTATGTTGTATGGCAATATACCAAGGACTTCAAAACAAACAAAACAAAACATGGGGGGGGGGGGGGGGGGGCGGCTCTCAAGTCTCTTAACCATTTTCTGGCCTGGGGTCTAAGTCGTATTTGCTACAATGACCACCAGCCCTACCACCATCACCACCACAACTACTACTACCACCACCACTGCTGCTGCTACTACTACTATTACACACTGCTACTACTTCTGCTACCACTTCTGCTACTACTACTACTGCTACTACTACTACACACTGCTACTAAAGCTACCTCTACTACAACTACTGTGGCTGCTACTACTACTGCTGCTGTTGCTACTGCTGCTGCTGTTGCTACTAGGGCTGTACCGAATAGTGATTTTCACTATTCGGCCGAATACGAATAGCTGGACCAACTATTCGGCCGAATACGAATACGAATAGTAAATCATTATCATCAGGTGCTTTGCCGACTGGCATGAGCGATTATGCCTTGCCACAATCTGCGATCTCCTGCAGCATGTATTAGTTCGTGTGCTGACACACTTCCATGCCATGCAACAAGACTGTCAAGAATCTTCTCTCGTTGTCTTCCTCTATATTTCCTTCCATAGATCTTTCCAGTGGTCACCAGATGTTCCATTTTCCCTCATCTTATAACATGGCCGAAAAATGATGACTGTCTCCTGCTGATGTATGTGAGTAGTTGTCTTCGGGCTCCCGCCTCTTTTAAAACCTCTTGGTTGCTTTTTTCTGGCCGTTCAAGGTATTTTAAGCATTGTTCTGTAAAACCACATCTCTGAGGCCTCAAGAAATTGTTTGGCCTGCCTACCGATTGTCCAGGACTCACAGCCATATGTTAAAACTGGATGTATGTAGCAAGCAAGAAAGCATAAGCTTTAAAAAAACACACACACACACAATCGTTCCGTGTTGGCAGAATTAATGCAGCTTCTTGTCTCACTGGGGGTATTTCCAGCTGTGCTAAACAGACGTTGTTCACTTGGTACACTCGTATGTGGTACACAAAGTAACGCTTGACAGTATAAACCAAGGTGGGATATCTTGATATGTTTATTTCCCACTAGTCCAGAAACAGGTGTAAGGTAATCACTATTCGTATTCGGCCCGACCGCAACTATTCGGCCGAATACCGAATAGTTATTAGGTCCACTATTCGGCCCCGAAGTGAATACGAAGCGAATATTCGGTACAGCCCTAGTTGCTACTACTACTACCATTACCACTACTACTACTAATAATAATAATAATAATAAAAATAAAAATAAAGTGATACATTGCAAATCAATAAAATAATACATTTCAAAGCACATAACATGTATAAATTATTACCACCTTTACTTCCCGTAACATTACGGTGTGCCCATTTTAGAATGAGTCGACCAGTTAAACCAGGGTTGTGTCCCTCTAAAACAAAAGTATTAAATGTAACTTTAGACTGAGACTCTTTGACCAATGTTGAGAAATCCCTGAACAGACAATAAGTCTAATGAAGATGCCCTGAAGAAAATTAACCCACGCTTAGAACTGATTACAATCAGTGGTCTTCAGCCTTTTTCAGGTGGTACACCCTTGAGTATATGGAAAGACCCCTTCTCCCCCCCCCCCCCCCCCCATCCCTTCCTCCCAAATGTTATAAGTTGAAGTGGCCTGGGGTTCTGCCAACACCTAAAATTCGTTTTTTTTAAAGGGGCCTCAGTGTGCCTGAGCCACTATGTTTCGACAGCCCTGCTACCTGAATGTTTGACACCCCTGCGTCTCCGGGGCCCCACTGGTTTGGGCAAGAGGGGGGGGGGGGGGTCAGATCCACTGCTCCTTAACAAGTATATACTAAAATTCAACTAATTATGGGTTTGTTGAAATCGGATGTGTTGTGATGAAAGACGAAGAAAACACAGCCTGGCTGTAAACCACAACACAAGGCACCAACCTATCTTTTAAGGGAGATTACAAAATAGGTGCAAGGAGAAAAAGTTGTTAGCCCAACATGACAAATCTCTAGATAGGCGCTGGTACTTACTACAAAGTGTGGAACAAAAGGGGCCGGTACTCATTGCAAAGTATCTACTACAGAAGTGCTGGAAACAAAATTCCGTAAACTATGATTGGTACTGCGTACAGTAGCATACTGCCTAAACAAACAAAAAAACTCACATACCCCCCCCCCCCCTTTCCCCCACACATTAAACTTTCAAAAATGTTTTAACTAACGTAGGCGGGCGTAATGGTGACATGAAGTTCAACCCTGCTGCACTGAGCAGGTAGGAGGATCGGGATGCTGACACATGCATGCATTACTGCTTGGCATCAGGCAAAAACCCAGACGCTACTGGATTGATATCTTCACCGATGAGTTTACTCCAGTTGTCAAGTCCCAGTTGACGTCTTCACTTTGACATCACAGTTAATAATGCTTAAATGACGACCAATACTTTGAGGCAAGTATCGATTGTGGCTGTTATTTTAGCTTATGTCTCGTGTACTTTCAGTCAACTTGACACAGATGGTTTTCTAAGCCATGATGTCGAACTGCCCAGCATCTGTTCTCTCGGTCTCCCTCTGCCTCTCCTCTCCTCCAGCTTCCCCAACTGTGACGATGTACTCCAGTTTTCTCCTTCCCATCATATGATCAAACGTTGTAGTCTCTTTCTGATATGGGAAATCTTCTCTCTTCGTGAGTTAGTTTCTTTCATAACGTCTTCATTACTCTTTTTTATCTGCCCAGGGTATTCTCACCATTTGTCTATAAAAACCACATCTCCGCACTTCCAAATACGTTTTCACTAATTTACCATTTGTCGATGATTCATTTCCATATATCAAGAAAGGATTTATATAGCTTTTAAGAATGCTCTTGCTCTTCTCAAATGACAGAGAAGGTTTGCATAAAATATTATTTAAGCCAGAAACGTTGGGGAGCTTTATGCACTGGGTTGTAATATTTTTATCATTCACCTGGTGAGGATGTTTTGAAAGTGGCAAGGACTCGAAGACAAATTATCCTAAACATCAGAAAGAGACAGTCATCATTTTTTGGGGCCATGTTATGATAAGAATGAAACTGGAATATGTTGTGACCATCGGACAGCTCTGTGGAGGGGGTGAGTGGGGTGGGGGGGGGGGGGGGGGGGGACCTCAAAACAATTCTAGACAGCTTTTTGTCATGTCATCGAGGGTGTCAGCAAACGAACTGATATATACTGTTAAAGATCTCAGATTATATAAATGCTTGGTAAGCCACGCCAGTCGGCAAGACATGGATGATGATGATGACGATGATGATAATGATGATCATTATCCACACGCAACATATTACCTTCTAACTCGATGAAAATGTTTCCCACATACAAATCGCATGCCATGGAACGTTGAGACGTCGCTGTACTGTTCGCAAGCTTCGGCAATCTTCGCCGATGTCCAGGATAAATTCGTTATAGTTCGGCTACCTTCGAGACTGGCGGGGTCGTTAAAGCCAGGCTGGCCACAGTTGTCAATCACTAGAACTGTGGAGAGACAAGTTAAATCTCATACTTACTTTTGAAAATGCTAACAGTGGGATAGAAATTACCACAACCGTGCCGTTGTCTTGTAAACTGTCGTTATTGTTGTTAAAATGTCAAGAGTATTGAGCACGTGTCGTCATAATGACAGTCTCAAAATGGCTACCCCACTTTTGACATGCACCAGGGAGGAGCAGTGTTCTGTCCCCCCCCCCACCCCCTCCGCCCCTTTAGTGTTCAACCCCTTTTAAGAAATCTTCCTTATTTTTCTTGCTCTTCCTTATTGTTATCTTCTATCCATCTCTTTTTTTCTCCTCTTCTTCGTTCTGCATACCCAATTCCTACAGCTTTGAAAATGTAAGTTCATTCGTTGGTTCCTACTCCTACTTCTCCTCCAACATCTGCTTCTGCTACTGCTGCTGTGTCTTCTTCTTCTTCTTCTTCTTCTTCTTCTTCTTCTTCTTCTTCTTCTTCTTATTATTATTATTATTATTATTATTATTATTATTAATATTATTATTTTTATTACTATTACTATTATCATCATCATCATCACCATCATCATCATCATTTTGCCTCTTCATCACCTTCGTTTTCCTCTTGTTCTTCTATTTTTCTTTTCGTTTTTTTTCCTTTCACTGTCTACTTCTTCTGACTTATCTTCCCCCTTTTCATCCCATTCTTTTTTTTTTTTTTTTTTTTTGCTGCCGTCTCTTTCTCTTCGGTTACCCTTGAAATGCATTCGTTTTCCCACATGAAACATGCTTTATATTAGCTATATTCTGAGAAGAAGTGGCTCCACACACATAAAATCACATAACAAACAACGACATGAGAAACAAAAGAATTTAGGAAGCAAAGACGTCCAAGAAAACCGGTAATACAGACTGTGATGAGAAAAGTGTCGTACTGTATCACCACGGCCGGCTCCAGTCTTAGAGTATTAGAGAAGGCAGTGTGTATCACAAACATGATATTAAAGGGTTTGCACAGGATAGAATGCGATATAGGAAAAGAATGTGAGACGTATGAGTAGCACAACAGGTTGGCAGTGATTGTATTGTACAGCATCACAGTCACTACACAAAATCCCAGTGTGGCTTCCGGGTTCCCATTGAGGTGTAAACAAGAATAAATCCACTGCCTTCCCAAAATAAGGCATATACTAGAAGACTTCGTTGTCCGTGACTCATTGAGCAGCCAGATTTTTCCGCATGTGCAATCTAACTAAAATTAATGCCCGTCTCTCTAGCGTAGTTGGCTAAACCGGACTGCGCGGTGAGCGGGTGACGATCTCCTTGTGGTCCGGGTTCATTCCCGGGGCTGGGCAGAAAAGCCACATTTCTCCCAGATTTACGGTATTTAAAATGGAATCATGGCCGAAAAGTTGCGATATCCATAATACCGAGCCTAAAGGTTAACAACTCGTGGCTTCTGGATTCTAAAACAAACAAACAACAAACAACTAAAATTAACAGCAACTTGCCGCCCGGCTAAATTAATATCCTGACACCGAAAGACAGACAGTTTAAAAAGAAAAGTGGTGGGGGGTGGGGGGAGTTGTCACTAAGGTCAACATGTACCGACCCAAATCTGCATTACCTTTACTGGTATCTCGTTTTCCCATGGAAGAGTATTGCGTTGCTGCTGGCGAGTTAGCATAAAACTCCCTGGGCACTGGAAAGTCCAGGGTAAACGTTACATCACTGCTTGTGGTCACATGACCCTCTATGACGCCATTGCTGTCGTCTGCTGAACAAGAGGCGGTGTGCCAGACTTGAACAAACCCGTTTAATCGGTCCATAACAGCTGATTTAAGGGGAGTTCAGAATGGCATGTCTGGAGATTTTAAAAAATAGTAAGGTTAAGCAGTTTTTAAAAATTATAAACATAACTACGAACACTATCGCCAAGTGACGTTTTACGTGCGTAACAATACACACGGGTGTCCGATCTTGCTACCCAGAGACCAGGGGAAATTACTAGAAGTCCACGTGGAAAAATCTCAGCCTTCACCGGGACTTGAACCCTGGACCTCCAGCACTCGAGGCAAACGCCATGCATGGAGACCACACAGTTCCCCCTCCGGGGAGAAGCAGAAGAGCCGACAACCAGGCATGCAGGAACGGTCAGTGCTATGAACTTACTTTTAGAAGTTTAAGTCCAGAGGATAGACTTTATTGCGCCTGTTTTTATCCCGTGTAGCTCAGTATCTTTTCCCAGAACGGCCAGCTGTGTGCCAAGAGCGCCGCTCAAAGCCCGAACGCCCTAACTCCGATGACTGATGCTTACCTAGGGTATTTGACGCACACGGCAGAGGGTCAGAGACTGTGTAATCTACATTTGCGATTGCTCGATTGATAGAGCTAGTTTTAAAGACTGTAGTGAATAATAACACTTCCTAAATAAGCTGAACAGCGCACAAATACCTTTGAATATAAATGTTTTAGATAAGTTTTAAGAATATCATGGGTAAAGAAAAAATCCAATGCATCCATACTTCAAGAACTGAATTTAAAGAATGTTGGCTATTAAATACGATAAAACACAGAAAATTGAAAAATTCTGGTCACTTGAAACGTCACGAAAGTTTAGAGTGAACAATAATCGAGGGGTTTATGCCTGGGAAGAGAGTAAGAGGAAGGCCAAAGAGAAGATATGGCGGATGATTTCCATATGAGTGTATCAGACACAGCTCATCTTGCTTGGTATCGAGAAGTTTTCCGGAGAGTTGTTATGGGAGCAAGGTTCTGCAAAGGATATGCTACTGACCGACTGACCGACTGACCGACTGGGTGAATAATTAGGAAGCCTGTCTTAGCAAGCAAAATTCGAAGAACACAAAAACTTGTATTTTGGAATACATCTGGAATGTAGGTCTTGTTTCAGAACGAGTTTTGCGTGCACATCCGTTTACATGTCTGGCTTACTTGTATGCAGATTGTTAATTCATCGCCTCTTAGGGAAATGCCCATAATTAGCTGACTCTTACAACATGCTCGTTGAGGAGGTGGGGGGTGGGTCTAGTCGTTTATCTTCTGTACCCCGGAACCCCCACGGGTACGTGTATCATTACCATGACAAATTTAGAAAGCTCCGTTCTTCACCAACGTCATGCAATAGATGTACGCCCTAATCAAGGTCCAAGTGAACTAGATGCGGGTAAATGACGAATGAGAGTTTAAAACAGTCTGTCAAAGGATTCACAGATCAACAGAGCAAACACAGTTGGCAGTAGGGAGAAAAAAGGGAACGTACTTTGAATGTTGAAATGGCTGGTAAAGAAAAGAAATTAGGGTACATGTGATGATACAGCACACATCGATACTATCGTTTAGAAAGACGGAAAGTTGCCAAAAGAATACGCATTTCTTCTTTTGGTTCATATAAATTTATGTAACCTTTTCAATGGCCATTTCTATGGTTTGATATGAATGCTGTACGAATTCCATGGCTGTGGATTTCAAGCTGTACGATAGACATGGCACATGATAACACAATTAATTCTGGCACCATAATTGTCTATCACGAATGTCGCGAGCTACTCACTGGTTATGCTAGAACAACGGGTTATCGTTCCTTAGTCGTCCCCATGTGGGATGCAAATTTTCGTTATCTGAAGCCCAAACTGGCTTTTGCCGGGGTCCCTAAATATATCTGGGCCATAAATATGGCCTAACGGCTGAACGGGGTTTCTGGGACCTCTCCACGGGTGGTCCTCATCTGCTTGGTGGCACTTCGTGTCACCGGGTGTTTATCGCTTTGTGTGATGTCCTGGTGGGGTACAATTTACATACATACATAGAACAACGGGCTTTCTGATTAAGTATAGGGACCTTTATTTCCATGCCTGCAAACATATTGGGCATATAGGGCTGGACCTATATTTCAAAGACAAATCCACCCTTGTTGAGTGATGTGGTCAGCATCATGCCGGCCACCTTTATTTTCCAAGACTTTTACCTGGTACCCATTTAAGGCTGAGTCGACCTGGGAGCCCAGGTCATTTTTGAAAAATAGTTCAGGACCTAAACCCACGACCTTCGGATCCACAGGGTGGTATCTAACCGCTATACCATGGCGGTTCTCTTTCTGATCAAGGCATCGATAATTTTAACACACACACACAAACACACACTCACACACGGCACACGCATACACAGTCTTAACACTCACGTGGACTGGCTGTTGCACACATAACAACATCCCCACTTTCCGATTGCATTCAGTTTGAAGTCTGAATTGTCCTCACGCTTAGCTGTGACAATTCTTCCTGTGTTTAATCAATTTTGGTGTTGTGCGTCTACAGTTGGTCTTACTTGATCAACCAATGTTCATCATCAGCTTCATCAACAATTTAAACTTTTGCTGTTAAGCGTGGTGGGACGAGGAACACTTTCCCACCCTCTGCTCGGTTGGTAGCACTGACCACTATCATTCCGTGTTGAGGTCGACAGAGTGTCTTTACTGTCCTCAATACATCTCCTATGGTGACTTCCTGCTCTCACAGACCATCTTTTCAGATGTAGCGTCTGTGTTGGTGGCTGTTACGGGTGCATTCTATTGAGACGATTAAACCATCTGATCTTCTGCGTCTCAAGGAATTTGGTGCAATGTGCTGTTCCCACAGTCTGTGAAAGATGCCTGTTTGGAAGGGCCGAATGTTAAACGGGTCTGCATGCCCAATTTAAGACCTTTAAAAAAAAAGTTCATTTATTCGTCTGTCTGACAGTATCATTTAACACTCTGTCTCGGATGGTTTAGTTTGCGGCTTTCCTCGGGCAATCTAATCTCACATTTTTAATTTCACGTAAGTTAGAACAAGAGTAGATTAGAAGAATAGTAGTTTATAAAAAGAGCAGGTCATAAGAAAAGAAGATTAGAAAAAAAGTAGGTTAGAAAAAGACTAAGCTCGAAAAAAAGGAGGTTCCAAAAAAAAAAAAAAGTAGGTTAAAAGAGGAGTAGGTTAGAAGAAGAATAAATTATAAGAAGAGATTGTTAGAAGAAGAATAAATTATAAGAAGAGTAGGTTAGAAGAAGAATAAATTATAAGAAGAGTAGGTTAGAAGAAGAGTAGGTTTGAAGAAGAGTAGGTTAGAAGAAGAGTAGGTTAGAAGAAGAATAAATTATAAGAAGAGTAGGTTAGAAGAAGAGTAGGTTTGAAGAAGAGTAGGTTAGAAGAAGAATAAGTTAGAAGAAGAATAAGTTAGAAGAAGAGAAGGTTAGAAGAAGAGTAGGTTAGAAGAAGAATAAGTTAGAAGAAGAGTAGGTTAGAAGAAGAGTAGGTTAGAAGAAGAATAAGTTAGAAGAAGAATAAGTTAGAAGAAGAGTAGGTTAGAAGAAGAGTAGGTTAGAAGAAGAGTAGGTTAGAAGAAGAGTAGGTTAGAACAAGAGTAGGTTAGAACAAGAGTAGGTTAGAACAAGAGTAGGTTAGAACAAGAGTAGGTTAGAACACGAGTAGGTTAGAACAAGAGTAGGTTAGAACAAGAGTAGGTTAGAACAAGAGTAGGTTAGAAGAAGAGTAGGTTAGAACACGAGTAGGTTAGAACAAGAGTAGGTTAGAACAAGAGTAGGTTAGAACAAGAGTAGGTTAGAGGTAGAGTAGGTTAGAACAAGAGTAGGTTAGAACAACAGTAGGTTATTACAAGAGTAGGCTAGAACAAGAGTAGGTTAGAACAAGAGTAGGTTAGAGGTAGAGTAGGTTAGAACAAGAGTAGGTTAGAGGTAGAATAGGCTAGAACAACAGTAGGTTAGAACAAGAGTAGGCTAGAACAAGAGTAGGTTAGAGCAAGAGTAGGTTAGAAGAAGAGTAGGTTAGAAGAAGAGTAGGTTAGAAGACGAGTAGGTTAGAAAAAGAGTAGGTTAGAAGACGAGTAGGTTAGAAGAAGAGTAGGTTAGAAGAAGAATAAGTTTGAAGAAGAGTAGGTTAGAACAAGAGTAGGTTAGAACAAGAGTAGGTTAGCACAAGAGTAGGTTAGAACAAGAGTAGGTTAGAACAAGAGTAGGTTAGAACAAGAGTAGGTTAGAACAAGAGTAGGTTAGAACAAGAGTAGGTTAGAACAAGAGTAGGTTAGAAGAAGATATAAGAATAGTCGTTAAGAAGAAGATTAGGTTAGAAGATATAAGAACAGTCGATTAGAAGAAGTCACAAAAAACGTTGGTTACAAGAGGATATAAAAGAGTGGATTAGAAAAGAGTAGGCTACAAGAAGATATCAGAAGAGGAGGTTAGAAGAGGATAGAAGAATAAACTATAAGAAGAGAATATTAGAAGAAGAGTAGATAAGAAGAAGAACAGGAGAAGGAGAATAGATGAGAAGAAGAGTAAATTAGAACAAGCGTTTTAACTAATTAACACAGGAAGACAGGGGCGGCGGTAACGAGGTGGATTGTACATCTTTCTGCCCGTCAAGTAGTTCTTAGTTTCAATCCACACTGACATAGATTTTTAGAAGAATTGGCACGGACTCTTGGCTAGACCCAGCCTAAAGTAGCCAACGAGAAATGTCTTCAGTAAGCAAATGTCTTTTTCAGCGATTAAAATGAAAACTCTAAGCCACAATAACAACTCATAGTAAAAGTAAAGGATCCTTTTCCACGCCTTTCATGCGTATTGTGTATATAGGGCTAGACCTATATTTTATAGACTAACGGCACTTGGCGGGTGATGTGGTCAGCGTCACACGGGACGCCTTTACTTCACATGACTGTCCCTGGTACCTACTCATGGTTGTGTCGACCTGGGAGAAAAGGTCATTTTTGTTAGAAAGAAGTCCGCCCCCCTCGTCAGGAACCGAACCCACAGCCTTCCGTTCCAAGGCGAGCGTCTAGCCACTAGACTACGGCGGCTCTCAGTAAAACCCCATAGAGGCAGATATTTTCATCTCTCTTTCCCAAGTCAAAACGCTTCACTGCTGATTTGTATTATTAAAAATATGAACCCAGTGAAACAATCAGAAACAAAAAAGAAAAAATATGAATGAACTTTTTTAAAACGTAGTTTTCAATTCAGCAGCGTTACAAGTAACTCAGTCCGGCCAATTCAGCCGCACTTGTTTTGTCAGAGTGAAGTGCTCTTGTTGTCATGGCAGTAGTTGTCATCCGTGGATCAGCAACTGTAGCTTTTTCTGTCCCCGGGTTATTGCTATTTTAACCTTCTTTGCATTCCATAGTCGATGTCTGATGGGCTACGAACGTGGTTGATAAATTACAGCTTCCACCCCTACACAATTTGCAGTAGAACTAAGTGGTCTCTGACCATGTATCTGCTTTTTCTTTTTAAGCTTTTATTTACACATTTCATATTATTCAAAATCTTTAAGTATATGTATTTGCCATTCAGCAATAATAGTAATAACAATTTGTTGTTGTGGCGCGGTGATTTATGTCACAGGCGTGAGGGGAAGTTAAGTCCAACATGATGTGTATAAGGAGATACTCCGTACGTCACTCGGGCGCCAGTCCTTAACTATCCTGGTTGTACGGAACCTCACGCAAGATACCTACAGCACGTCCTCGTCGTGCGCCACGGATAATGTCTCAAATGAGCATTAACAGAGCTGTCAGGGGATCTCGGAGTTCGGCGGTCCCCAGAGGTGATATGTCCTTGTGGCTCTCATCAGCCCGCCCCCAAACGCTTGGGTGAAAAATGTTATCAAAACTCATTAGGAACATGAGTAGGTTTGCCAAACGTACAGCCAAAACTACAACCCTTAGTTAAAAGACTGCGGAGTAAAGAGAACATTGTTCACTGCACATCCTCTGTTAACCCTCAGTGTCGTCGTCACAGCGCTGAGGTACACCACAACAGCAACCATCCATCGGATGGCTAAGCCTAAATGTCCGACAAAACTAGATCATACGGATCAAAATCTGACCATCAAAATTTGTAATGAACTGAAAAAGACCGAATGTCCACACCCAAAGACCCCACTCGCCCGAGTGTTGGGACAAAACTGATAACGATATGCCTGATGCAGGATGTAAAATTCCGTCGGGCTAACGGCTCGTCAAAGAAATCTAACGTGTGAAGAAAAAAAAAAAGAATGTACCTATCTGTGTGGTCACAAAAGTCCAAAACCCACGGGCTGCTCCCCGCTGACTTCCAGAGGGCGCAGCCCCTGTCGAGCGGGAGGCCTGATACGGTTGTGAGGTTAAGCAGGCATGTGCAGGACGTGACGATTCCTTGGGTGAGCCCAGAACCAGAGCGCCATGTGCCGGCTCTGCATGCATGGAAGCCTCCTTGGATAACGGGGAATGCCCATGATCTGCCCCTGCCTTCCCTTGAGGGCTAACTGTTCCACAGGGGGCTGCCCCAAAGGGGTACTCCGGGGGCAATACCTGCGGCGAAGGAGACAAAGTGGACACCAAACAAATCAGGCAACGTCTCGACCCACACAAAACAATGGCCACAGTCACCCTAGAAATAGGCCTGACGTCTTCCTTCGAAGTCGGAGTACAGCTGCCCATGAGGCAGGGAAATGAAAAACGGTTGTACACGCAAAAATCAGGTCCAGGTGAAAGCCAAAAGTCCAAGCGGACGATTAACCGGGACCTTCCACTGGAATTCACAGCCGGTGATCGATTAAAAAAAAAAAATTTGTTGTTGTTGACGTGCACTTAAATAAGTCTTAAGCCCATTGAGCTCCACTACCCAAAATTATATAAGGGCCCAATCCTCCCAACATCCCAAAAAACATCTTACGCCCACCATTTACCAAAAAGCCATACAATAAGTTTGTTTTTATATTTCTCCCATGATGCACTTTTTCATCATCATCATCAACAGTCAGCAGGTAGTTTACAAAATGTCGTTCTTGTCACAGCCTCGTGTGCTTTCAAAGCCAGTACATACTCAATGTGTTGTATCCACATTCGCGAAGATCTGCCTCTGCCTCGTTTTCTGTAAGCTGTGCCTTCCATCATCGGTTTTTCCTGACCGATATGACGTTCAAAATGGCCAACATACCTCAGCTTTCAGGACAGGTTGTTGTTTGTAGGTCAAGCATTCTTGATGCTCAGATCATGTAGGATTTTAGCAAGACAAAAGAACAGCTTGAGAAGGAGCATTGATCGACTTACGGTGTTTTAAAGGAGGAAGACATCAAGCGACTTATGATGTTCCAGGGATAGTGGCAGACTGACCAAAGAACATCTGTAGGCGATTCGCCCGGCTCGCTAGCGTAGTTGGCTAAACCGGACTACGCGGTGATCGGGTGACGAACTCCTCGTGGTACGGGTTCACGCCCGGGGGTGGGCAGAAAGCCACATTTCTCCCAGATTTACGGTATCTATCATGGAATCAAGACCGAGGGGTTGAGATATCCATAATACCGGGCCTAAGGGTTAACAGCTCATGGCTTCTGGATACAAATAAAAAGTAGGCGATTCACTAAGGAAAGTCAGTAAATAACTAACTTGAATAGTACCCTAAGGTAGGTATCCAGAGAAAGACATTAAGCAAATTAAGGTTTGCAATGGCAGTTAACGCCTTACCAAGAACAGCCAGTAAACCAGTTGTAAAAGAGTTAGCACGTTTTGTGTTGTACCAAGGACAGCCAGTAAATAATTTGTGTCAGCTTAGCACGTTTTAAGGTGTACCAAGGCAGCCAGTAAACAAGTAAAAGAGCACGTTTTGTGCTGTACCAAGGACAGCCAATAAACAAGTAAAAGAGCACGTTTTGTGTTGTACCAAGGACAGCCAATAAACAAGTAAAAGAGCACGTTTTGTGTTGTACCAAGGACAGCCAATAAACAAGTAAAAGAGCACGTTTTGTGTTGTACCAAGGACAGCCAATAAACAAGTAAAAGAGCACGTTTTGTGTTGTACCAAGGACAGCCAATAAACAAGTAAAAGAGCACGTTTTGTGTTGTACCAAGGACAGCCAGTAAACAAGTAAAAGAGCACGTTTTGTGTTGTACCAAGGACAGCCAGTAAACAAGTTGTTTCAACTTAGCACGTTTTGTGTTGTACCAAGGACAGCCAGCAAACAAGTAAAAGAGCACGTTTTGTGTTGTACCAAGGACAGCCAGTAAACAAGTTGTTTCAGCTTAGCACGTTTTAAGGTGTTCCAAGGACAGCCAGTAAACAAGCGAAAGCACGTTTTTTGGTGTACCAAGGACAGTCAGTAAACAAGTTGTTTTAACTTAGCACTTTTTAAGGTGTTCCAAGGACAGCCAGTAAACAAGTAAAAGAGCACGTTTTGTGTTGTACCAGGACAGCCAGTAAACAAGTTGTTTCAACTTAGCACGTTTTAAGGTGTACCAAGGGCAGCCAGTAAACGCTTCAAGGTTTATCAAGCTCCCTTTATGGAGCATTCGCCTTTAACACTACGACACGACAAAAGCCCCAGTTATCTTAGTTCTCATATTTTGTTTTATGACATGTCATAGCATCATATGCCACGAGGGCCCTTATACCCCAATCTAGTAAGTTGACATGACAACTTGACTCCTCACCAATCCACTGGCACCCACCATTGCGACACAATACCTGTCCCATTTGCAATAATTTTTAATTTTCCCTCTATAAACAACATAGCACCAGATATACTATGGGCCTAAACTCCCTCATGTAATGAATAGATTTAACCATCATCTGAAAAATTTTAAACCTTTAGCGAAAAATATGTGTCCGGTACAAAACTAAACAAATATCGAAACGTGTCTCCCACACAGAACAAAATCATCAACCGTTGTGAGAACAATGTTACAGCATTGCGTAATAGTGAAGAAAAACAAACAAAATGTATAATTACTCCCATCCTTTAATGCTTCAGAGCTTCGTGTTCGCAAAAGTATTAAATATTCAACACATAGTGATTACAAAACTCTACAGCATGAAGCGGAACAAAAGATGAACTTAGGATGGAGCTTTGGACTAAGCAGGGGAAAAAGAAGGGAAACTGGGAGTTTCTTCTATATGTTAGATGCACTGGGTGTCTGCAGGGTGGTTTGGCAGCGAATTCAGCTACTAGATCAGAACTTTCGATTGTGTTGAACTGCGTTGTCCCTGTGTGGACTCCAGGGGCCCATTGCGTGTGTGTGTGGGTGGGGAGGGGGTGGGGTGGGGGGGGGGGATAGAGTACACCCATCCCTCACCCATCCCGCGAAAACCATGTCATAAGAAGCGACTAATTAGGTGTCTTTTCTTCGAAGTCGGAGTGCTTCTGTCTGAAAGGCAGGGAACCAACAGAAAGCGTACCAGTAAGCCAGATCTGTAAAACTGATCCGCACTCAAAATTCAAGTTCGGGAACAAGACGATAGACGAACAACCAGCAATTTCAGCAGGAGTTTACAGCATGTGAACTTTAAGAGGAAGAAGAACTGTGTTGAGCTGAAAACTGACATCGCAGCTCCACCAGCTAGGGGCGGCAAAAACTGGGAGCTTGGGCATCATAGACACCCCCCCCCCACCCCCCCCCCCCCCCCCCCCCCACCCCCCCCCCCCAACTACATCCCACAGATACACGTACAATTTGTGAGAGACTAAGCAGTCACTCAGACCACATATAGAAGTTATGATTTTGAATTTTGTTTGAAATAATTTGTTTAGAATTTAAAATCTTTTTAAGTATATTATTTGATTTGTTTTCCCTATGTGGGTTTAAGAGACCACATTGTGGGGAAATCAAGAACATACCCACTGCTTCCCCAACAAGCATGTCGCAAGAGTCGACAAACTGGGGGCCTTCTTCGAAGTCGGGGTGCATCTGCCTAAGAGGCAAGGAACCATCAATATGCATATAAGTGAATCAGATCTGAAAACTAGATATGCACGCAAAACGCAGGTTCTGGAACAAGACTAAAGTCCAGAAGTGAGCGAACAACCAGAACTTTCCGCGAAATGTACAGTCAGTGAAGGCGAAGAAGAAGAACAGGATTTGATTTGTTTGTCATTGAACGTGTTGTTATTATTATTATTACCCTTATTGTTATGCACTTAACAAGGCTTAGCCCCTTGAGCCTCGCCCTGTGTTTTGAAAGAGGCCGAGAACTGATTACACCACCATCATTATCAACATCAACAACAACAACACAGAGAGAGAGAGAGAGAGAGAGAGAGAGAGAGAGAGAGAGACGGAAGAGAGAGAGAGAGAGAGAGAGAGAGAGAGAGAGAGAGAGAGAGAGAGAGAGAGAGAGAGAGAGAGAGAGAGAGAGAGTCATTCTTGGCCACATTTTGAGAATAGAATAATAATTTAATTTTATGATAAATTGAAAGATTTATGGAAATAGAGACTGAAAAAGATAAAGAATCGTACACTGTTTTTAAAAGTGTTCCTCTCTAGGACTGCTTTCTCTAAGATTGTATTATCTAGGATTGCATTGTGTAGGATTGCATTCTCTAGGATTTTATTGTCTAGGATTGCACTTTCTAGAATTGTATTTTCTAGGATTGTATTATCTAGGATTGCATTCTCTAGGATTGTATTCTATAGGACAGTATTCTCTAGAATTGTATTCTCTAGGATTGCATTCTCTAGGATTGTATTCTCTAAGATTGCATTCTCTAGGATTGCATTCTCAAGGATTGTATTCTC
>CAJHNH020000480.1:2500-5000 GCA_905116865.2 Candidula unifasciata
ATCTGACCCTGGTTAGCAAAAATCATCCTCGATGGAAAATTCGAAGGCAAGAGAGCAAAGGTGGACAACGATACAAGTGGAATGACAATATCAAGAGATGAACGGGTAGTAGTCTGAGAGAGTGTATAACCAGAACAAGAGATATAACGCGTTGGAGATCCATTGCTGTCAACCTTTATTGTTAAGACTGAATTACTGTGTCGCGGAATTATCTTCCCCTTACAAGTGTGTCCCGTCATAATGTTGTCTACATCACCAACCGAATGCCTTTTGGTCTATAAAACATAGGTCCTAGCCCTATATGCCCAAAAGACCTGAAGGTGTGGAAAAGGGCCCTTTGGTGAAGATGAGTGAATTTAAACCCATTAGGACCGCACACTTCTTTCTCAGACCGTAGAGATATATTTGTGCCACCTTACTGTTCTCTCACTTCCAAAGGCCCTCCCAAAATCTAGCTTGTCATACATCAATTCATCACCAGTGTGCAGAATCAGCTAGTCTGTCTGTTCGTTTCTCAACACACCGGCATAACCTAAAAAAAATACCAAGTGACGCTAACTGCCCGTGACCTCTGAAGCGATGCTTGCCACTCTGCACGGAGCATACCTGCCTTCACCTTTATCAACATGCTCTGTGAGAGACTTACAATTACGACACGTGTGTACAGCTGATTCTCAAGCCAGCGGAAGGCAGCAGTGACTGCCTCCACCTCCATTCTCAAACTAGACGTGATTTCATATGCCAGACTTTGTTGCACAAAGCACACAGCGAAACATCCCTCAACTCCAGAGGCGACCTCCTTGGGCAGATCTTTCCAAACTGTGTGACGCCAGACATTAGTGTCTGATGCAATGTCAAGGTGTGTCGCGCGAACATAAATCTTTAAACAGAACCATCGATAATTTTCAACTTTTTTTTTTTCCATGTTTAACTTCGTATTTATATCAGCTGTTTGTTTTAACTGTTGCCAGAGAGCCTTACGTTGAAACCTTAAAAAAATACACAAATTACAGTAACCCTACCAATGTCTTAAACCCCGTCTTATGACAGTTTAAAAATGGCCGCCCAACTTTTTGCATCCACCAACAAAAGACGAGCAGTGTTCTGTTGTCTCCAACACTCCGCCCACCCCCTTTTTGCCCCCTACCACCTTCCCCCGCCGTACATAGAATGTCACAACTCTCTAACAAAGTCGACCATTCTTCTGCCTAACCGTACATATACTTACTTATCTCATGCAGAGGTTGATTTATTCTCTGGTTCGCTTGTGGATTTGGATCATTGCGTCGCTGACTTATCTTCAAAAAAGGTAGGTCACGGCAAAAACAGTTTAGAAAGCTGAAATCAGGACTATAAACTTGTTCTGGAAACTGCGTGTTGTGTACATGTTTTACAGATCTGCATTATTTTCATGCAGATTGTTGGTTCTTTGCCTCTCAGAGAGATGTACTCCGACTTCAAAAGAAGCCCCCAATTAGTCGACTCTTACGACATGCTTGTTAGAGATGCAGTGGGTATATTCTTGTTCTCCCCTCACTAGGGCCCTGGAACCCACACAGGGAACAGACCACAATTATAACCAATACTGCTTGCAGCTGGTTAAACGTGGTCGATTTTTGTTCTTCAAATTTTTAACCAAAAATGGAATGGAACAATATGACCAGAATAGCCCGTCTTGTTTCAGCTGAAACTCAAACATCTCGCACCTTACAGATGGCGTCTCTTTGCTGCTCAAGTTTGGCAGCTGCAACCATCATCAAAGATGAAAAGAAAGTTGAAAGGTAACAGTTTTAATTGTAGAAATGCAATTACTATTTTAATCTTGGGGGCGGTACCTGGGGTTCTATGGGTATTGAATGACGCCTTCCCCATAAATTTGAAAGGGGTGTGAGTACCCCCTCGCCTTCCTTTTTTTCGAGGCTCTTCCTGAAATTATGTATGCTAATGCAGGTTGAGGTTGCGATAAGAAAGAAGTTTACAATGTTGAATGCTGAATTAAGAATAGACATCGCAGCACTCGGGACACTCTCATAAGCGATCCCTCCCCATTTTTAGCAGCAAGCAAAGAGTTCTTATTCCGATGGTAACCAGTAAATGTCTGGTTATCTATCTGTCTCGCACTTTGCTCGAGTGTTGAGCATCTGCCAGATCCCCTGGTAACTCATCGCAGCTCCATTTGTCTCAGACCACAATGAACTATGTGTACCTTCGCCCTGTTTACTCGCTGCCAAGAGGTATATAAATCATATCTTGATGTGTAGAAGCGAATCATATACTGTTGGACGATTTGTGGTAAAAGAAAGATATAGAATTGGCAAAGATTTTGGTTTCTAGACGAATGTCGAGAACACAATGAAAAGATAAAAAGAGTAATGAAGACGTCTCGAAAGAAACTGAACTACGAAGAAAACTGATTAAGTATCAGGCTAACGCCTCTTTTACAAGTTGAACAGCGCACAAATGACTTTGAATGCAAAATGTTATAGACTGTAAGAAAAGC
>CAJHNH020000480.1:7500-32500 GCA_905116865.2 Candidula unifasciata
ATTACCATCATCGTTATCATCATTATCATCATCATTATCATCATTATCATCATCGTCATCATCATCGTCATCGTCATTATCATCATCGTGTTCATCATCATCATCATCATCATCATTACCATCATCATCGTCATAATTATCATCCTCATTGTCATCATCATCATCATCGTCATTATCACCATCATCATCATCATCATCATCGTCTTCATCATCATCATTATCATTGTCATCATCACCATCATCATCGTCATAATTATCATCCTCATCATCATCATCATCATCATCATCATCGTCATTATCATCACCATCATCATCATCATCAACATCGTCATCATTGTCATCAACATCATCCAGTACCACACAGATGTAATTTTGCTATCAGTTATTACATTATAACAAGAAATACTGTTATGTATTCCAGTAAAAGCGAGAAGACAAAGCCTCAGATACAGTATGGAGTAGAAGATGTGCCAGCTCCGCATCTATGTTTGCTGTTTGGCCTTCAGGTATTAACATTTACTATATCATCATCATCATCATCAGTATTGTCTGTCCTTTTATGTCATATATGGCTTGCAATCTGATCCTCATCAAGTGCTTGGTTTAGGTATTTGCAAAATAGCTGCCTCTGAGTGAAGCGCCTGAAGAATTTTTATTGTTCCCACATATAAGGTTAGTTTTGTATCCTTTACAGGACGTTGCAGAACCAACCCCAGCAGCCCCTGGCTGTTGTGTGGTTTCACTAGGCAAATTTATGTCCAGTAGTTTGACTTTGCTTTCCAGACGTTTGGCACCCTGATACCACTGTCGAAACCAACGCAAGGCACATGGCCCGCAGCAGGGATCGACCCGGCACCCCGGCAATACGAAGCGTTCGCATCGACTTAGCCACAGAGCCGACTGTTTCCACATACATATGAACAAAATTGTATTTGTGGGAAAAATAGAAACATATCTTCTCTATGGGCGGCGATATATTGGGGCACATACTGAGAAGAAACCAGCAGAGAATCACAGAATAGGCATTAAAATGGGAAATAAATGGATTAAGGAGGTAAGGACGCCCTTAAGAAACCATAAGACGAACGTTGATGAGAGAGGCCAAAGAGAATAATTATAGGAATATATAATTTCTGTGGCTATCCAATTCTGGACTATTTCTAGAAATAAAAACTAAACGATTATCCATCCTTCTTCTTGTCGGCTCTGTGGCTAAGTCGATGCGAACGCTTCGTAATGCCGGGGTACCGGGTTCGATCCCTGCTGCGCACCATGTGCCATTTACTGGACGTAAATTTGCCTAGTGAAACCACACAACAGCCAGGGGCTGATGGGACTGGTTCTGCAACGTCCTGTAAAGGATACGCAACTAACCTATTCTTCTTCTTGGGAGCCGTCGTGGTATAGTGGATAGACGCTTGGCTGCAGATCGAAAGGTCGTAGGCTCGAGTCCTGACAGGAGCCAGACTTTTTTCAAAAATGACTTTGGCTTTCAGGTCGACCCAGCCTCGAGTGGGTATTAGTTACAGTCTTGGGAAGTAAAGGCGGAAGGCGTGATGCTGACCACATCATCCACCAAGTTTAGTATGTACAGTATAGTTCAGCCCTATATGCCCAATACGACAAGAAGACATGGAAAAGAGTCCTCTTCTTCTTCCTAGTTCGTTCACCTGAAATAAGTTATCTTTACCAGCAATTCTGTCTCTCGTATAAATTTCACTGTTGTTTTTAGCTCCTTCAGTGGTCTATGGAGTTTACGTTCCACTGTTGTTCTGTCTGGCCAAAATGTTTGCCTGATTACTGAAGTTCTCAACCTTCCTAATGCCGCGACTCTTTAATGCAGTTGCATCATTGTGGCCAAACGATTATTTTCCGTCCCAACTTCAATGAATATTTGTTTTTCCGATGGTCTTTACGAGACCCATGTGAAAGGGTCGTTTCACCCACACAAAAAAGGGGTCAAGGCACGCAGGTTGAGAACCACTGTTTTAGTGCATCAAATTCGGTGCAGTCCTGGAGTGCATGTTCTTTAAAAGATGTTTATATTCTAGAACTTTCAGGGGGTGCTTAGCGTAATTACAATGATAGGGGCCTCACGGGTTTATACAGCTTAAGGCCTTCACCACTGTAAATCCGATCCTGCTGCATTTCCTTTCTGTCTTGTGCAATCACTTGGAAATCACGTCTGGCCTCTCTCATTGGTTTCAGGTTTTTTTTTTTTTTTTTTTTGGCCGTCCTCGCCTCCCCAATCGCATATGTTCCCATTTCAGTGCCTGTCTGGCGATTCTCCGCTCCTCTTTTCCCATAAACCTTCCTTCTTTGTTTTAGGGCCTTGATTCCCAAACTGTGCGCCGCGGCGCCCCGGAGAGCAGCGACCTCTTCACGAGGGCGCCGCGACCTCTTTACAAGGGCGCCGCGAATTCTTCACAAGGGCGCCGCGACCTCTTCACAGGGGCGCTGCGAAATACTCGAAAATACACGAATTGTGTGTGTGTGTGTATGTGTGTGTGTGCGTGTGTGTGTGTGTGTGTGTGTGTGTGTGTGTGTGTGTGTGTGTATCTCTTGCATACGAAAAGTCACAATTTTACTTAGGTTAGGGAAAAGTTTTAACAGAAAGGTTTAGGAAACACTGTTGGGGGGGGGGGGGGATGTAGCATTCCCAAAGGGGGAGCATTTGGTTATAATTGTGACTAGGTTATTTGCGCCATATAAAATGGCTTAGCCTTGCCCGCCACTAAGAAGCCCTGAAAATGACTTTTGCGGTGTTAATGTGATCACAGGAGACGGACACATATACTGACCCAAATGGAGACGAAGTCGTCTACCGGCGAGCCGATGGGCGCCCCGGTCGCCGATAATTCCATTAACTGCCAATTACTGCCTTTATTGTAAAAAAAATTCGGTGTTGGCAGGGGGTATTTGAGCTCTAGGATTGAGGTCCGCATGGTTGGCGATCTTCTTCAGATGAGCCCAGTATAGCACCATCTTCTTTGCCTTATTACCGTTGTTAGACATCTCTCAGACAAATAGACATGTAGGCAGACACACAGACAGGCAGGCAGGGAAAGACAGACAGACAGACAGACAGACAGACAGACAGACAGACAGACAGACAGACAGACAGACAGACAGACAGACAGACAGACAGACAGACAGACAGACAGACAGACAGACAGACAGACAGACAGACAGACAGACAGACAGACAGACAGACAGACAGATGTGCAAATAAGCGATTAGATTATAACAATATGTCTGTAGTGAAACTGATTAATTAATTTAATGATGAATGATTGATTGATTGATTGATTTCATCGATTACCAGCAACTATTCCTGAGCATCAGCTCAACCATCACTGTCCCTCTGGTGGTCAGTGTCAACATCTGTATCGGCGACCTGTACGTGGAGAAAGCCAAGCTCATGTCCACCTTTCTGTTCATGTGTGGAGTCTGTACCATCCTGCAGTGTCTGATTGGAGTCAGGTAGATTGTGTCTTCTGTTTGTGTGTGGAGTCTGTACCATCCTGCAGTGTCTGATTGGAGTCAGGTAGAATGTGTCTTCTGTTTGTGTGTGGAGTCTGTACTATTCTGCAGTGTCTGATGAGTCAGGTAGATTGTGTCTTCTGTTTATGTGTGGGGTCTGTACCATTCTGTAATGTCTGATTCGAGTCAGGTAGATTGTGTCTTTCGTTCATGTATGCAGTCTGACCCTTCTACAACGTCTGATTGATTAGAGTCAGGTAAATTATATCTTCTATTCAGGGGTTAAGTACATATAGAAACACCTGATAATTCAGAAACATGGTTTGTGTATGAGATTTCTGTGCGTAAGAGTGCAAGTTAAGTTTTTCAGTCCAAGACAAGTGTTTCTTTAACGCCTCTTACTCTAAACATTTGCTGCTAATATAATTAGCGTTTGGATATGAAGACGTTCACAGAATAAACACATGGGACGAAAGGAAAATAAGTAACAACTCGGATGTGATGTGTAATGAATGGGTTACCCAGTTCATTGATTGTTTGGTTCGTTGATAAGCTTGTTTGTTGGCTGTTCAGTTGGTTAGATATACAGTTAATTATGTCCTTAGTTACCCCATTATTGAGCTAGTAGTTAGCCTAACAGAAATAATGGTAACTACAAAGAAAATATCTTCTTCTTCAGCATTCCGAGCCCTTAATGTTCATTGCTGCAGATATCACCCGCCTCCATTCATCTCTCTGGTTGGCCTTCTTCAGCATTCCGAGCCCTTGAGGTTCATTGCTGCAAATATCACCCGCCTCCATTCATCTCTCTGGTTGGCCTTCTTCAGCATTCCGAGCCCTTGAGGTTCAATGCTGCAGATATCATCTGCCTCCATTCATCTCTCTGGTTGGCCGTCTCTTTCCAGTTGGTGACACCAAGTGTTTGCAGGTCTGTCTGGACATTATCTCTCCATTGTCTGCTTGGTCTCCCTCGTGGTCTACGAACATTCATCTCCCTTGTGTAATTACTTCTCTGTCATCTGACATTTTTTCAGTATGCCTTAACAATTTCAGTCTTTTAGCTCTCTTGATGCCAGTGATCAATGGTGATTTAAACAGATTATTAATTTCGTTGTTGCTTCTCACTCACAGTTCACCGCTGTTTGCATCTTGCATCCAAAGATTCGTCGTGAGACTGTTTTCAAAAACCTATTACAAGGCTTTATCTCTTTTAGTTATGCTTTAAGTTTAAGAGCCACATAACACGACTTGTCTTATAAACATTTTGTATATTTTGATCTTGCTGTTGCGAGACAGACACAAAGAAAACTAACCCTAAAAATGCAACATCAAAGTAAACGGGACAAACTTCAAACAAGTTGATATGTTTAAGTACTTGGGTACATTTTTGGTCATGTGATGAGAAGGAGAAAGCTAGCACATCGTGACGGTAGGAGGGAGGGAGAAAAGGCAGAGGGAGACCGAGAGATGAGATACTGGACAGTTTGACATCATAGCATTGAGGATCATCTGTGTCAGAGTTGATTGAAAGTACACGAGACAGAAGGTTGTGGATAGACATGACTACCAACGCCACACGGCATGGACTATGGAAGATCATCTGTGTCAGAGTTGACTGAAAGTACACGAGACAGACGGTTGTGGATAGACATGGCCATCAACAGCATACGGCATGAACTTTAGGAAAAAGGCGTTAGCTGATTAATTACTGTTAGTTAAACAGTTTGATCGTTAATATGCTGGGTATTATAGTACTAGTGGAACCATTGCAACTTGATCTTTCTACCTGGCTGCTGAAGATAAGAAACATGTGTATACGATATAGTTTTGAGTGCTGTGATGTTAGTTTTTGATTCAACTTAGCTCACCTTAGATAGTTAGTTAGTCAGTTAGCTAAATAGCTAGATATCTGGTTTATCGATTGGTAATTCCCTCGAAGTCAGAGTACATCTGCCGGAGTGGCAGGGAATAAGAACTGCACACAAATAAGCTAGTAAAACGGATGTACACGCATAACTCAGGTCCAAGTAAAAGTCCAAGTAGACAAACAGTCGGAAATTTCCCCTGATATTCCGGTGAACAAGAAGAAGAAGAAGAAGATTGGTAAATAAACTAAGTAGATAGTGTGGTGACTGGCTGGTTTGTTAGTTTGGGTGGCTGATTGATTTGTTACTTGTTTTGTTGGGTAATGTGTTAGCTGGTTAGTTAAACAGCTGGTTCGTTTACTCACGTCCACAGGCTGCCCATACTCCAAGGAGGTTGCCACAAGTTCCTGCCTGCCATTGCTGCTCTGATGTCCCTGGAGACGTGGAAGTGTCCGGATATGAGTAAACTGCTCGGTTTTATGCCATTCATCCTCACATGTGGTCTTCTTTTTGCTCATTCTTTATGAGGCTATTCAGAGACGCTGAGCCATACTTGGTGTGCGCGGGGACTTGTTAGACTTACCTCTTGTCCCTAAGGCGGCGCATGGGGCAGAGGTCATAGCCCTCCATGTCTGGCGGTTGGTTACCCCCTGGTTCAAGTCTTGGATGTTCATTAGACGTATGACTGAGCCTTCCCCGATGATGGTTCTACGCAGTGTTCTCTTGATCTTCCCCGTTCAGGGGTCGTACTGAGTAGGACCCGTCTACGAGGGAGAGTCAAAACTATCTGCACTTTTGACAAATCTTTTCTTACATCGTCCACAATGACCTTTGTCCTGGCTTATTTTTGTATCGTTAAGCTGTTGTGGCAATGCTATGAACGATTAGTTGTTCTGTGTCTGCATCCTCCTTTTTGTTCAATTTGACATTATATCAAACCAGTAGTCTTCTTCTCTTTTGCGTTTACCAGCTGTAAACTCTGGGGGAAAGTTCTGGTTGTTTGTCCACTTCTGTACTGCAGGCCTGTTCCAGAACCTGAGTGTTGCATGTGCATCCGTTTGACAGATCTGACGCATTTGTGTGCAGACTGTTGGTTCCTCTCAGGCAGATGCACTCAGAATTCGAAAAAAGCTCCCAATTAGTCGACTCTTACGACATGCTTTTGGGTAGGCAGTGGGTCTATTCTTGTTTTCCCTATTATAGAGCCCTGGAACCTACAAGGGGGAAACCAGTAGTTACTTCTGTGTCTCTGTCTTGTTCATGAAACATGTTTCTTATCGATGATGCTTCCAATAGTACTTGTCAACTAACTCTAATTTTGAAACACCCAGTTACCTCAAGGGGGTGTCGCCGTGGTGTAGCGGCTAGACTCTCGCCTGCGAATCTGAAGGTCAAAGGTTCGGGTCCTGACGGAGTCAGACTTTTATCAAAAATGACTTTGGCTCCCAGGTCGACCCAGCCTTGAGTGGTTACCAGGTGCAGTCCTGGAAAGTAAAGGCGGCCGGCCTGATGCTGACCACATCACCTACCAAGTGCCGATTGGTCTATAAAATATAGGTCTAGCCCTATATGCCCAACACGCATAGAGTTAGACTTGGACACTGAATAAAGAACATGAGGTTTGAGGTTTGAACAACGGATCAACATCAAGTCTGAGACCGAAGAAGCTCAGCACAGTGCACAGGCTCTGTAGCACCGGCGAGGATCCTGAAATACTGTGGGTAGATTTGTAACTCCAAATTTGAGCCGGGCAGCGCCGTTTGGCTACTTTTTTTCGATTACCAACTGCCAAGGGATTTTTTACGTGCGCAACAATGCACACGGGCGTCCTACCTCACTACCCAGATACCAGGGTAAATTACTAGAAGTCCAAGTCCACGCGAAAAAACTCCAGCACTTACCAGGGATTGAACCCAGAACCTCCAGCACTCGATGCGGACACCATGCCGCCGCAAGAACACGCAGCCCCAGTAAAGAACATGAAAGAAAACTGGCCGCCTGCCAAAAAAGATGTTTGAGAAAGGCCGTGAACAAAACTCAGAGAGATCATTCAAGAAACGAAGAAATAACAAGAACTAATAGAACATTACCTATAATTAAATTCGCTAAAAAAAAACAACAACATAGAAATGGTTTGGTCATTTAATAAGAATCAATCGGCTAATGCTAGCAACGAGAGCGTATAACATGAAAGTAGAAACGCTAAGAGGTCGCGGACAACCGAGAAGAACATGGACTGAAGGAGTCATTGATGCTTTGATACTTCACAACAGCATACTCACCAACCGAGCGCGCCCATGCTCGGATACCCAACATTTGTAAACCTGCAACGCCGCTCAGTACAAAATAAAAAAAGAATGAGTTTCTATAGATAAAAGAAAGAATGAGTTTCTATAGATAAAAGAATGAATGAGTTTCTATAGATAAAAGAAAGAATGAGTTTCTATAGATAAAAGAAAGAATGAGTTTCTATAGATAAAAGAAAGAATGAGTTTCTATAGACAAAAGAAAGAATGAGTTTGAATAGATAAAAAAATGACGTTTCTATGGACAAAAGAAAAAATGAGTTTCTATAGACAAAAGAAAGAATGACGTTTCTATGGACAAGAGAAAAAATGAGTTTTTATAGACACTCACAAAAAAGGAATGACGTTTCTATGGACAATATAAAGAATGGGTTTCTATAGACAAAAGAATGAATGACGTTTCTATAAATAAAAGAAAAATTCGTTTCTATGGACAACAGAAACAATGACGTTTCTATGGACAAAAGACAGAATTACCTTTCTATGGACAACAGAAATAATGAGTTTCTATAGACACAAGAAAGATGACGTTTCCATAGATACAAGAAAGAATGACATTTCTTTGCACAAAAGAAAGAATGAAATTTCTATAGACAGAAGTAAGAATGGCGTTTCCATAAACAAAAAATATAATGACGTTTCTAAGCAACACACACACACACACAAAGAATGACGGTTATATAGTTAAAAGAAAGAATAACGTTTTTCTGGACAAAAGTAAGAATGACATTTATAAACACAAAAGAAAGAATGACGTTTCTATACACAAAAGAAAGAAAGACATTTCTATTGACAAAAGAAAGAATGACGTTTATATAGACAAAAGTAAGAATGACGTTTCTATACACAAAAGAATGAATGACGTTTCTATACATAAAGTAAAGAATGACGTTTCTATGCACAAAAGAAAGAATGACGTTTCTATACAGAAAGTAAAGAATGACGTTTCTATGCACAAAAGAGAATGACGTTTCTATATCACCACCGTCTTCACCACATCTTGTGGTATTGTAAATGTGTCTGTTTCCTATTCAGGTCCATATACAGCTGCAAACTCAACTCTTGACCCTGGGGAAGTCTGGAAGCCAAGAATTAGAGAGGTGAGGTGTTCGATGCACTTTACCTTTTACAAGTGATAATGCACTAAACCGATCACACATAAATTGAGATGTTTGACAAAGCTCGTGAATAACACTTGATAAGATTTTGTGAAAAACGAAGAAATTACCAGATCGATTGAAACAACACTTTTAACTAAATTCATTAAAAAAAACAAGACTCGAATGGTTTAGGCATTTAATGATAATGATTCCAATGATACCAGCCAGAGAGAGCATACAACATGAACATTACAACACTAAGAGGTTGGGGAAAACCCAGAAGAATATGGACTGAAGGAGTCAGTGATACTTTGAGACTCCCGAACTTCACAGCATACCAGCCAATCAAGCTTGCCCTGGCTGGGATATGGATCGTTTGATAACTTGCGACAGTGCTTTATTAATATTCTACCCCAAGCAGGAAAAATCTAAAGGTCACAAGACAGTCTAATATTTCATGGGGTGATAGATAGGCTGCATGCAGTCGTGGGACCTAGGCTGCATGTAGTCGTGGGACCTAGGCTGTACTCTCTCGTGGGACGTAGGTAGGTTGGGGTTAAGGCCAGTTTTAGATGTTTTAGGGTGGTTAAAAGCATTAGAAAGCTGGGAACCCCAGTCTTACCACCCTCTAAAATGTTGGACTGTCCTGTGACGTCATCTGGGGTAAGATATTAATAAAGAACCCTTGCGGCGAGCAGAGGCAGAAAGCAGAATATTGACAAAAGAAAGAAGAAAGGATGTACTAAAATGGAACTTTAAAAAACATACAAATAGGTAGATTTATTAACTCGTTGAGTATCAAATGATACATCAAACGTTAACAGATTCCTACCTAGAAGCCCAATGAACCAAAGATGCGCCAGTTTTACATCTCTCTTGACTACCCTTTGGGCCTCTGATGCTAAACCCCCTGGACTCAAAGAGTTAAATGGTCTACTTCCAAAAGGTCTTCGGCATGAAACCACATCGATTTTTATTTTTTTATTTTTTTCCTCCTAATTTATCTTCTTTTCTAGGTCAACCCAGACTTCGTTGGGTTCTAGTTAATGTTGTAGTGGTAGTCGCATTCTAAGCGGAGTCTGTTAACATATTCTTGTAGTAAAGGCGGTAAACAGAGGTGTGATTTCGATCACTGAGTGCCGATTGTGACAACAGAGATGAAATGCCTGCAGGAGTTTCAAGGAGAGACAGAATACGAAATCACAAAATCAGACGAATGCTAGGAAAAGTGATAGACAGCGAGCCGCAACCAGCAGAAAGATTAGCAAATCAGTTACCCAAGCCACCCGAGAAGCGTAAGGCAAATACAGAAAAACATGACGCTGGGCTACAATCCGGTAATAGTGTTACCAATAAGAAAAAAGAAACAAAAGCGAACTTAATAAAAGCTTATAAAAAGACTTAAAATTTCACACGGAACGCCATCCGCCAGTGCTATCCTATGGACCGCAGGGTGGCAGAAGTGAAAATTGATAACAATGATGATATGGCTGTTGTTGTTTGTGATGATGATTAAGATGATGGTGACGATGAAGGTGTCTACCACGCCGATGATGATGATGATGATGTTGAAGTTAGTGGTGGTAATCCGGGCCTTTTCCTTTACAAACAAACAAAAGTTGCTGGTACTCAAAACAAATTGTCAAAAAGACGCTGGTACGCATCACAAACTGTCTATTACAGCATTGCTGAAAGAAAAGATACCTAAACAAAGGTGCAGGTATGGCCTACTGTTGCGTACCTTCAGAAAAAAGCCCTGGTTGTGACGATAACGCCGACGACGATGATCAAGAGTATATCAGTATTTTTTCTACATTCCAGATTCAAGGAGGTATCATGGTGGCATCCTTATTTCAAATTCTCGTTGGTTCCACTGGCCTTCTGGGAGTTCTGCTGCAGTACATTGGACCAATCACCGTTGTCCCTACAGTCAGTCTGGTTGGGTTCTCACTCATAGAGGTCGCTCAGAAGTTCTGCCAGGCTCATTGGGGTATCAGCGCCTTGTGAGTATCGTTTGCTTGTATTCTTCGTCTTCTTGTATTCTTCGTCTTCTTGTATTCTTCGTCTTCTTGTATTCTTCGTCTCCTTGTATTCATCATGTTCTTGTATTCTTCGTCTCATTGTATTCTTCGTGTTCTTGTATTCTTCATCTCATTGTATTCATCGTATTCTTGTATCTTTCGTATTCTTGTATTCTTCGTCTCATTGTATTCTTCGTCTTCTTGTATTCTTCGTCTTCTTGTATTCATCGTATTCTTGTATTCTTTGTTTCCTTGAATTCCTCATGTTCTTGTATTCTTCGTCTCATTGTATTCATCATGTTCTTGTATTCTTCATCTCATTGTATGCGTCATGTTCTTGTATTCTTCATCTCATTGTATTCATCATGTTCTTGTATTCTTCGTCTGTTTGTGTTCATCGTGTTCTTGTATTCTTGGTTTCCATGTATGCATCATGTTCTTGTATTCTTCGTCTCCTTGTATTCATCATATTCTTGTATTCTTCGTCTCCTTGTATTCATCATATTCTTGTATTCTTCGTCTCCTTGTATTCATCATATTCTTGTATTCTTCGTCTCCTTGTATTCATCATATTCTTGTATTCTTCGTCTCCTTGTATTCATCATGTTCTTGTATTCTTCATCTCCTTGAATTCATCGTGTTCTTGTATTCTCCGTCTCCTTGTATTCTTCGTCTTCTCAAAATCTGGTGGCAATTTATAGTTGTAGCCGCTTCTCGATATTTTGATTTTGTTCCAGAACATGAGGTTTGCGTGCACATCCGTTTTACAGATCTGACGCATTTGTGTTCAGACCGTTTGGGTCCGGTTATAACACATCCGACGTGGTCTGGCATGGCGGGTTTTTGGCGGCTTTTGATTGGGCTGTTTTTTTTTTTTTTTTTTTTTTTTTGCATTTTTGGAGTGGTTTGACAGTCCTGAAAAAGGACTTCTAGTTTTGCCTGGGGCTGCCCGGAACGGTATGGGTGGGATCTCCTGTGGGTTTGGCGCTAGCGTTTCCTCCAGTGGGTGTCTCTGCTAGTTCCTCGAGTCGGCGAGCTGACTTTTTTGCATTCCAGCCTGTCGGTTTCTGACTGGCTGTTTTCTGCATTTTAGGAGTGGATTGAGTCCTGAAAAAGCCTGACAGTTTTGCCTGGGGTGGCCTGGAAAGGACACGAGGCGGGGAATTGGGTCTGCTGTTGTGGGCTTCTCATGCCTTGGTGGTGTCAGCAGTGGTTCTGCTTATTTTTCCACAAAAATAAACAGAAGGGGAAGCCTTCAGGCCCTAGAATTGTTATATGTATACTAAACCAGCAGGCAATGTATTGATCGGTACTCGTAGAGAGAAGTAGAACGATAGAAAGATCGCTCTTCCACAGAATGGGACCCCGGAACCCAGACAAGGATTGTCTACTGGTGATTACTTACTGACTTCACCATGTGGGTGAGATCCACCTCCCGAGCTGCTACTTGAAGGTTTGATACCCTGAGACTAAACAAATCTCAATCTGGATGACAGATGGACAGAACAAACCCCAAGTTCAACCTCCAAAGAAGATATAACTGAGGCGCCAGTAACGGCTACAGCAAAGGTGAACAACTAGTGAAGCAATGCTCATGGAGACAGATGCAAGTCATCGACTGATTAGACTAGTGGTTCCCAACCTGCCTAATGCCGCAACCCTTGAATAGTTTCCCCATGTTGTGACGACCCCCCAGCCATAAAATTATTTTCGTTGCTATTTCATAACTCCAGTGAATATTTTTTTTTTCTGATGGTCTTAGGCCACCCCTGTGAAAGGGCCATTCGACCCCCAAAGGCGTTGCGACCCACGGGTTGAAAACCGCTGGAATAACTCTGCTTACCCTGCGTGTAACAAGTGGAGCAATAGGACACCTGTCGTTACATCAGCCAGAACAGAATTGGAGTTGTTAGATTGAAACCATTGGAAGCATAATCAGAAGGAGGTCGGAGCAATTATGGTCATGTCCGATGTGCGATGAAGATAATCTCTAAATTGAACAGTTAACAATGCCCTGTGTGTCACTGCGACAGGTAGATATGGGTAGATTTATATTTAAAAAAAAAAAAATATAACAATATATGTTTTCTTCTTCTTCTTCTTCTTCTTCTTCTTCTTCTTCTTCTTCTTCTTCTTTTTCCTCCTCTTCTTTTTCCTCCTCCTCTTCTTCTTCTTCTTCTTCTTCTTCTTCTTCTTCTTCTTCTTCTTCTTCTTCTTCTTCTTCTTCTTCTTCTTCTTCTTCTTCTTCTTCTTCTTCTTCTTCTTCTTCTTCTTCTTCTTCTTCTTCTTCTTCTTCTTCTTCTTCTTCTTCTTCTTCTTCTTCTTCTTCTTCTTCTTCTTCTTCTTCTTCTTCTTCTTCTTCTTCTTCTTCTTCTTCTTCTTCTTCTTCTTCTTCTTCTTCTTCTTCTTCTTCTTCTTCTTCTTCTTCTTCTTCTTCTTCTTCTTCTTCTTCTTCTTCTTCTTCTTCTTCTTCTTCTACACTACTTCTTCTTGTTTCATTCTTTAAAAAAAATGTTCTTGCACATTGCAGCACAGTCGGCCTTCTGTTCCTGTTCTCCCTCTACCTAACCAACGTCAACGTGCCGTTTCCCGCCTACTCCAGACAAGATGGCTGCCATATTATTCGCTACCCGCTTTTTAAACTAATGCCGGTAAGCGTTTTTGAAAAACAATAACCAACTTTATGTTCCAATACCAATCGGGTGTCTTCTGTGTCCAGTCGTACATATATTAATGTTAAATGTTGAATAAAGAATCGATGTCATAGCACTCGGACACTTCCATAAGCGCTTCGTCTCCACCTTCAGCAGCAAGCGAAGAGTTCCAATTCCGATGGCACCAGTAAGTGTCTGATTGTACATCCGCCTCGCCTTTCCCCTTGTACGTATATGCACGGTTGTGGATAGACATGACTACCAACACTCGACGGCGTGGACTATGGAAGTTCATCTGTGTCAGAAATGAGTGAAAGTACACGAGACAGAAGGTTGTGGATAGACATGACTACCAACACTACACGGCTTGGACTATGGAAGCTCATTTATGTCAGAAATGATTGAAAGCACACGGGACAGAAGGTTGTGGATAGACATGACTACCAACACTACACGGCTTGGACTATGGAAGCTCGTTTATGTCAGAAATGATTGAAATCACACGGGACAGAAGGTTGTGGATAGACATGACTACACGGCTTGGACTCTAAGAAGAAGTTTGGTTTAAAAAGAAAAACTGACCACGCTCAACCCTGCCGAGAACAGCTTCTGTTGCAATTGTGATCAATTTTATTTGTGTCGAGTTATATGGTTTAAATGATTTGTTGTGCCAAGAGTTATGGCTTATTGTCCCTATTGTGTGCTCTTGTCAATCTGCTGTTACATGTGTGGATTCTCCATTCTGTTCCTGTGGTCTACATAAAAGTTTTGCATTTTGTGTCGATTTTCGTGTCTTCTGTGTGTAAATATCTTATACAATGAGTCGCTCTCATTTAATGTCAGAAAGAGAGCGCTAAAATGTTAAATAGAACCTGTAGCGAATGTTGGAATGTCAGTTAACAAATTAAGAAGGATTTGGAAGCAACAGAGATGTGGTTTCTGAGACGAATGATACGAATACATTGGATGGCCAGAGTAACTAACAACGATTGCTTGAAAGAAGCTAATGAAAGTAGATCTCTATATACAACAATAATAAGGAGACAAACACTGTTCTTTGGCCACGTGATGAGAAGAGAGACATTGGAGAACATCGTGACAACTGGAAAGATCAGTGGAAAAAGAGGTAGAGGCAGACCAAGAGAGATGATGCTGGATGGGCTGAAACGATGGCATGGAGGGATATCATCAAGAGAGCTGTTCCAGGCAACCAGGGATCATGATCTGTGGAGATGCATGAGCGCCTACGCCAACTGGCAAGGCACCTGATGATGATGATAATGATCAGAATGATGATAATAATGATGATGATGAGGATGACGATGATGTGTGTAATTGTGGCTACAGGCAACTAACTTAACTTTCGGTATACTCACATGTAGGTCATCCTCGCTGTGGTGATAGCCTGGGGACTGTGTGCCCTTCTGACTGTCTTCGACGTGGCTCCCGCCTCGCTGAGAACCGATGCCAAGTCTGTGGTTTTGGAATCTGCCGACTGGTTTTTCTTTCCCTATCCTGGTATGTCCTTTCTTCTTCTTACACATTCTGAGAAAAGACGAACAGACAATCACAACAGAGGTACTGAAATGGAAAATAGAGGGACTGGAGGAATGAGAATTTTCGAGAGAAACTCCTAGACGGTCGTTGATTAGAGAAGATTAGTTAAGATTTTTTTTCTCCAAAAATATCCTGTTAAACCCCCATGGTTATCATCTTCTTATTCTTCTTCTCTTCCACCATTTACCTCAGTGAGTTGTTGGGGGAGGTGTAAGGTTCGTTTGTGCGCCTTCTCTAGTGCATTGTACAAGTTGGTGTTCATTTGTGTTAGGTTGCCCCTGATGATGTCGCTCCATCTCTTGCGTAATCTTCCTCTTGCTGTGTTCTTTATATTTCTTCAGTGTGGCTCTCTATGGCTGTTGCTACCAGGGCATTCTCGTCAGGGTTATCAGTGGGGTATATAGTGTTCATTGACTTCTCTGAGTATGTAAATGTCGTTTTATTTTTTTGTATCGTGTAATCACGGAGAATAACTAAGGCAATTACCATCTCACACAAAGACTACAAAGAATCATTCCTTGCGAAGAATAAAGGGAATTAAATGATATGATGGAATCACTAATGTAGAGCTTTGGGAGAGAACAAAACAAGTTTCGGTGGACCAAGAGGTGAAGAAAAGACGCTGGCGTTGGATAGGACACATGCTGGGAAAACCTAATTACAGTATAACTAGAATTTCTTTGCACTGGAACCCACAGGGGCATAGAAATAAAGGAAGATACAAAAAATACACGGAGAAGGTGCAGAACTCGTCATCCCCTTGCGTGATGCAATTTTTCTTTTTTCTGAAGCCCCATCCTGGCTCTAGCCAGGGGCTGCAATATAGCCGGCCCATAAATGTGGTCAAAAGGCTGAACGCGGTTTCCGGGACCTCTTCACGGGTGATCTACATCCACATGGTGGCATTTTGTTTCATCGGGTGTTTATCGCTTGTGTGGTGTCCTAGTGACTTTAACTACTACATGGAGAAGGGAGCTAGAGAGTGACGTTAAAACGATGGGAAGGACATTAGGAGAGCTGCAGGCGATAGCAAATATAGAACGACTTCGCGTGAGTTGGTTGGGGGTTATTTTCTTTGGGAGTTAGGCAGTATGTCACAGACCTCTGGGTGACCTTGCTGGTCCGTGGCTCGTAACTGGGCCTATGACAGACAGACTAACCTTTTACACACACTGAACCCGAACGCACACAGAGCACACACGACAATCTTTATTGTAAGTACAGGTAATACAATAGACAGTTGACTTCCCGCTGTGTGGCCACCTATTGCTTAAACCCTCTGGCCGAAAGAGCTTTACAGTCGCCTCGCTCCCAGTACGTTCCACAATCAATCTCCTGGTGTACAAACCACACGGTCACGAGATACGCTCTTAACTATTGACACACTGACCAACCAAACTGTCACAGCCTCTGTCTTAGTGCAGGGTCAGAGTGCCAAGGCTAGACATTCTCTCACAGAACATGTTTAAATACCCTACACAAGAACTATCCTATTCTAACAGAACACTGTACATAAACTATGCATTCACTAACAGAAATATCCTAACTCTAATATACTATCACTGTCTTGCTAAACGTCCTCTCTCTCTGACCGTCGCACACCGAATGTCCTGTGTTCTCTCCACCTCGTGTCTCTTGACCCCGGTCCAGCTCAGTCCTAACCGCGGTCATCGTGCTGTCGACTTGTCTCCAACAAAGTTCCCTCTTTCTTGCCGTGGCCAAACGCTTTATCCTAAGCGCTGGTTTCACCGTGCAATAACAGAACAGACTTGACCAGTCACGGCCCTGACTTTTGTGTCAACCCTGGGGTGTCACCTCAACACGCACACCTTACGGTGTGGTAAACTGACTATACTTATAGGGTTGTGACACAGTAGAAGAAGAAGATATCGTGTAATCATTTATATAAGACAGATATGTAATTTTTATTGTTTCACACATTGCTTTTGTTTGGGTTCTGATTATGATAGAAACTGTACCATGCTTAATTTGACAGAAGTCAAAGCAGCTGGGCTAGATTCCATCCTGATATCGCAGTGACTGCACCTGATAGAACTGAATGCAGTAAAAGACTGCCTTATGTAACATATGACTGTACAACAGGACGATGAATGAATGATTATTAAAATCTACAACAGGAGGTTGTTGAGATTTGTGGAAGCTACAGTGATAAACCGGTCTAGTCCACAATTATGCAGACAAAAGGACATGCTCTTCGCCTTGCGTTTACCCTGGTGAAACAGACGGGTTTTTTTTTTTTTTTTTTTATGTAGTCCATGTTGTGTTTTAGTTGGAAGGATTAATTTATTTGCTTCATTTTAACAAATTCTTACTGTAGTATGCACCTGGCGAGATAGAGCGAAATATGTCAGGCAATAAATTGGGCAATCTATTGTTTGTGTTTTCTTTGTTCATATATTACAATACTGTTTTTGCAACCGTCAGGTCAGTGGGGTGTGCCTACAGTCAGTGTCGCTGGAGTGATCGCCATGTTGGCCGTCACCATTTCCTCGGTCATCGAGTCAGTTGGAGTATTCTACGCCTGTGCTAGAACCTGTGAGGTCCCTCCTCCCCCAGCCCATGCAGTGAACCGAGGGATCGCGGTTGAAGGGATCGGAAGCTTGTTTTCGGGAGCTGTTGGATCTGGAGGAGCGACGACCTCCTACAGTCAGAATGTTGGGGCAATCGGGTTCACCAGGGTAAGGTTACCCTTTTGGTTTTGAAGAAGTCATTACCTCCTACAGTCAAAATGTCGGGGCAATTGGATTTATCCGGGTAAGGTTACCCATTTGGTTCTGGAGAATGCATTTCCTCCTACAGTCAGAATGTTGGGGCATTTGGGTTCACCAGGGTAAGGTTACCCATTTGGTTCTGGAGAATGCAGTTCCTCCTACAGTCAAAATGTCGGGGCATTTAGGTTCACCAGGGTGAGGTTACACATTTGGTTCTGGAGAATGCATTACCTCCTACAGTCAAAATGTCGGGGCATTTAGGTTCACCAGGGTAAGGTTACACATTTGGTTCTGGAGAATGAATTACCTCTTACGGTCAAAATATCGGGGCAATTGGATTTATCCGGGTAAGGTTACCCCTTTGGTTCTGGAGAATGCATTTCCTCCTACAGTCAGAATGTTTGGTCATTTTGGTTCACCAGGGTAAGGTTACCCATTTGGTTCTGGAGAATGCATTTCCTCCTACAATCAAAATGTCGGGGCATTTTGGTTCACCAGGGTAAGGTTACCCATTTGGTTCTTGAGAAGTCATTACCTCCTACAGTCAAAATGTCGGGGCATTTGGGTTCACCAGGGTAAGGTTACCCATTTGGTTCTGGAAAAAGTCATTACCTCCTACAGTCAAAATGTCGGGGCAATTGGATTTAGTCGGGTAAGGTTACTGTTTTGATTCTGGAGAATGCATTTCCTCCTACAGTCAGAATATTGACGGAGTTAGATTTACCCGGGTAAGGTTACCCTGTTGGTTCTGGAAGAACGACTACTTGCAAGTCAGAATGTTGGAGTGATTTGGTTCATAAGGGTAAGGTTACCGTGTTGGGTCTTAAAGCAAGACAACTTCCTATAGTCACACAATTTGAGGCAGCTGGGTTTACCTGAGTAAGATTACCATGTTGGTTCTGCAGAAGTGACTACTTCCAACAGTCGGAATATTTGGGTAATCGGGTTCATCCTTGTAAGGTTTACCGTGTTGGATCTGTAAAAGCTACAGTTAGAGTATTTGGGTAATCGAGTGATTACGTTTAAGGCTGCTTTGATCAACTGATTGTTTTCCTGACTGACTGATTGACTGTTTAGACTCCGTGTGTTCGTTTGTGGTCATCTATTAATTTGCTTTAGCTTTGATTCTGACTGTATTGTGTATTTCAATTCACTGCACCAACCTAGATGAGTTTGCAAGCTTCCTTGTCATGTCTGCTGAGTTTTTTCATTCACAGTATGTGTTGTATTTATTACTCCGTTGATAGAAACTTTGGTCGAAACGTTAGATTGACTGACTGATTGACTTTCTACTCCCACCAGGATATCACACAAGCGATAAACACCCAATGACACAATGTGCCACCATGTGGATGAGGATCACCGTGGAGAGGTCCCAGAAACCGCGTTCAGCCTTTAGGCCATATTTATGGCCAGGCTATATTGCGGCTCCCGGCAAGAGCCAGGGTGGGGCTACAAATAATGAAACATTTCATCCTAAAAAGGACGGTGAATATAGATAAACGGTAGACTGGTTCGTGCAGGTTTTATTAATCTCTCCGCTGAACTTTCTAATCATATTTCATGTTATATTTAAATATTATTCGATTGGTTGGTTAGATTACTAGCTGATTGATTGTTTTATTGCTTGGTTGATTGGTTTGTTCGTTGCTGCTTTTATGTTGTTGTTTATTAGTATGGTTTGTCGGTTGATTGCTTGGCTTGGATGTTTGCTGATTAGTTGATGACACATAGCACACATTCCTTTGATTCAGAGGCAGTACCAGCAGATCTCTACAAAAATGGGAATAATTCTTGAAAATAAATAATATTGCTGTAAGAAAGCGATCCGAAGATTGTCATAGCACGAGGACAACGATCTAGCCTTGTACTGAGAACCCACGGATGACTGTCTGAACACAAATTATCTCCCTGTTTGTCACCAGTGTCGTCACAGACAGTAAAAGTAGTAATGTTCACTGAATAAAATTATGTTCATTTGAGATATAAATTGGCGCTCTAATGGACAAATTCTCTGGCGAAGCCGATAATGAATCATAAAACAGGTACTGAAATGAGAAATAAATGGACTAATGGAAAGGACGTCCAACAGTAACCTTATAACGTATGGTAAAGAGAGAAGTCCGGGTTGCCGGACTGGATTCCAGTCAAGATATCGAAAGCGTGAGTTGCGGATCAGTCACAGCTACAAAGGTTTGGACATGTGTGCAGAATGAGAGAGATCACTACTGTAGGCATGGGAGGCCAAGAACCAGGGAACCGGACCTCCAGAACGACCAAAAATTAGATGGGAAGACAATATCCAGTAGTTCCTGACCGACAGAGGACTGGAATGAAACAAAGCCAAGAAAAAAAAAATTGTCGATAGAGAAGTCTGGCTATCTCTATGGCAAACCTCTACAGCCAAAGTTAAAAGAGAATTTATTAAGTAAGTAATACACGGAATAGAGCAATCGTCAATAGTCTGTGAGCCCTATATGGTGTATTTTCTTCTTCTTCTTCTTCTTCTTCTTCTTCTTCTTCTTCTTCTTCTTCTTCTTTTTCGATCATTCCGTCATAAAACCTATATCAGCGGGTTGGAAGCCTTAGTGAGAGTTATCGTGCAGTCCATATCTTCTCGTGTATCTTACAGCTTTCTCTTCATTGAGGTGGGAACAGGTCAGATTGCGTCTGTGTTGGTAGCATACAGTTGACAGTGTTGGAGCACATGCTCAGCATTTCCTGGTGCCAAGTTGCAGGAACAAATCTCCGTGTTTCATGCACCTAAAAATGTGAACATATGTTGACGTCATCATCATCATTATAAACTACTTGTGTTGTTAAGCGACGTGGGGAGGATTAATTTGCGATCCAGTGCAAGCTGGCTGCCACTAGCTATTGAAGAGCCGTGAAGGCGCAGAGTGTCTTTAATGTTGTTGATCCATGTTTTCCGCGGCCGTCCTCTTGCTCTTGTAGCTGATCTTCTGAGATGTAGTGCTTGTGATGGTATTTGATCTTGCTGCATTCTAACGAGGGGCAAAACTACTTGATCTGCTGTTTCTCGATGAATCTAGTACAAGGTGTCGTTTCTACAATTTGCCTGATAGATTCATTATTCATTCGATCTCGGATGGTTAGGTTGGCTGCTTTTCTCAGGCACCTCATCTCGCATGTGGTGATTTTGCGTATATGGGCTTTAGATAGTGTCCATGTTTGGCACTGGTAGCTTAATGTTGAAATGAATATGCTATTAATAATCTGTCCCTTTGCACTCATAGTTATGCTTGGATGTCTTAATAATGGTGACAATTGGTATTTAACTGCACTTGCTTTCTGTTGCTTTATGTTGACGTATAAACTACAAAATAAGCTGATAACGTAACTTCACTCCTAACTGCAATTCCCCAGGTAGCCAGCAGATCAGCATTCTACGTGGCGGGAGCCGTTTTTCTCCTGGGAGGTATCGTCGGGAAAGTTGGCGCTTTTTTGACCACCGTACCTGACCCAGTACTGGGAGGGATTGTACTGGTCAGTTTTGGGATGGTCACTTCTGTGGGGCTTGCTGCCCTGAGCTTCATTGATATGTCCTCAGCCAGAAATATGACCATCATAGGGACGTCGCTGTTGGTGGGGTTGATGATTCCACGGTTCATTGAGCAGCATCCGACTGCTATCAATACTGGTAAATGTATATTTAGCCTAACAATTAGCATTATAGAAGGATTATGAACAATTCATTTTAGTGTTGTTATGAATGTCGGCTCTGTAGCTAAGTCGATGCGAACACATTGTAATGCCGGGATGCCGGGTTCGATCCCAGCTGCGGGCCAAGCGCCTTGCCTTGGATTCGACAGTGGTATCAAGAGTCCCGACCGTGTAGGGCAATGGCGAACTACTGGACGTAAATTTGCCTAGAGAAACCACACAACAGCCAGGGGCTGTTAGTGTTGGTTCTGCAACGTAGTTATTAATAGTATCGGCCTGTGGATCGGAAGGTCGTGGGTTCGAGTCCTTACTGAGCCAGACTTTTATTTTCTTCAGAAATGACCTTGACTCCCAGGTCGGCCCAACCTTGAATGAGTACCAGGTACAAGTCCTGGGAAGTAAAGACGGCGGGCGTAATGTTGTACATGTCACCCACTAGGTGCCGTTTGGCCTATAAAATATAGGTCTAGCCCTATGCGCCCGATACGCCTAAACGCGTGAAAAAGGAGTCTTTACTTTTAATATTATTATCATTTTTCCCCCTGTGGGTTCCGGGGACAGTTATGGGGAAAAAAAGAGAAGACCCACTGCCTGCCCATAATTGGGAGTTTCGTTCTAACTGGAAGTACATCTGCCTAAGAGGCAAGGAACCAACGGTCTGCATGCCAATGAGTCAGACCTTTGAAACGGATGTGCATGCAACACCCAGGTTCTGGAACAAGACTAGAGTCTAGAAGTGGATGAACAACCAGAACTTTCTACCAGAGCTTACAGCCGGCGAACAAAAAGAAGAAGAAGATTATCACCATTACTATTTGAGTTTTTTTTTTTTTTTTTATCTACAAGGAAATGTGCTGGTATTCAATTCAAAAGTTTTTAAACACAAGTAATCAGAACGTGTCTTTTACAGCAGTGCTGAAAAAAAGTGCCTTAAAGGTGCCGGTTGCTGCGTACTGTTGCGTACCGCCAGAAATAAAGAACTTTATATTATATTATTATCATTATTATTATGTTGCTATTATGATTATTATCCTGTTTCTTTTTCTTACCGCTCCTCATACTCCTGTTCTAATTATTCACCCTACCCTTTTCTTCTTCTTCTTCTTCTTCTTCTTCTTCTTCTTCTTCTTCTTCTTCTTCTTCTTCTTCTTCTTCTTCTTCTTCTTCTTCTTCTTCTTCTTCTTCTTCTTCTTCTTCTTCTTCTTTTCTTCTTCTTCTCTTCTTCTTCTTCTTCTTCTTCTTCTTCTTCTTCTTCTTCTTCTTCTTCTTCTTCTTCTTCTTGGGCCTGCGTGCCCAGTTTGTAACCCTTTCAAATAAAGTTTGTTCGTTCGTTCGTTCGTTCTTCTTCATCTCCTTCTTCTTCTTCTTCTTCTTCTTCTTCTTCTTCTTCTTCTTCTTCTTCTTCTTCTTCTTCTTCTTCTCTTCTTCTTCTTCTTCTCTTCTTCTTCTTCTTCTTCTTCTTCTTCTTCTTCTTCTTCTTCTTCTTCTTCTTCTTCTTCTTCTTCTTCGTCTTCTTCTTCTGCTTCTTCCCCTTCTCCTCGTCCTCCTCTTTCTTTTTCTGCTTCTTCTTCTCATCCTCATTCTCCTTTTTCCATTTTCTTTTCCTCCTTCTCTCGGTGATGATCTTAATGATGATGGAAGCGGTGAGGTTTTGCGGTGATGATGATGTTGATGATGATGATGATGACGACGACGATTATGATGAGGGTACTGATAAAGGTGAGACGATATCATCCTTGTGAGAACGAAAATGATGGCGATGATGTACCAGCTGAACGTACATGTATAAATGTTTCCTTGTCCAGGTATCCCAGACTTGGATCGTGTGATCGCTGTAGTTCTTGGCACCTCCATGTTTGTTGGCGGGGTCATGGCATTTCTTCTGGATAATACTGTACCGGGTAAGATTGGCTTCAGTAGTAGTACTAGTTGTAGTAGTAGTTGTAGCAGTTGTGGCAGTAGTAGTCATAGTTGTCGTAGTTGTAGTAAATGTACTAGTTGTAGTAGTAGTTATAGCAGTTGTGGCAGTAGTAGTCATAGTTGTCGTAGTTGTAGTAAATGTACTAGTTGTAGTAGTAGTTATAGCAGTTGTGGCAGTAGTAGTCATAGTTGTCGTAGTTGTAGTAAATGTACTAGTTGTAGTAGTATTAGTAGTAGTAATTGTAGTAGTTGTTGTAGTAGTAGTCGTAGTAGTCATAGTAGTAGTAGTAGTAGTAGTAGTAGTAGTAGTAGTAGTAGTAGTAGTAGTAGTAGTAGTAGTAGTAGTAGTAGTAGTAGTAGTAGTAGTAGTAGTAGTAGTAGTAGTAGTAGTAGTAGTAGTAGTAGTAGTAGTAGTAGTAGTAGTAGTAGTAGTAGTAGTAGTAGAAGAAGAAGAAGTAGCAGCACCAGTAGTAGTAGTAGTAGTCGTAGTAGTAGTAGTAGTTGTAGAAGCAATAGTAGTAGCAGTAGCAGTTGTTGTAGAAATAGTAGTAGTAGTCGTCGTCGTAGTAGTAGTCGTCGTCGTCGTCGTCGTCGTAGTAGTAGTAGTAGTAGTAGTAGTAGTAGTAGTAGTAGTAGTAGTAGTAGTAGTAGTAGTAGTAGTAGTAGTAGTAGTAGTAGTAGTAGTAGTTGTTGTTGTTGTTGTTGTTGTTGTTGTTGTTATTGTAACAGCTGCTGCAGTTATAGCACAGCAGTAGTAGTGGTTGTGGGGGGGGGGTGGTGGTTACTATTAGTAGTAGTTGCAGCAGTAGCAGCAGCAGTAGTAGAAGTAGTAGTTGCAGTAGTAGCAGCAGCAGCAATAGTAAAAGTGGTAGTGGAATGAGGAGGAGCGGAAATAGCAATAGTAGAAACCGTCATAGTGATGGTGTTGTAGTAGCAGTAATGGTAGTGTTAGTAGAAGTAATCCTGGTGGTAGGAATAGTAGTGGTGATATTAGTTGTTGTTGTCATTAATGTTTGCAATCGATGTTGATGATGATGGTGGGGGTGATTGTCATACCATCCAACTTCCCAGTTTCCACCACGTACTCCAGTTTAGTAGTAATGTGTATCCGCAATCTTTTATCTCGTTCACTTTCAATCAACTCTGACACAGATGACCTTCCATAGTCCATGCCGTGTGGCGAGGGTAGTCAAATCTATCGATAACCTTGTCTCGTGTACGTTCAGTCAACTCTGATACAGATGACCTCCCATAGTCCACGCCGTGTGGCGAGGGTAGTCATGTCTATCCACAACCTTCTGCCTCGTGTACTTTTAATCAGCTCTAACACAGAGGATCTTCCATAGTCCACTTTCAATCAACTCTGACACAGATGCTCCTCCATAGTCCATGCCGTGTGGCGTTGGTAGTCATGTCTATCCAAAACCTTCTGTCTCGTGTATTTTCAGTCAACTCTGATACAGATGATCTTCCATGCCATGATGTTAAACCGTCCAGCATCTGTTCTCTCGGTCTCCCTCTGCCTCTCCTCCCCTCCAACTTTCCTTCAGTCACGATATAGTCCAGTTTTCTCCTTCTTATCACTTGACCAAATAATGTAGATTGTTCTCTTTCTGATGTGGGAAATCAGTTCTCTTCGAGAGTCAGTTTCTCTTTAGACATCCTCAATCCTCTTTTC
>CAJHNH020000480.1:37500-40000 GCA_905116865.2 Candidula unifasciata
CCGTTTTAACATATGGCTGTGAGTCCCGGACAATCGTTAGGCAGGACAAATAGTTTAATTAGGCCTCAGAATTGTGGTTTCACAGAAGAATGCTTAGAACACTTTGAACAGCAAAAAAAAAAAAAAAAAAAAAAAGGAAAACAAGAGGTTTTAAAAGAGGCTGGAGCCCGAAGACAACTAATCACAGACATCAGAAGGAGACAGTCATTATTTTTCGGCCATGTTATGAGAAGAGGAAAAATTGAACATGTGGTGACCACTGGAAAGATCTGTGGAAGGAGGGATAGAGGAAGACAACGAGAGAAGATTCTTGACAGTCTTGTTTCATGGCATGGAAGTGCGCCACACGATCCTACATGCTGCAGGAGATCGCAGATTGTGGCAAGGCCCACGCCAGTCGGCAAGGCACCTGATGATGATGATGATACACTATTCGTATTCGGCCGAATAGTTGGTCCCGCTATTCGTTTTCGGCCAAATAGTGAAAATCCCTATTTGGTATAGCCCTAGTCTTAACACTTATAGTTCCCATCCTTTTTAGGATGAAATTTTTCGTTTTTTGAAGCCCTACTCTGGCTCTTGCCAGGGGCCGCAATATAGCCTGGCCATAAATATGGCTTAAAGGCTTAACGCAGTTTATGGGACCTCTCCACGGTGATCCTCACCCGCATGGTGGCACATTGTGTCATCGGGTGTTCATCGCTTGTATGATTTCCTGGTGGGGTAGAAAGTCAGTCAGTCACTTGATGTCAGAAGATCCGCGACAAGATCAAGAGGACGGCCGCGAAACATGAATCGAAAACATTAAAGAAATTCTACGCCTTCACTGCATAACAAAAGCCAATGGCAGCCAGCATGAACCCAAGTTCAAGGTGTCTCCTTCGTGCCAAAGAACTGCATGGCTGTTAGGTGAACAGTCGTTAACAAAGGCAGGCAGGTCGTTGTAGGTGCGACGCCTGCTGGTCGATGTAATGTCCTAAGTCCCTTCCCCAGCTAATAGTGAGGGTACTACTGGGGTGACCGTTTATTAACCCTTATATAATGCTTCAGGTCGAAATGGACGCTAGGCACGGCCACCTTTTTTTCTTTAGCGGTGGCAAATGTTGCTGTTGTTTTTTTTTCTTTTCTGCCAGACGGTGGCCGTTGCATTTTTGCTCCATTTGTGGACTAGAATGATATAGTTTCGTCGCCCAGCGAGTTGAGTGCATGGCGTGACACTGTGAGCTACGTGTGTTTCTTTGGCACAGGAGCGGAGCAGCTATGGGGTGACCCGTTTGCTATGAAGCTGAAACTAGGATTACAAGATTACCAGATTACCAGATCGCAGAAGTGGTTTAAAGGCAGAAGTGATTTATGATGATGGTGATAATAATTATAAAGATGATGGTGATGATGATGATGAGGAGGATGATGATTTCGCTGATGATAAGATAGCAATAGACATTGTACGGTGCATACCAGCGCGTTTTATTAGAGAACAAACTGTCATGAGTATCGCTTTTTCTGATAAAAGACCTAACTATCACCACCACCTCCACTACCCCAACACCACCACCTTTGCCACCGCCACTACCACCACCACAACCACCACCACCACCACTACCACTACTACTACTACAACTACTACCACCACCACTAATACTACGACCACCACTACTACAACTACTACTACCACAACTACTACTACTACTGCTATTACATCCACCACTACTACCACTACTACTACTAATACCATCAATACTATGACTAATACCACTTGTACCACTACTACTTTCACTACTACCACTACCACTATTTCTACCACTATTTCTACTACTACTACTACTACTACTACTACTACTACTACTACTACTAATACTACAAACACAACAACTACTACTACTACTACTACTACTACTACTACTACTACTACTACTACTACTACTACTACTACTACTACTACTACTACCACCACCACTACCTCTACCACTATCACTACAACCATCACTACTATCACCACCACAGCTCTACCACAACCACATTGTTGTTTATCTTCGGACTGGCAGCGGTCAATGGCTGAGCCAATGCGAATGCGCTTCGTAATGATGGTGTGCCGGTTCCGATCCCAGCTGCAGGCGATTTGGCAGCAGATTGCTTTGAGTTAAATCTGACAGTGGTATTGAGAGCTGACTAAAAAAAAGCAGTGGCAAACTACTAAAAGTAAAATTGCTGAGTAATAAATATTACAACCAGCCAAAACAATCATGGGGTTGGTTGTGCAACGTCCTGTAAAAGGGCACACAACTCTCTTTAGCAACGGTACGCAGTGCTGGGACTTTTTTTTAAGCATGATTTTTGTTTTAACTTGCTGCATTCTAACGAGATGGCCGAACCACTTGAGCTGCTGCTTTTCGATGAATTTAGTACAAGGTGGGAACGACATTTTGTACTAGATTCATCTAGAAACAGCAGATCTAATGGTTCGGCCATCTTCTTAGAATGCAGCAACATAAAATATCAT
>CAJHNH020000480.1:45000-97500 GCA_905116865.2 Candidula unifasciata
GCGTGGAGTCACTTTTATTTTTGTTCCGGGAGACGCAGGCGTCGATGGAAATGAAAGAGCTGACAGGTTGGCTGGATCCGCTATCACTACTGACGGTCGGCCTATGGATCATGATGATATTATCAGTGCCCTCAGAGAAATGGGAAGGATAGAGGACTTTGGTGGCAGTGAATCCACATCACTCGCCAGAATGGCAGACTTGGGAATTAAGATCGGCACAGCAAAAAACGAGACGCACACCGGACACGTCAGAAGACTTGTTAATCAACATAGAACTGGTACTATTAGCCATCGGACGTTGGGATTCATACTGAGGGGAGGATCTGAGCACCTATGGGCATGTCCGGAGTGCAATGATGATAACCCAACTAACTAACTAACTAACTAACATCCAGTAGTTTGCCATTGCTTTCTGGACGGTCGGTTTCCTGATACCACTGTCTAAACCAATGCAAGGCGTATGACCCGCAGCTGGGATCAAACCCGGTACACCCCCCGCATTACGAAGCATTCGCATCGACTTAGCCACAGAGCCGACGGATCACACACACACATGTCGATAATTGGCGATATGATTTAATTTTTTTTTTTTAAATGGCCACCAGATCACTAGTTTCAGGTAGACGCTTATGAAATAATTATTAAAACAGGTTTAAAATAAACAAATAATCAAATCATTGCACTTGTTTGTGTGGATCAATCTTTCCCTACATAAAAGCTAGCCACCTTTCAAGAATGATGCACAGTGTACAACCTTCGTAGCTCCAGCAAAAAATCCCAGGGAGCCGATAACTTTCAAACCGTTAGGGGAGTGCAAATGGCTTACCAAATTAGCCACTTAGCATTCTGCTTTTAGTTTTACTCTTTAGTTTTAATTTATTTGTACAAATTTTAAGGGAGATATGTTAGTTGTGTATCCTTTACAGAATTTTGCAGAAGAATCAACCGTAGAATTTTTTGGCTGTTGTGGTTTTTATAGGCAAATCTATGTCTAGTAGTTTGCCATTGCTTTCTGGATGGTCGGCTTCTCGATACTACTGTCAAAACCAAGAAAGGCACAGGGCCTGCAACTAAGATCGATCCCGGCATTACGAAGTGCATTCGAAACGCCTAATCCACTCACGCTGACTTTAATGGAGCAGTGTTTTAATTATTTTGGATGCGATCTAACTTATAGTACTTAGAAATTTACATGTTGTATAAATGTGACGTATTTACTAAATTGATATAAATTATCATAACTAATGTGTACATATATGGATTAGCTGCTGTTAATGGGTGGGTGTGTATTATGTTTATGTTGTTTATTTACCAGTACTAAAGAATGTGTTTGCACTGATGTGTGTTGAAATATCTTGAAAGCGAGACTCTTGATGTTCGTTTGTTGAAGGAAGAAATAGACAAATTTATGGATGCTAGTGAAGTTTTATATATTCGGTTATTTTTATTTATATATAATGTTAATATCTCTGCTTAGAACTGACTTACAGACTTCAATGACATAAAGTTGGATTGGCACCTGAGACAACAGATCTTGTCCTCCAAGACGGTCCCCCAAAAAACATATCAAGGGAAAAACTTTTGGCCAAGAGCAACATCGGTGCATGTCAAACTTTGTGGTTCGCTGAGTGAATTACATAAGACAGTGAAGTTCATACTAGAGATAGCATTGCAGATATAGGTAATTTATTTCAAGCGAATGAAAGAAGGAGAAGAAGAAGGAAGAGTGTGATAAGTGATGCCAGTCTATTGTTAAATTATCACTGTACCCAGACCAGGTAGTCACTACACAGTTACAGTGGTTGAAGTTTGGCAGAACATAACTAGGTCCTATATTAATATCCTACCCCAAACAGGAAAAGTCCACAGGTCACGGGACAGTATAATATTTCAGGGGGTGGTAGGTAGGCTGCATGCAGTCATGTGACCTAGGCTGTGTGCAGTCATGTGACCTAGGCTGTATGCAGTCAAGTGACCTAGGCTGTATGCAGTCGTTGGACCTATGCTGCACTCTCTCGTGGGACGTAGGTGGGTTGGAGTTAGGGCCAGTTGTGGATGTTTTGGGGTCATTACAAGCATCAGAAAGCTGGGAAACACAGTCTTACCACCCTCTAAAATGTTGATCTGTCATGTGACGTCATCTGGGGTAGGATATTATTAAAGAACCCTTTTGTAATAGTTGTGCTGAAGTGTGTAAACAAACCTAATTACTAAACATGTTCAGGCAGTATGCCCTGATGGAGTGAAATTATCACAGCTCTATAAAAATGTCTTAAACAGATAATAATATAAAACTTATCGGTTGCATAAAAAATGCTACAGCGGTTGCAGATTTAAAAAATAATGCTCATATAACTAGCACTTTAGTTAGCATTTTAACCTAATTACAAAATGCAGCCATGATGAGTGCTATGCTCTGCATTTAGCGGTTATTTGACAGATAAAAAAATATTTTTTTAAAGGCATACTGCAGATATAAAGTAATGACAGATACATTGAAAATTGCCACAGCTATTGTAGATTTTAAAATATATAACTCATAAAACTTTAAATAATGCGGACACAAACAATACATTGCACAATTTATTGCCAGGCATATTTTGCTTTATCGCAACAAGTGTGTTACTACAGAGTTACATCAACATAAAATGAAGCACACAAAAACTGAATAAATAATTATAAAATCAAATCAGGTCAAACGTCCATCTGGGGCGGACATGTTTGATCGGGGATCTCAAGCAGAACGTTGTGGTCACTAAAATATTTTTTTTCAACATTTGCTGACAGGGATCGTCTTCCACGCTGTTTGCTTCAATCAACGACGAGATGTCTACTCTTAACTCTTGTTCTTGCTTCATTTGACAAAGACAGGTTTGATAGAATTACAGCTTTCAGACACATCTCAGTGCATTTCGCTCTAGATCAGGGGTGGGCAACCTTTTCATTTTTAATTTATTTTGGGTCCTCAAACTGAATTTAGAACGTTTTTTGGGCCGACATTGTTCTTCCAGTGCCAAACATGAACCCTTACTACAACTAATGAGCATAAGATCATAACAACAGAGATGAGATGTCTTAGGAGAGCTGTCGGTGTGACATGGAGAGATAAAATCAGGAATGAAGAAATAAGAAGAAGACTAGGATTGAAACCAGTCATACAGTTAATTAAAGAACAACAAATGAGATGGTTTGGCCACCTGACGAGAATGCCCTGGTACCAACTGCCACAGAGAGACACACTGAAGAAATATAATGAACACAGAGCAAGTGGAAGACCGTGCAAGATATGGAGCGACGCCATCAAGAGCAACCTAACAGAAATGAACACCAACTTGTACAATGCATTGGAAAAGGTGCATAAACGATCCTTATATCCCCCCCCCCCCCCCTCCCTCCCCTAACACCTTGATGACGTAAATGGTGGAAGAGAAAAAGAAGAAGGCACTCTTCACTATTGCAGATTACTTAATTAATTTTTTTTTGTCGCTTTTTAATTTCCTAGTGTTTACAACCCTGTGGCTGTACACATTTACACTACCACAAACTCGGGCCAGCTCACTGTTGTTGGTCGCTCGTCTTTGTGTGGCTCATTTATCCTTGAAAATGGCAAAACGAGCATCCTCTTCTGCAGGCAGCAAGACGAGGAATTCTACCAAAGCTGCGCCAGCAGAAAATGATCCAAAAAAGGAAGTTAAGAAAGCTGTGAAGAGAAAGCAAGAGCCTGATGAAGTAGTTCCAGTAAAGTCTAAGAAACCAAGCAAAGAGGTAATAATTGTGTTAACCTTAGATTGTTAGTTGATGAATGTCAGACTGGGTGGTTGTTTGGTATATATCCGTGAAAAAGGTGACAGAATGTTTTCTATTGAAGGCAAAACTAAATTCTTAACCTAACTAAAAAGTGATGTAAAACAATTTTAAAAAAAAAATACGCTGTTAATTAAATCATATACGCTTAAAAATGTAATTTACCTAATGCCTGTTATTTGCTGCCTTTCATCCCACATTTGAGAACAAACCCTCAAGCCACTCATACAAACCCTAAGACCACTCACACCAAGCCCTCTGCTCTCACACAGCAAGCCACCGACCCACTCACACCAAGCCCTCTGCTCTCAGACAGCAAGCCACCGACCCACTCATACCAAGCCTCTAACTCACACTAAGCCATCGACTCACTCATACCAAGCCTCTAACTCACACTAAGCCATCGACTCACTCATACCAAGCCTCTAACTCACACTAAGCCACCGACTCACTCATACCAAGCCTCTAACTCACACTAAGCCACCAACTCACTCATACCAAGCCTCTAACTTACACAGCAAGCCACCGACCCACTCATACCAAGCCTCTAACTCACACTAAGCCATCGACTCACTCATACCAAGCCTCTAACTCACACTAAGCCATCGACTCACTCATACCAAGCCTCTAACTCACACTAAGCCACCAACTCACTCATACCAAGCCTCTAACTCACACTAAGCCACCAACTCACTCATACCAAGCCTCTAACTTACACAGCAAGCCACCGACCCACTCATACCAAGCCTCTAACTCACACTAAGCCACCGACTCACTCATACCAAGCCTCTAACTCACACTAAGCCACCAACTCACTCATGCCAAGCCTCTAACTTACACAGCAAGCCACCACCCACTCATACCAAGCCTCTAACTCACACTAAGCCACCGACCCACTCACCCCAAGCCTCTAACTCACACTAAGCCACCGACCCACTCATACCAAGCCTCTAACTCACACTAAGCCACCGACCCACTCACTCCAAGCCTCTAACTCACACTAAGCCACCGACCCACTCATACCAAGCCTCTAACTCACACTAAGCTACCAACTCACTCACTGCAAGCCCTCCGCCCACATCACCATGTCCTCAAGCCACTCACATCAAACCCTCAAGCCACTCACATCAAGCCCTCAATCCACTCACATCAAGCCCTCAAGCCACTCACATCAAGCCCTTGTGACCCCTTCACACCAAGCCCCCAGTCCATTCAGTTCAAGTCCCAGCCCCGCTCACCAAGTCTACCCACAGACTAAGTAGCGCCCTTGATCCACTCACAACAAGCTTTCATCCCTCTCACACGAAGAATTCAGCCCACTGACACCAAGCCCCCGACTGACACCAAGCCTCACAACCCACTCACACCTAGCCTTCATCCCTCTCACACGAAGAATTCAGCCCACTGACACCAAGCCCCCAACTGACACCAAGCCTCACAACCCACTCACACCTAGCCTTCATCCCTCTCACACGAAGAATTCAGCCCACTGACACCAAGCCCCCAACTGACACCAAGCCTCACAACCCACTCACACCTAGCCTTCATCCCTCTCACACGAAGAAATCAGCCCACTGACAACAAGCCTTCGACTGACACCAAGCCTCACAACCCACTCACACCTTGCCTTCATCCCTCTCACACGAAGAATTCAGCCCACTGACACCAAGCCCCCGACTGACACCAAGCCTCACAACCCACTCACACCTAGCCTTCATCCCTCTCACACGAAGAATTCAGCCCACTGACACCAAGCCTCACAACCCACTCACACCTAGCCTCCAAGAAATACAAATCCTTACCACACTCTACATCACAACTGCACTAATCTTGTGGCCCTAATTCCTTAGCCTCAAGATCTTCTGCCCCCCTCCCCCTTTTTTTTGTCCCTTTCCTTTTCCCTACTTAATCTTATGCACTGTAAGTGGTAAATTAAAGTAGAGGTCGACCACGCAGAATATGGACCAAGGCAGAAATATCTGCGACACTAAAGTACTATGTATGAAGCAAGCAAAAGGGCCCATTCTGCCCTGTTGCCATGAGGCATTTCAAGAGTAGAGAAAAGAGTATCTCGGGCCGAGTGCATTTTAAAGATTTTTTTTTTATCTTTACTCCCCAGATCCCAGAATCTGAGGACTCAGCTAAAAGTGTTAAAAATGGTGAAGATAAGAAACTGTCCACAACCGGTGATTTCATTGAGAAGATCATTCAGAAAAGAGCAGCAGTTTGTGAGAGTGTGGCCAAGTTTAAGTTCAATAAGAAACGGGTTCGAGTGATAACAGACATGGAAGAGTTCTCTCTAAGCTCCAACGGCGTTCTGTACTGGATGTCTCGTGATCAAAGAGTGCAAGGTTGGTCTAAGTGCTGTTTGCTTTTTATATACTTTATGAAAGTAGAGCATCAAATGTGTGTTGTCCATCAAGATGATGATGACCACTCTTTTTCATCAAGTATGAGTACGAAGATGACCGATGAGGCCGATGCGGGCCCGAAAAGTTCTTGGACAGTGAGGACAGGGAATGAGTGTTGGGCCAGGGAGGGGATTTCCTGCAGTCGCCTTTCTGTCCATCCTTTTCTTAATAAGTCTTGCTGTTCTGTTTGTTTCACATGTAGCCGTGCCCTTGTGTAGAGCTGCACACCATGCATTTGGGTCTTGAGAGGCAGCCTCCCAATTGTTGTCATTCATCCCAAATGCTTTGAGTGAAGACTTCAAGGTTTCCTTAAAGTGTTTCTTTTGCCCGCCTTGGGAACGTTTCTCATTTTGCAGCTCAACATAGAATAGTTTTTTTGGGAGCCTGTAATCTGGCATGCGTGCCACATGACCAGCCCAACAAATTTGATACTGCATCAGTAGAGTGTGGATGCTGGGCATGGCTGCTTTCTCAACGAGAGCATTATATACAACAATGAAAAGGAGACAAAGTTTTTTTGTTATGTGATAAGAAAAGGAGCACCGGAAAATATGACGACTGGAAAGATCACTGGTAGCAGAGGCAGAGCAAGAGAAATTATGGTGAATGGCTTGAGACAGTTGCATGGGGGAATATCATCAGTGGAATCGATCCAGAGAACCAAAGACCATGGTCTGTGGAGATGCTTGAACGCCTACGCCAGCTGGCAAGCCACTTGATGACAATGCTTTATGTAATCATAAAGAAGATACAAGTATTAGAAATGAGATTGTTCAGAAAAATTCTTGGCATATCATAAAGAGACCATATCACAAACAACAAGGTTCACATATAATTATCCAGCATGTTAGCAGTTGGGAACCTCTTTAACTCTTTGAGTCCCAAGGAACGCATTCCTACCTAAAAGCCCAATGAACGCATGATGCGCCGATTTTATTAATTTCTTTACTACCCCCTGGGCCAGTAATGCTAAACCCCCTAAGACTGAAAGAGTTAAACCACAGTGGAAAGACAGGAAAATGCAGTGCTATGTGTGTGTGTAGTAAGATCTAACGGCTTCTCAAAAACAGGACAAAAGGGCTCAGCAGAGAAGAAGAGGCCAGACCAAGAAAGACCTGGAAACAGAACTTGACTGACCGGACAGCCCTTAGGCGTGCAACCATGGAGTCCATCGTTTCTGACTTAGATCAAACTACTGAATGTACAGCTGCCTAATGAAATCACAGACAGACAGCTAACAAATGCTGGGGTTGGTTCTGTAACACCCTCTAAATGATGCACAACTAACAGTTTCAGTTGTGTTATATTGTTGGTCTGTCGAAGTGTTGAAGACTGCTCAGCATTTTAGAAAAAAAGTTTATGATTAAATGTTAGAAGGTGGCGGATTAGTTTGAGCTGAGCCCAGATTTGTTTGGCAGATATGAATAAAACCCAGTCATAAATGCTGCATCTCAAATATTTGGCCATATCGTGTTATGTTATGACACAGTTGATGTCTTTGCACCTTGGGCATCCCCATGCATGCTCAGTCCTCCAATGCAGCAGCCACTCCAAGGCACCTCTCCTGATTGTTTCCTTGAGTAGTTAGTTAAAGTCTCTCCTGTCTTTACAAAGACGTGCTTCTCCAAGCTTAACTCCTCGGTCACGCAGTCATGTTAGCGTCAGAGATTCAACATTATCCCCAAGCCTAGTCTGTACACAGTGTTGATAATAGCAGCTCTTTCCGTGCTTCTTCCCGTTTGCATTGGTGCATTACTGGTCAGTTCTTGCATTACCATTTACTCCTGCGTGCCCAGGTATGTAGATCCAGGCGATGGAGGTTAAGTGCGACTTTTGAATGCTTTCTACCTATTCGGAGCGTAGAAAGGCTGTAATGATTTTCTGAAGCATGCTGCTAGAGTCTGAAAGGATTACCACATGTGTGGCCACTTGTAATGCCACCAAAGTGAAGGCTCTGGAAGCAACAGTTATCTCCATGATCATGCTTGACATAACCGTCAGGTAAGCGCTGATATCCTCATATATTGTTCCCCTATCCTTTGTGCTGTGTATGCCGGTGCTGATCTTGACCCACGCTTCAGGGAACCATCTGTCAATGATTACCTCTTCTGTGCGTGAATGTTGATCAGTCAGTGTCCTAATCTCGGCATCTGCGTTGGCGGGTATCTGACTCCTGCAGTACCTCCCTAGTGTTATTACAACCTTAGACAGGTGTTGCCAGGTTTCGTTCGCATACCAAGACTAATCATGAAATCAGTAATAATGCGCCATGTATTGCGTCGATACACATAGACATAAGCAAAGCATACATGGTACATTGCTTGCGACGGAAAGGTTTAATGAATTCAACTTTGGTTTCAGATAACTGGGCCTTTTTATATGCTCAGCGGCTGGCGCTAAAATTAGAGGCACCTCTCCACGTCTGCTTTTGTTTGGTACCCACATTTCTGGAGGCTACAATTCGCCAGTTTGGATTTATGATGAAAGGTCTGGCTGAAGTGGAGAAAGTAAGTCTGAAGTGACGTTTTTGAAATAAGAAAATATGTACATTTATATATGTGAATACACTTCTTCTTCCTTCTTCTTTCTTCTTCTTCTTCTTCTTCTTCTTCATCTTCTTCTTCTTCTTCATATTCTTCTTCATCTTCTTCTTCTTCATCTTCTTCTTTCTCCTTCCTCTTCCTCCTCCTTCTCCCTCCTCCTCCTCTTCTTCTTAGCCCTCGCCGCTATAAACTCCAGTGGAAAGTTCTGGGCTTGTCTTGTTCCAGAATTTTATGTTTGCATACACATATGTTTTACAGATCTGACACAGACTGTTTTGGTTCCTTGCCTCTCAGGCAGATGTACTCTGACTTAAAAAGAAAAACCCCTAATCAGCCGTTTTGTACGACATGCTTCTTAGGAAGAGTGTGGGTTGATTATTTACCCCCACATGGGGTCCTAGACCCCACACGGGGGTACTTTGTCTTATTCTCTTTCTGTCTTTTTGTCTGCTTCTGTTTCATCTTCTTCTTTCTTCTTTATTAATTTTTTCTCTTTCATCTTCTTCTTCTACTTCTTCTTCTTTACCCGCACCCCAATTATTAAGCAAAACCCGCTTGCCCCCCCCCCCCCCCCCCCCCATCCTTAAGTATTTGGCAAGATCCCTATACCAACATTATAAATTGTGATTAAAAAGAGAAGAGGACAGTAGATTATGCAACAGGAGAAACAGAAAGTGTGGATATACTTAGAACGTGTTCTTAAACTACAATTAAACCCTGAATGAATTCAATCCTCTCAACTTTTAATTACTATTATAATTTTTTTTAATATGATGGATATTAAAACTAGTAAAATGTTTCACCTATCTGGTACATGTTACATGTACATGATGGTGCAAGTCAAACTTTACAAAAGACAGTGAAGTTCATACTAGAGACAACATTGCAGATATAAATAATCTATTTCAAGCGAATGAAAAAAGAAGAACAAATGACAGGAGAATTGAAACAGGAATGGCTAAAAGTATCTTCAACAAGATGCAACAAATGTTGACTGCTAGAAAAGTAACTAACGCATTGAAAATTGTCAAATGATATTATATTGGGCTGTGTGTGCAGAGAGTGGCCAGTGGGTCACAAGTTGAAGTCCAACTGTTGATTTACGACAATTCACGCCAGGTGATCTGATTATCTATACAGATGGTTCAGTGTTGAGAGAAGAGAAGTGCCTAGGGGTTCGTAGCGAAAGCCAATGGAAAATCTTTAGTGCAAGACAGCCTGGCATACGAGACCACAACATCTAGCATGAGAATGGAGGTGGAAGGGGTAACTGCAGCTCGCTGGTCGCTAGAGAACAAGATGAATAGACATGTCGTAATAAAAAAGGTGAAGACAGAGATGCTTCGAGCAGAGTGGCAAGTTTCACTGGAAAGGTAGTGAGTATACTTTGGATCTTTTCTCCAGGCGATGCCGGTGGGGTGGGTAATGAACAGGCAAACAGACTGGCTGGATCCGCACCACTGGGTGGTGAATTGATGCATGATAAGGCAGATGTGGTCAAGGCCCTTTGGGAACAAGCAACGGAATCAGTAGAGAAAGAAGTTGGGAACAAGCAACGGAATCAGTAGAGAAAGAAGATTATTAAGGCCTGCATAGAATGAGGCACCTTGGTGTAATCAGAGGTCTGGCCGGCTCACTACACTCAGAGGAAAGGCAAGATGGACACATAACCATATTGTGACCGGTACCATCAGTATTGGAACTCTGCACTGGCTGCCGAAGAATTTCCCGAGTGCCTTGATGTCAATTCTTGACTCAGCTCAACACATATACTCAGTCCTGCTTATGCAGAACTGAGATAAGGGACCCCCAAACTTTGGGGAGCTCAATGTCTTGTATCAACCTTTGGGGAGTTCAGTGTCTTGTATCCACCTTTGGGGAGCTCAGTGTCTTGTATCCACCTTTGGGAAGCTCAGTGTCTTGTATCCACCTTTGGGGAGCTCAGTGTCTTGTATCCACCTTTGGGGAGCTCAGTGTCTTGTATCCACCTTCGGGGAGCATAGGTTTTCATACTGTTTAGCTCTGCATTGCTAAAGTGATTTTTAGATTAATGATATACCAGACAGTTTTTTTTTTTTTTTTTTGCACAGGAATGCAGGGATTTGAACATCCCTTTTCATCTTCTTTTAAGAGTGGCAAGTACCTCAGTTCCCAATTTTGTGAAAGAGAACAATATCGGTGGGATTGTCACAGACTTCTCTCCTCTGCGAACTCCCCTGAAGTGGTTAGATGATCTCAAGAAGGCCCTACCAAAAGATGTCCCTCTCTGTCAGGTAAATAGCAGGTTTGTTTTTATCATGACTGAGTTGTGTTGCACTGATTGTGTCATGTCCTTACTCACATAGGACTGCACATAGGTGAAGGTGATGCTGTAGTTCACACAGACGGATCAGTATTTGAGAGCAAGCAAAGTGTGTGGGCCTTCACGGTGAGCTCAGGGGAGGGGGGGGGGGGGAGACCATCAAGAAGATGAATGGCACCAATGCCATGGGAAGCAGTGTCTGGCTTAATGTTGTCCTCATGGGAAGCAGTGTCTGGTGTAATGTTATCCACATGGGAAGCAGTGGCTGGCGTAATGTTGTCCACATGGGAAGCAGTGGTTGGCTTAATGTTGTCCACATGGGAAGCAGTGGTTGGCGTAATGTTGTCCACATGGAAAGCCGTGGCTGGCGTAATGTTGTCCACATGGGAAGCAGTGTCTGGTCTAATGTTGTCCACATGGGAAGCAGTGTCTGGTGTAATGTTGTCCACATGGAAAGCAGTGGTTGGCGTAATGTTGTCCACATGGGAAGCACTGTCTGGTGTAATGTTGTCCACATGGGAAGCCGTGGCTGGTGTAACGTTGTCCACATGGGAAGCAGTGTCTGGTGTAATGTTGTCCACATGGGAAGCCGTGACTGGTGTAACGTTGTCCACATGGGAAGCAGTGTCTGGTGTAACGTTGTCCACATGGGAAGCCGTGGTTGGCGTAATGTTGTCCACATGGGAAGCAGTGTCTGGTGTAATGTTGTCCACATGGGAAGTAGTGGCTGGTGTAATGTTGTCCACATGGGAAGCAGTGGTTGGCGTAATGTGGCTGGAGACAAAGAATTTTTTACAGGTGTGCTTTTTTAGTGGTTCCATGAGAATGCTTAAGAAGATCATTACAAGATGGATTCGAATGTGATGGTTACAGCCACTTAAAGAAATCTTTTCTCAGTGGAAGAAGTTTCATTTCTGTGCTTGGGCACTTTGGGGTACAATGGAATGAACAAACAGATTAGCTTGCTGGGAGGGCCACGATAGGTACAGGACATGCAGAAGTAGGGGGCAACATTCTCAGTGCTCTCAAGGAGGCAGGACGAGCAGAATAGCTGGCTGGGAGGGCCATGATAGGCACAGGACATGCAAAAGTAGGGAAGATGATTCGGGAGACAGTGGTGAGTCAGCAACACTAAAAAGACTTCAAGAACTTCAGGTCACGAGAGGTGCTCCCCGACCTGAACAGCCAAAGAAGAATAGTAAACCAACATAGAACTGGTGTTATCATTCGCCACTAACTAGCCCATCAAGGGCCATTTGGTCTGTTAATGTTGAATTAAGAATTGAAATCATAGCACTCGAGACACTGCCATAAGAACTCCGTCCACACCTTCAGCAGCAAGCGAAGAGTTCCAATTCCAATGCTACCAGTAATTGGCTGATTGTACATCTGTCTCGCCTTTCCCTTGAGTGTTGGGCGTCGGCCAGATCCCCTGATAGCTCCCCGCATGGCCATTCTCCTCAGACTAATGATCTGTTTGTGCCTCCGCACTGTTCTCTCACTCCCAAAGGGCGCTTACAACATCTAGCTTGTAATACAATTAGTTCACCACCAGGCGGTGCAGAACCGGCCAGTCTATCTGCCTGCTCATTTCCCCAACGCACTAACTTGACCTGGAGAAAATATCAGGACTGTAATTATAATATTACGCGAGCCACCATGGTGTAGCGGCTAGATGCTCGCCTGTAAATCAGAAGCTCATGGGTTTGGATCCTGGCGGAGCCGGACTTTTTATAAAAAAATGACCTTAGCTTCCAGATTGACCCAGCCTTGAGTGAGCACCAGGTGCTGTAGTCCTGGGAAGTAAAGGTGGCTGGCGGGATTCTGAGCACATCAGCCAGCAAATGCCGGGTGTTCAATAAAATATGGGTCTAGCCCTATATGCCCAATATGCCTGAAGGCTTGAAAAAGGGTTTCTTTACTTTACATTATTATGTTTAGCCGCGTTAGCGCAGTCGATACGAGACTCGATTTCAAATCCAGCTGTGACTCGCTGCAGCCCAAGGTGGATGTTTGAAACCGGACAGTTCCCGGGGTTCACACAGCCTCTAGGAAATGGGTACCAGAGTTGACACTCCCGGGTAAATGGAGGAACGTCGCTGTAGCTACAGAGTTACGTGCGGACGGCGACACAGGTGGGTTGTTTTTACTCAGCTGTCTGTACTGGTGGTAGAGCACTTATGGTTTATAACTGCGTGCAATGACGCTGATTCACATCTCCCGACTTTACCTTTTTATTATGTTATTAAAGGACTATGTATATTTTTTATTATCTTGGTCTATAAAATATATCTAGCACCATATACCTGATGGGACAGTTTAGTGCAAAGGGACTTTTAATTTTTATTGAATTTTATGCTTGCACAGGTGGATGCCCACAATTTAGTGCCTTGCTGGGTGGCTTCCCCTAAACTGGAATACGCAGCTCGAACAATCCGTACCAAGATCCACAATCAGCTGGAAGGATTTCTCACAGATTTTCCTCCTCTTGTGCAGCATCCGCATCCTCCAGACAAGATGCCTTCAGTAAGTGCTGGATTTAGATAACAGTAAAGTAAAGGTCCCTTTTCCAGGCCTTTAGGCGTATAGGGCTAGACCTATATTTTTATAAACCAATCAGCATCACGCTGGCCGCCTTTACTTCCCGGGACTGCACCCGATACCCACTCAAGGCTGGGTCAACTTGGGAGTCGAGGTCAGTTTAGAAAAAAGTCAGGTTCTGCCAGGGAACAAACCCACAACCTTCCGATTCGCGTACAAGGGTCTAGTAGGTAGACCGCGGCAACTCTCAAATTTAGATTACTGCTTCTAATTAATCAGTATCATTACTCTCAGGAAAAATCAGTAAGTGCTCAATCTCCATTAGCTAGTGTTGCAAGATGTAGATGCTGATTATTCCAGTAATAATAATCATCAACAGACCGCCCAACAGGCATGGGCGATCATGCCCATCCACGATCTCTGACCATCAGCAGAATGAATCAGTTTGTGTGCTGACACCCCTCCATGTTATGACAAAAGGCTGTTAAGAATCTACTGACATTGACTTCCTCTGTCTTGTTTTCCACAGTTCTTTCCAGTGGTCACATGTTCCAGTTTCCTGGAGTGATTTATTACATAAAATATTGTTCATCTTCTGAAAAGCTGCCTTTGTCTGGCCAATTCTGCTCTAGATTTCTGTCACACATCATCCATCCGATGTTATGAATGTCCCCAAATACTTGAATTTATTGACTTGGTTAAGTATTTTCCCTTTCGTTTATTAAAAAAAAAAATATTTAATAAATATTTTAATAATATTAAATGGGCAAAGCGACCCCTGACCTTAAACTTAAAAATCCCTCAGTGGGTTCTGGGGCCCTGTTATAGGGAAAACAAGGATAGACCCACTGCTTACCTAAAAGCATGTCGTAAGAATCTACTAATTGGGAGCTTCCTTCGAAGTCAGAGTGCATCTGTCTAAGTCAGATGTGTAAAAAGGATGCACACGCAACACTCAGGTTCTGGAACAGGACTACAGTCCAGAAGTGGACGAACAACCAGAACTTTCCACAGAGTTAACAGCTGGTGAATGCAAAAAAGAAGAAGAAGAAACTTAAAAAGAATTAAAAAGGAAAATAGTTTTATACAAGAAAAAACATAGTGAAATTTGCAGCATAATCTCTCAAAATATTTGGTGTCTTATGAAGGTAACAGATTGGAAGGCAGCCGATGAATTTCTAAAAGTGGATCGAACAGTACAGGAAGTCAGTTGGGCCAAGCCAGGCTCGATACACGGCTTAAGGATGCTGGAAGACTTTTGTGAAAACCGGTTGAAGAATTTCGCTACCCACAGGAACGACCCCAACAAAAAGGCCCTCAGCAACCTATCACCGTGGTTACATTTTGGTTGGTTGTTTCCGTTACCTAATTTTTATGTCATTTATAGAATATTAAATGGGTCATTTATAAAAAAAAGTTAATGGGTCAATTTAAAACCCGAACATCTGTTAATTTTAGCATTTTGTGGGCCATTTAAATAAACACGGTGAGATGAGATTTAAAAGAAATCATCATCGTCAAGTGCTTTGCCAGCTGGCATAGGCGTTCATGTGTCGCCACAGATTTCAGTCTTTGGTGTTCTCGATCAGTTCCACTGATGTTATTCCTCCATGCCATTCTCTTAAGCCATCCACCATAATTTCTCTTGGTCTGCCTCTTCTTTCCAGTTGTCACAATATTTTCCTGTGCTTGTGTTCTCATCACATGATCAAAGAACTTTGTTTGTCTCCTATTCTTTGTTGTTTATAATGTTCTTCTTTCATTGGCCATTTCCAGGCAATCATTGTTAGTTATTTTGAGAGTCCAAGGTAATCGCAACATTCTTCTCAAGAACCACATCTTAGTTTCCTCCACTCTTCTTTATTTGTTTGCCCAAATTCCAAGATTCACTGCCATACTACAGGACAGGCTCGATGTAACATTTCAATCCTCATTTTCTGATGTTTAATGAGAGTGGTTTATTACATAAAATATTTTTCATTTTCTGAAAAGCTGCCTTTGTCTCTCCAATTCTGCTCTTAATTTCTGTCACACATTGTCCATCTGATGTTATGATTAAAGTTCCCAAATACTTGAATTTATTGACTGTCCCTTCTATTGCTATGCCACATTTTGGAGTTTTCTTCTTTGATATAGCCATTGTTTCTGTTTTCTTGATATTCAAGAAAAATCAAAGACATGCAGTGGGAAAAATAAGAAGAGACGGAATCACCAGTGGAGAACTACGAACAGTGGTAGGAACAGCACCGGTGAATGATTTCATAGGACATCAAAGAACCAAATGGTTTGGTCAGAATGGATTTAAATCAGTCAGCAGCTAGAGCGTACTACATGAGAACATTAGGCTACAAGGCAAGAGGTAGACCAAGAAAGACATGGGTGGAGGAAGTAAAAGAGGTTCTAAAAGATCTGAACATCAAGCAAGATTGGCTAATAAACAGCATCTTGTCTCGTAAGTTAAAATATTTTGGCCATATCAAGCGCCACAGCTGATTGAAAAAAATAATAGCAGAAGGCATGGTACCTGGAAGGAGGAGCAGGGGCAGACCCAACGAACATGTGCACAGGATTCAAGTGATACTTTATAGATAAATGTGCGTGAGGCGGGAGAGCTAGCAGGAGACCGAGTTTCCTTCAGGCAGACTGAAATGAGAGCGACGTCAGCAAAAGACCTGCTACATGATGATGATGATGTGTCATTTGTAGAAGAATAAATGTCTTTGTTACTGAAGAGAAGATAGTGTCATTTAGAGAAATATGTCAGTTGTCACTAGTAGTATAAACACAAGCTATCCACCTTCCACCACACATGTCTACGCAGAATTATCAAAATTTTCTGGCCTGATACAAACACTAAACTGCTTCAAGTCACAAACCAAGAAACTTTAGCCAGTTCGATTACCAAGAGAAGATGGAAATGGCTTGGCCACGTTATGATAATGCATTCTGATATACTGCCAAAACAGCTCTTACATGGATACCAGAGGGAAAGAGAAAAAAGGGGCGCCCAAAAAACAACACGTAGGCGAACGATGGAGAGTGACCTGAATGCTGCATCTCTGACAAGGAAAACTGCACTGAAGATTGCACAGAACAGGAAAGCATGGGAAGTCCTCCCTGAAGCCTCATGTGCCACTAGGCATAAAGAGAATTGATGAACTAGTAGTATAAAGTAAAATAAATATTTGTTCCGCAGGTCAGATTTCTGCTCAGAGATGTATCCTGACTGTCAAGCAGTACCAGGGCAGGCATAAAGATAGTGTGAATGCGTTTATTGAGGAGACTGTCATCAGAAGGGAGCTCGCTGACAACTTCTGCTTCTATAATGAAAATTATGACTCTATTAAAGGTATGAGTTTTTTTAATGGCCTCTCTCTTTCTTACACTGTCTCTGTTTGCCTCTATTGCTCTCTCTCTCTTTCACTGTCTGCCTTTCTCTCTGTCTGTCTTTCTCTCTGTCTGTCTTTCTTTCTGTCTCTCTTTCTCTTTCTCACTCTATCTCTCTCTTGCTCTTTCTGTCTGTCTCACACACTCTCGCTCTCTCTCTATCTCTCTTGCTCTCTCTCTCTCTCTCTCTCTCTCTCTCTCTTTCACTTTTTTTTTAACAGTATAAGGCAATCCCAGTCAGCACAAAGAGACATCTTATAGAGAGCATATTCATTCCCATCCTATGCTACCAGTGCCAGACATGGACACTCACAACAAAACATAAAAGAAAATTATTAACCATGGAAATGAGATACCTGAGAAGGGCTGCAAAGGTGACTAAAAGATAGAAAAATCAGAGATATGGTCATAAGAGAACAAGTCAGAACAGAACCAGTTTTGAATTACATACAAAGACAGCAAGTCAAAATATTTGCCCACTTTGAGGGAATGTCTTGTGAGGCTATACTTTACATGGTATACTATAAAATATGGGAAGGATGTAGCGCACGAGGTAGACCAAGAACAGGGTGGAGAGATAGGATCATAGAAACTCTAAACAATGTGTCTATGGTCGGGGCAGCCAGAAGAGCAGGAAGCAGAACCTTATCTCTCTGTCTGCACCATGAGCAATAAAAGAGCAAGTGAAGAAGAAGGAGAGGTGCTTTATTAATATCCTACCCCAGATGACGTCACAAGACAGTCCAACATTTTAGAGGGTGGTAACACGGGGTTTCCCGACTTTCTGATGCTTTTAACTACCCCAAAACATCTAGAACTGGCCCTAACCTACCTACGTCCCATGACTGCATGCAGCCTGTCTACCACCCCCTGAAATATTAGACTATCCTGTGACCTGTGGATTTCCCCTTTTGGGGTAGGATATTAATGAAGCACCAAAGAAGAAGTCTGCTTCTGCTGCTCTTCCATCAGTAGTCAGTTGTTACAGTTCCAACTACACAGCAGACAGGTCACCATATATTTGCTCCTTTCTTGTGCCAGCGAAAACCACACAGAAAGTCCATCACTGTTCCTTGAGGAAACATGGAAACAGACTGTGTTCTTGGCAAAGCCAATAGCATAAACACATATTCAATTCCCCGTGTGGGTTCCGGGGCCCTGTTATAGGGAAAACAAGAATAGACCCACTGCCTACCCAAAAGCATGTCGTAAGAGTCGACTTATTGGGAGCTTCCGTCAAAGTCAGAGTGCGTCTGCTTGAGAGGCAAGGAACCAACAGTCCGCATACAGATTAGTCAGATCTGTCAAACAGATACACATGCAACACTCAAGTTCTGGAAGAGGACTGCAGTCCAGAGGTGGACGAAGAACCAGAGCTTTCCGCCAGAAATTACAGCTGGTGAACGCACAGAAGAAGAAGATATTAAATGAATAAGAAAGACAAAGGAGACAGAGATGGTGAGTGGCCCGCTGGAAATAGATGCTGAACCTGGATAAGCAAGCAGAGACTGACTGCCGGACAAAGAAGAAGATAGACCAATCAACTACTGCTGACTACCTTGAGCATAGAGACACTGGGATGGCTGCTGCATAAGAAAATGGAGTACTAGTATGTTGATACAGATAACAAGTGAATGAATAAGAAAGCCAACAGAAGTGCCAACACAAACAGTCTGCCCCCAGAATTGCAGTTCATCATCGATGGAAGCAGAATATGCAACAAATCTGCAGTGTGTGTGCAGTATTGCATAAGGCACCTTAATTTCTTTGCAACATGCTGCTTTCCACATTCTGAATCTGCTGTTAACAAACACAAACAACCTTAAGTCTAGTTGAAAATAATTTCAAATGAAATCAGCAACCCAGTTTGTTGGGTCAGGCACTCAGCTCAGCAGCTGGACAATGGAACTATATACTTTCAGTTCAAATAACTTGCCACGGCTAAAAGTTGACCTGCCTATCCACCCCAGATTCCGACACCAGTGAGTAACAACCCTAGCTAATTACTTAGTGAAGAAAGGGAGGTCATCATCATGTAGCAGGTCCTTTGCAGAACATCACTCTCATCACAGTCTGCCTGAAAGAAACTCTGTCTGTCCCTTGCTCTCCCGCCTCATGTACTCAAGGAGTCACTTATATCCTGTGCCCATCTTCTTGTTGGTCGGCCCCTGAACCTCCTTCCTGGTACCATGCCTTCTGCTATTATTTTTTTCCAATCCGTCGTGGCGTTTGATATGACTAAAATATTTCAGTTTTCTGGCTTCCATGATAAGTTTCTTGGGATAGTAATGTGGTAGTTTCCCCTTACTTTCCACATCCACATGGTCTTCAACCTTCACCAACCTTTTTGATTGCTGGGGCAAGTGAGTGCCCTACTCTTTGATGCTCCTGCTAACAGTAGAGGGCACCCCAGAGATGTCCACTTATCCCGGTGGATACTTTGTCCCCATAGCTGCGTTGGCCACATCGCAGTGTGTTTACCGTCCTCTACCGCGTGGAAGTGCAGTTGGAGTTTTCCCTTTATCCAGTCTTGAGACCAGAATGACATTTCCCAAAACAGTACTTTCAGAGGGATGTAGTTGGTGTGAATTTGAAGGTAGTTTGATGTTTCCAGGAACTTACGACTGGGCTCAGAAGACTTTGGAAGCTCACAGAGGGGACAAGAGGCAGTACTTGTACAGTCGGAAAGATCTGGAGCTGGCAAAGACCCATGATAATTTGTGGAATGCAGCGCAGGTCTGTATATTGTTTATAAATCTTCTTTGTCTCCTTCTTCTCTCTCTTCCGTCTTCTTCTCCTTCTCCTCGTTCTTCTTCTCCTTCTTCTGCTTCTTCTCCTCCTTCTTCTTCTCCTCCTCCTCTTCTTTTTCTCCTTCTTCTCAGCCTCCTCCTACTTTTTCTTTTTTGTCTTCTTCTTCTGCTTTTTCTTCTCTCATCTTCCCCCTCCTTCTTCTGTTTCTTCAGCCTTCTGAGCCTTAAAGTTCATTTCTGCAGGTATCATCCACATTGATTTCAGTGATTGGCCCTCTCTTTAGTTTGTTGGACTCCAAGTGTTTGTATGTCTGCCTCCATTCAGTTCATTTTCATGTGCCCAGAATTGTGGTTGGTGGTCACAATATAAACAATTTACATTATGCTGATGACACAGTCTTGATAGCAACAAGCCAGAAAGAACTGCAGGAAATAATAGACATTGTGGTAGTAGAAAGTGGAAGAATGGGCCTCAGTTTGAATAATGGAAAGACAGAAGTAATGGTGGTATCAAAGAAAAGAATTATTCCTAAACGTGTAATAAAAGTCAGTGGTGTTATTTTGTGTCAAATACAGAAATTTAAGTATCTGGGCACAGGGATAACATCAGATGGAAGATGCATAACTGAGATAAGAAACAGAATAGGACAGGCAAAAACTGCATTTTATAAAAGGAAGAACATCTTATGCAATATATCTTTGTCACTGACGGTGAGAAAAGGAATTCTTGCTTGCTGCATACATCCAGTTTATACATATGGCTGTGAGTCCTGGACAATCGGTAGGCAGGCCAAACAATTTCTTGAGGTCTCGGAGATGTGGTTTTACAGAAGAATGCTTAGAATACCTTGGACAGCAAAAAACAGAGCAACCAAGAGGTTTTGAAAGAGGCGGGAGCCCGCAGACATCAGAAGGAGACAGTCATTGTTTTTCGGCCATGTTATGAGAAGAGGGAAAATGGAACATGTTGTGACCACTGGAAAGATCTATGGAAAAAGGGATAGAGGAAGACAACGAGAGAAGATTCTTGACAGTCTTGTTGCATGGCATGGAGGTGTGTCGCACATAAACTGCAGAAGATCGTGGATTGTGACGAGGCATAATCGCCCATGCCAGTCGGCAAGGCACCTGATGAGGATGATGCAGTTTTTGTCTCTGTCGTTTTATCTGTAACAGAACTAAAGTCCAGAAGTGGATGAACAACCAGAACCTTCCGCTGGAGATACAGCTGGTGTTCACACGGAAGGGAATTTTTAACCCCTCGGAAATTAGGTTTGTTTATTTATTCTTTAATTTTGTGTGTCCCAAACATTGCAGTCTGTTTTCCCGCAGCTTCTAATTCAGTTCTTAATTTCCATTGGCTAAGATCCAGATGGTGACGGAGGGTAAAATGCACGGCTTCCTTCGAATGTACTGGGCCAAGAAAATTCTGGAGTGGACGAAATCTCCAGAGGAAGCATTGGTGGAAGCCATCTACCTGAATGACCGGTACAACCTTGATGGAAGGGACCCTAATGGTTTTGTTGGTAAGGTTTTCACTTTGTCTTTGCTTTGATCATTAACCCTGTCGCTCCGAGAAACTAAATCTGGTTTGTTTGTTTGTTTTAGTATCCAGAAGCCATGAGTTGTTAACCCTTAGGCTCGGTATTATGGATATCGCAACCTTTCGGCCTTGATTCCATTGTAAATCTGGGAGAAATTTGGCTTTTCTGCCTACCCCCGGGGTTGAACCCGGACCAGAAGGAGTTCGTCACCCGGTCTCCGCGCAATCCAGTTTAGCCAACTACGCTAGAGAGCCGGGCAACTAAATCTAGTCATTTCCTTTTGTGATTCAGTCCTGTAAATGCTGATATATTGCCTGTCAGCAGTGACCTGTTTTTAAAAAGGGTAGTTAAATTCTTTTGGTTCTGTTTGCACCTGCGCAGTGTTTATTAGGCCGGGATATGAATCATCATCATCAGGTGCCTTGCCGACTGGCGTGGACGATCATGCCTCTCCATAATCTGCGATCACCTGCAGCATGTATCAGTTCGTGTGCCGACACACCTCCATGCCATGCAACAAGACTGTCAAGAATCTTCTCTTGTTGTCTTCCTGGCTATCCCTTTTTCCACAGATCTTTCCAGTGGTCACAACATGTTCTATTTTCCCTCTTCTCATAACATGGCCGAAAAATGATGACTGTCTCCATCATGGCCGAAAAATGATGACTGTCTCCTTCTGATGTGGGATATGAATATAATAACTAAAAGTAGCATTTAGAGGGGCTTGTTATTGTTGGGGAAGTTATATTTGTTTTTGCCTAGATTACTAATACCTCTGCTGTGGTACAATTCTTAGTGTAGACTGGACAAATTTACGGGAATTGTTATTGGTTTTAAATATCACATGTCCGCCGATTTCTTGGGTAGTCTTCTTCTTCTTCGATCCTTCTGTCAGAAAAACTTATATCAGGAGGCCCGTAGCCTTTATGAAAGCTATCGTTAATCCATTTCCTCTCGTGTACCATACAGTTTTGTCTTCATTGTTGTTGGAACAGGCCAGATTGCGTCTCTGTTGTCAGAATACAGTTGACAGTGTTGGAGCATTTTCGGTTCCTAAACCCAAAAATTTGAACATATGTTGACGAAATCTGTTGTGCCCAGTCCTTAGTCTGAGTATAATACACTGTCCCTCTCTAGAGAGGCGATGAACTGAGTCTTGGGGAGAAAATCTGGTGTGTGTATCCAGCCACTTGGTAGTGAGATCTGACACCTTGTTTTCCGAGATAATGCCAACAGATGAGAGGGCTGTACAGCAGTTTTTTTGCATGAGTAATATGTGGTCTCTATTATAGTTTACGGGCTTTCTGCTGTGGAGAGGAGGAACTTCATCCCCAGCAGTTTTTTTTTACAGAAAATGCCAAAGAGAATTAATAACTATGATGAACAAACAGATGTTGTTCTGTATCACGAGGGATGAAGACTACCTTTATTCAAAGTAGTAATCATCAATGTTTATGAGTGCGAAGGTGGCTGATTAGTCCAATTTGAGCGGAAAGTTCTTGAGCAGTGAGGACAACAGGAGGAAGCCGCAGTAAGTGTGGGATTAGTGATATAGTTCTTTCTAGTCTGCCTCCGTTTTTCTGTCATTGCAACTTTCGCTGCCTGGCAGCTGATGCACCATGCCTGAGAGATGTACACCATTCAGAATGGTTCTTTCATGTTGCTGTGTTGATGCCCCAAAACAATTGAGAGCATCCTTATAGCTTTTTTTCTGTCCTCCCTGGGACCTATGGTAATTTCATTTGAGGAGCCAGATTGATTCAGTTTGTTCTGACTAATTGTTAAACTTAAGAGATCCCATTCTTCTGTGGAGGGATATCAAGGGTTGGTGTCACTCATACACTGCCTGGGGCTTACAACCGAAAGAGTATCGCTGTGATTCCCACACAATCCTGCAGCTCAGTATAACAGTACCGTCTGGAGTACTGAGTGTTGAAGTAAGAACTGATATGAGGGCACTTGGAACATTCCATAAGCGCTTTACCCTCATCTTCAGCAGTCGGCAAATAGTTCCAGGTCGGGTGGTGACAGTAGCAGAATGATTATACGTCCTTCTTGCTTTTCCTCTGTACCATTCTGTCCAGACCCTATGGATCTATTCATGCCTCCACATAGTTCACTTGCTTCTAAAGGGTTTGCTTACATCTAGCTTGTCTATTACCCATTGATGCAGAACCGGCCAGGCTGTCTGCCTGTTCATTTTCCAACACTCCTGCCTACACAGAGAACAATTTTCAAAGAAATTGTACGGAAAGATAGAAAAGTGCTAACAAAACCATAAAACAGAAGGCTGTGAAAACATTTAACGACCAGCATGATCTATAAGACAAAGCATAACTGTATTGTTCTGTTCCTTCAGGTTGCATGTGGTCAGTATGTGGAGTCCACGACCAAGGATGGATGGAGAGACCAGTGTTTGGGAAAATCCGATACATGAATTACGAAGGATGCAAGCGCAAGTTTGATGTCATAGCTTTCTGTACACGGTACCGGAAACTCAAAGCATAGTTGGTATCATGGAACTCAAGACATCCTGGAGCCCGCAAGGCTGAAACATCTCAGCGTCTTATCGGGTTCAACACAGTGTTTTCCTGTTGTGAATTTAAATGGCGAGGACATAAATATCGCACAATTTATTGCCTGGCATATTTCACTGCATCTTGCAAAGCGCATACTGCAGAGTTCACATATCAACACGTAAAAGGCACAAAATATGAATCATTTCAACTGAAATACACAACTCACTTTATCTCTTGCCACACTGCACATCTTATCAGCGGAAGTCTAAGATAACCACAAGTATAAAATTTATGAGGAGATCCTTTTGTTTACACACTGCAGGATTAGTTTTTTCACAATTTTTCTTCTTTTTTGTTCACCCATGAAAGTTGGCTGGCAGTTTGTGTTGTGGTTTGCAATTTGTGTTGTGGTTTTCAGCTAGACTGTGATATCTGAACCTTTTATACTTAACACAAAGGATTTCAACCAATCCTAATGATGATGACGACAGCATGCTAGTTAACTCTTTCAGTCCCAGGTTAATCAAAATAGAAACATAATTTCGCAGAATAAATAGTTAAATGGGCATCAATGATATGGCATATACGGTGGTGCATTTAAAATGTTTGGCCAGATTTCTTGTGCATACCCAGACCGAACATGAAATAAATAACAGCACACCACATGTTGTATTGATATACACAGATGTCTTGAGCATATATGGCGCGTTTGCTTCTGACAGAAAGAGTTAAGGGTCCTGTCTGTTCCTTTTCCTCAAAATATTTGTCCTAGAACACACACTGGGAAATAGATTTTAAAATGAGCCTTTAGCTTGTTATCTTTTGCTTCGTCATGTCTTTTAGTTTACTCAACAATCTTTCTCCAGGTTGTATGTGGTCGATATGTGGGCTGCATGATCACGGATGGCCGGAGAGACCCGTGTTTGGGAAAATCCGATTCATGAATTATGCAGGTTGCAAGCGAAAGTTTGATGTTGACGCTTTCTGTGCACAGTACAGTCAACTCAAAGCATAAGTAGCTGCTGGAACTCTAGACATCCTGGACACCAGATTGTTGATCCCAAGAGACACCTCACGTTGAGATCTTGCAGGTTTTACCCTCCACAAGGAGTACTACATGGTAATATAAAGTATCCATCCCTTTGGTATGGGTCAGACCCATCTTCAGGAGTATTGCATGATGGTATAAGGGATCCACACCGCTGACTTCTTAGTCAAAATAACATTTTCTCATTGTGAATTTCTTCTTATTTTTATTAGCATACACCAGCTGTAAACGCCAGCGGAAGGTTCTGGTTGTTCATCCACTTCTGGACTTTGGTCTTGTTCCGGAACTTAAGTTCTGCAACGTGTCCATTTTACAGATTTGACGTGTGTGTGCAAACTGTCGGTTCCTCGCCTCTCAAGGAGATGCACTCTAAAAGAAACCCCCCCTCCCCATTAGTTGCCATTTATGACTTGCTTGTTGCGGTGGAGGCATTGGGTCTGTTATTTTGTTCCCCTCAAAAATAAGACCCTGGAGATCACACTGAGACCATTGTGAATTTAAATAATTAAGCATAAACAATGTATTGCACAATTTTGTCTCATCTCGCAAAATACACACTACAGAATTCAGTTATTTTTCTTCTTCAGTTTATCTTTTACCCCATATGTTATCAAGGGAGATATAAGGTTCTGTTTAAAGCATCATCATGTGCCCTGCCAACTGGCCTAGGCACTCATGCGTCTCCACAGATCACAATCTTTGGTTGCCTGGAACAGCTCTCTTGATAATATCCCTCCATGCCATCATTTCTCTTGGTCGGCCTCTACCCCCTTTTTCACTGATCTTTTCCAGTTGTCACGATGTTCTCAAATGTCTCTCTTCTCATTATGTCACCAAAGAACAGTGTTTGTCTCTTTATTATTGTTGTTTAGAGCAACATAAAATAAATCACAAAACATGGATCTTTCCAACTGCAATACACAACTCATATTGTCTCACACCACACTGCACAATTCAACAACAGAAGTCTGAGATAACAACTGAAGACTAAAATTAACCATATGATCCTTTTGTTTACACACTGCAGGATTGTTCTTTCATTATCAATAACAGCTACTTTGTCTGTGTTCACCCATAAAAGTGTGGCTGTCACGTTATGTTGTAGTTTGCAGCTAGACTGTGATATCTGCAGCTTTCAGCCAAAACATAGGGCAAATGTTAATTTAGTCGCCTTTTACAAAATGCGTGTTAGGAGGCCTTGGGTCAGTTAGAGCTCCCCCTCCAAATGTGTCTTGGAACACACATTGGGAAATATATTTTTTAATGAGCCTTTAGTTTGTGAACTTTTGCTTGATTATTTCTTAGTTTACTCAACAATGTGTTCCTCCAGGTTGCATTTGGTCGATAGGCGGAATGCATGACCACCCGTGGACAGAGAGGCCCGTTTTTGGGAAAATCCGATTTATGAATTACGCAAGTTGCAAGCGCAAGTTTGATGTTACGGCTTTCACACAGTACGGGAAACTCAAAACTTAGGTAGCAACACAGAACTCAGAATTTGCTGCATAATGATTGTATACTAGAAAGACTGCTTGGTGTCGTCTCTCATTTGTAATTGTAAAATAATTCCTGTACTTTGCTTTAATAGCAGCTTCCTGTCAAAATGGCTGTTGCAAATTTTTGCTTCTGACAAATGGTGGCCGTTGCATTTTTCTCCATTTGTAAACTGAAAGGATATAATTTTGTCGCCCAGCTACTGAGCTGAATGCATGGTGCGAAACTGCGCTGCAGGTTTCATTTGGTTTGTTTTTCGACTGTGAGCAAAGTGGTGTTGTGAACTGTAGATTTAGAAAATGGCAAGTGGTCTTTTGGCACAGAATTAGTGGTGCGTTATGTGATTGGAATTAATCAACATCACGCTGGCCGCCTTTACTTCCTAGTACTTTAGCTGGTGCCCATTTAAGGCTGGGGGTGGAAGTCATTGGCTCAGTATACTTGTAACTATTGTCCAAGTGTGGGGTGTAATTTTTCATTAATTGAAGCCTTATCCTGGCTTTTGCGGGGGGAGGGGGGGGGGCTGAATATAACTTGACCATAAATATGGCCTGGGAGTTGCCGTGGCCGAGCGGCTAGACGCTCGTCGCAAGTTTGCTCCCTGGCGGAGCCGGACTTTTTTCAAAAATGACCTTGGCTCCCAGGTCGACCCAGCCTTGAGTGGGTACTGGGTGCAAAGTAAAGGCGGGCAGCGTGATGCTGACCACATCACCCATCCTGTGCCGATTGGTCCATAAAAATATAGGTCTAGCCCTATACGCCTAAAGGCCTGGAAAAGGGACCTTTACCTTACTTATTTATAAATATGGCCTAACGGTTGAAAGGGGTTTCTGGGACCTCTCCACAGGTGCTCCTCATCCGCATGGTGGCACTTAGTGTCACCGGGTGTTTATTGTTTGTGTGAGGGGGTACAACAAGAAAGAGAGAGAGGTCAATGGCTCATATATATATATATATATATATATCAGTTTTTTTTTTATAATTTACCACTGATTCCATATCAGCATGTTTTCTTCTGTCTTCATTTCTGATCCTGACCCTTCATGTTACATTATTGATTCATCATAAACAATTAATTTCTGTTGTTTTAATGTTTCTTTTTTTCCCCTTTTCTTGTCAAACTCCACATTTAACACAGACAGCACAATGTTGGCGAATCATTCTATTTTTTCAGAGTTGTAAAATAAATAGCGGGAGTCGCCGTGACTACACATAGTTAGCATTCTTTGGATATTTTCTCCAGGGTATGCAGGAGTGTTAGGAAATGAACAAGCAGATAGATTGACTGGTTCTGCTGAACGGGTGGTGAATTTGTACATGTCAAAGCCCTTTGGGAGCAAATGAACAATATGAGGACATGAATAAATCATTATGATCTGGAGAGAATGGTACAGCTGGGAGTGAGCATAGGATCTAGTAGATGATTCACACTCAGAGGAGAAGCAAGATGGACATATGCTCAAACTGCTACTGGCGCCATCGGAATTCGAACTCTGCGCTGGCTGCTGAAGATGAGGACAGAGTGCTTGCGGGAATGTCCCAAGTGCTGTGATGTGTTCTTAGCTCAACACACTCATTCAAACACAATGATATATCTTTGTTATGTTTGCTATAACTAAAATTGATATTAAATCTAGTTGAGTCCGACCTACCCCAGTGGTGTGGATCCCTTATGCCATCATGCAATACTTCTGAAGATGGATCTGACCCACCCAAAAGGGATGGATACCTAATGTACCATTTAGTACTCCTTGGGGTGGGTTAAACCTGCTAGATCTGACAAACCCCATTGGGCTGGAGTCCTTATACCACCATGCAGTACCCTACAATGGGTTATGACACATGATATTACTCCTGTTGATCCATATTGTCACATTTCAAGTTTTTAATTTACCCTCATATTTCTAAATATTGGAATACACTGTTTTTACATGTTTCTTTAGTTGTTTCGTTTCTTTCTGTTATGAAGCGAATAGACTATAAATTAAGAAACAGGGAGAAGACTAGAACCAAAACCATTCATATATGAGGCACGTTTTTTAAGTAAAAATGAAAAAAAAATATTTTACATATAAAAATGATTTATTGAAGCCAAAAATGAACCACACATTTACATTATTTCTGAAAAACACAAAGTGCCGCCATTCTGACGAAGAATCGCCCGGGCACAAGTCCTAGAAACCCTGTTCAACCGTTATATCTAGGTCCTCCGACAACATCCGGGAGTGGGAGCTTTAAAATAACTGAAAATTGTGTCCCATATTTGGACATCAAATCATGAATGGTTCTTATGATCAGAAAGTGCTTTTATCCGGATAAGAATTCAAGCAAGTAAAATTGTAGTTGAAACAAATTGTTCTTTACAATAGAAACATCCAAGATCGCCTTAATTGGTCTGCACTGTAACTCCTTAAAGAGCAGCAGATAAGGTGGCGTCAGCATCTGGTGAGAATTCACTGCTGCAGATGCCGCAGAGAGTCATGCTGAAGAAATGTACTTAACACAAAGCAAGGGGAAGGCAATACAAAAGATGCAGTGTGGATTCTGGGGTCCCATTTTGTGGAAAAACAAGAATAGACCCACCACCGCCTCAACAAGCATGTCCTAAGGGTCGACTAATTGGAAGCTTCTTTTAAAGTTTTAGTGCATCTGCCTGAGGGGCAAAAAAACCAGTAGTCTGCATTCAAATGAGTCAGGTCTGAACAATGCGACACTCACTTTCTGGAAAAGGATTATAAACCAGAAATGGACGCGAACACCTAGAACTTTCTCCCGTACTTTGCATTTGATGAAGGCGGAGAGGAAGACTACAGAGATGGAGCCACCGCAGTAAATGAAGATCAGCGTATCAATGCATTAGGAAAAGCATATGGAAGACTCTCAAGTCTAGGCAGTATTGTAAACACCATATGTTGTTCATCACGTTCCCCCCCCCCCCCTCCCTGGTACTCAATTGTTTAGCTTCGGGCCTTGCGCTGGTTTTGACAGTGGTATCAAGACAGCTGACTGTCCAGAAAGCAATGGCAAACTACTGGACGTAAATTTGCCTAAAAAAACCACACAACAGCCAGGGGCAGTTGGGGTTGGTTCTGCAACGTCCTGTAAAGGATTTGCAACTAACCTGACTGAGGTGATTGGGTCATACCTTGGAGAATGGAGGATTGTAAATTAGCGATGGGTAGATGAAGAGGTCGGCCTTTGCTACAGTATAAAGGCGTACACAAGCAAGACATGAATTGTACAGATATTTGGGTGAATTAGTGGAAATAAGATGCATCAGACCGTATTGAGTGGATGGGGAAAATAAGGAAGCAAACAGGAAAAAAAGAGGACGCGTGATAGCAGAAAGGTTGTAAGCTGAACTTCTGATAAGAAGAATCATCATCATCTAGCAGGTCCTTTGCAGAACGTCGCTCTCATCACAGTCTGCCTGAAAGAAACTCAGTCTCTCGCCAGTTCTCCGGCCTCATGAACTTTCACACTCAAGGAGTCACTTATATCCTGTGCATATATCTTCGTGTCTGTTCGGCCCCTGCCCCTCCTTTCTGGTACCATGCCTTCTATAGTTTTTTCCCAGTCCGTCGTGGCGCTTGATATGTCCAAAATATTTCAGCTTTCGAGAAAGGATGCTGTTTATTTGGCTAAAATCTTCCTTGATGTTCAGATCTTTTAAGATGTCAATATTTTCCCTCTTCTTTGTCCAAGATATACTGAGAATCTTTCTATAGCATTTCAGCTCAAAAGCCCCTTTTCTCTTCCTTAAGGACTGAGAGATAGTCCACGACTCACATCCATATGTAGCCACAGGGAAGATGCATGCTCTCAAAATTCTAATTTTTATCTCCTTGCTGGTGCTTAACCATAGACTTTTAAGGCTGTTTAATCTTTGCATTGCTATGGCCATCATCCTTTTGATTTCTGTCGAACAGTCTCCATTGCTGTTTATTATAGAGATGAAAAGAATACATGTGAAAAATCACAGTGATGGCAACGATTGTCCTAAAAATCACATGCTTCAATTGTGGAAAACTTCTTAAAGCACGCAGGTCTTGTTAGTCACACTCGCCATCACCATGGGGTGTGACAGTCATGCCTCCGCTTAGGCCAGTATAACACTATCGTCTAGAAAGCTTGAAGTTTCAACAACGGATCACCACCATGGCACGCGGGTAGTTACCCATAAGCGCTCCGTTCTTCTTCTTCTTACTCAAGTCTGAGTCCGAAGAAGCTCAGCACAGTGCACAGGCTCTGTAGAACCGGCGAGGATCCTGAAATACTTTGGGTAGATTTTTAACACCAAATGTTGCCCAGGCAGTACCGTTAGGCTACTCTTTTCGATTTCCAACTGCCAAGAAATCTTTTACGTGTGCATAATGCACACGGGCGTCCGATCTCACTACCCAGAGACAAGGGGGAATTACTAGAAGTCCAAGTCCACGTGAAAAATTCCCAGCCCTTAACTGGGGATTGAACCCGGAACCTCTAGCACTCCCGGCCAGTGTTGCCACTTTTCTTTGACAAAAAAATATCCAAAACGGTGTCAAAAAATATCTAAAAAGATCTAAATCTGCGTGGAAAAAATCTAGAAAAAACATTCAAATTGAAAAAGTCAAAAATTACATGACTTACCCTACATAATCATGTCCTCACCTTTACTGATGTCTACCTCACAAGATCCACATGATAAACTTAGCTTGGATAATGAAGTTGAAGCTTCAGATCCAAAATGACTCTGGTATGCTTTAGCTGTTCAAATTTCTTTATAAGTGGAACAGTAGGCTTATTTCTCTAGTCTCATCGCGTGTGCAACTGCTGACCTTTTAATGACTTCTGCTACCATCAATGCTGAATTGCATTTCTAACGTCAGACTGTTTGTGTTAGCACTTCGGATGGCTACCATTTGCTTTTAATGCGAGTGTATGCTAGATTTGCTGAGAGAGCAGTTTTGCCAGTCTGTGATAAACATTCTGTGTGTTTTTCGTTGGCACAGGAGCGGAGTAAGGATGGGGTGACCTGTTTGCTATGAAGCTGAAATTTAAAATTACTCCTGTGGACATTTTAGCCAGACCGTTTTGGCCGTTTTAGCTCAAAATGACAAGCTATGGTTGCCAAATCCCGCCAATAACAAGCCAGAAAGCGTCATTATGTCTGCCAGATGTCGTTGATAAACAGTTTCCAGAGTCCCCCACGCACAGAGGCCTTTTTCTTGACTCGAGATATTTCTACACGTCGAAGGATTAATTTAGATACTGTATTAGTTTGTGAGAACCTTGAAAATTCTTTTCTGGTTCTGGCAAAAACCGAGAAATGTAATCAGAAGCTTATTGTCATTGTGACTGTCAATGAAACGACATCGTTCGGTCATAGCTCGATGAGATGATAGATTATTTATCATTATCATCAATCAATCAATGTGATCTAAATTGTAACTGTTGGTAGAAACGATACAGTGTTTTGCATTTTTGGTTTTAAAATAATACGGACACAAACAATAGATTGCATAATTATTGCTAGGCTTATTTCGCTGTATCTCATCAGGTGCGTTACTAAAGAGTTAAATCAACATATAATGTGTCAATGAAGCATTAAATGAATCCCTTTCTTGCCGAAATGCATAAACCACATTGTCGAGTTGCTGTATATCTATCCACCAGAAATTCAAAACAAGTCACATGAAAACTATGGTAACTTCAGATTGATTACATGATCTTTCTGTTTACATAACATAGCAGAGTAAGGTTTCATTGATACAGACTCTGTCACTTTTAGCAAGTGTCTATTCATTCTGTGGTTAAAAAAAAAGTGCTTTCTTAATATCCTACCCCAAACAGGTCAAATCCACAGGTCACAGGACAGTCTAATATTTTAGGGGGTGGTAGATAGGCTGCATGCAGTCGTGGGACCTAGGCTGCAGTCTCTCGTTGGACGTAGGTGGGTTAGGGTTTAGGGCCAGTTCTAGATGTATTGGAGTCGTTAAAAGCATCAGAACACCAGGAAACCTTGTCTTACCACCCTCTAAAATGTTGGACTGTCCTGTGATGTCATCTGGGGAGGATATGAAAGAACCATAAATAATCCTGAAAGCACAGTTTTGGGGTTTTTCAGTAATTCAGTCAGTTGCCATTTCCACATGAACGTTAGCTGCAGTCTCTCTCGCCTTTGTTGTACACTCTCTTACACATCTTGTCATCCATCTCTAGATATTATCTTCCCATTTGTATCATGGTCAGATTTCCGAACCAATACACAAATAAGGCAAGAATCCAGGCAAGAGTATGTGTCTAATTTTATACGAAAACGCCGCTGGAATTTTGTCGGACACGCCCTTAGAATAGATAAATCAAGACTTCCTTACCAAGCCCTCATTTGGACACCACAGGGGAAAAAATCTCGTGGAAGACCAAGGGAAACCCTACGTAGAACTATCATCAGGGAAGGCTCGCTCATGGGCCACTCAAACATCCAAGACCTACAACAGATTGCAACGAACCGCCATGCATGGAGAGTCATGACCTCTGCCCTATGTGCCGCACTCGACACAAGAGGAAAGATTAACTAACTAACTAAATTTGTATCATTATCTACATCTGATTCTTCTTCTTTTTATTCACCCCATCTCAGGGAATCTGAGATTTTGTGGGGAGTTGCCAGGAAAGTATCAAGTTTTTATGGTGGGAAATGAACACACTACACTATCCCTTACCCCCCCCCCCCCCCCCCTCTCATTATATTGGACTTTCCCAGGAACTCCCCACAAAATCTCATAGTCCTGAGATATGTTGAACTAAAAGAAAAGTACCTTACATCCTGCTCTCTTGCCTTCAACTTCAGCGTTTTACTCCATTAGTTTTTAAAGAGTTTTGTCTTTTAATATGGCCGAAGATATTTTCTCTCCCTTTTTTCTTTCAGCAACTATTTTATTTTCTCTACAGTTCTCTTCAGAACCTCTCTATTTGATTGGTTTTGTTTCCATGAAATACGACCTATTCTTCTGTCTATTCTCATTTTTAGAGACAGATCGATTTTCAGGTTGCTTGCTGATTGTCCAGGTTTCTGCACCACTTGTTAATTCTAATTTGTAATCTGTTGTTTGTTTATCTGTCTAGCTGTTGGTAACTTTCTTATCTTGTTAAAGATATTTTAGCATTCCTTATTTTCGTTGTGATTTCTGTTTTGCTTCAGCCATTATCTGTACTGACATGTCCAGTATGAAGGTAAAAGTAAAGAACCCTTTCCACGCCTTCACATATATTGGGCATATAGGGCTAGACCTGCAATTTATAGACTAAACTAATTGGCACTTGGTGGCTGATGTAATCAGCATTAGGCCAGCCGCCTTTACTTCCCAGGACTGTACCTGGTACCCACTCAAGGCTGGGTTGACCTGGGAACGAAGGTCAATTTAAAAAAAAAATCCTTTTCTGTCATGACCTGAACTTGTGACTTTCCGACCCGCAGGTGATTGTCTAGCTGCTACACTACGGTAGCTCCTTACATGTTCAGTAAAGAAGGAATAATAATATTAATCATTCACGCCGTTAGTTTTTTTTTTTTTTTTAGTAGGTGAGGATTGAAGTTAACAGTATACAGAAACTACTGTAATTTTGTGATAGTTAACACTGCAGACCTACTTCCTGCGGTAACATTATAAGAATACCATGCTGCAGATGATAAACTGTATACACAAGGGAGATGAATGGTTGTAGACCAAGAGGCAGACCAAGAAGAAGGTGGAGAGATAATGTCCAGACAGACCTGCAAATACTTGGTGTCACCAAACGGAAAGAGAAGGTCAACCAGAGAGATGGATTGAGGTGGATGAAATCTGCAGCAATGAACCTCAAGGACTCGGAATGCTGAAGAAGAAGAAGAAGAAGATAAAGTTAGCATTTCACGCTAACTTTACCGGTGCAAAAATACCATACAGGGACAAAATTAAGTTTTCCTGGCTATGTTTGCAGCCATATGGAAGGGACAAGATTGCAAGCAAAATCAGACAGAATAAACACTATTTTCTAATTATACCTCTGAAGGATTGAACAGGATACTATTTACCACACACTGAATAGATGTTTACTAAAAGTGATTGAGGTTGTATCAGTAAAACACTTTACTTTCCCATGTTATGTAAACAGAAAGATCATGTGATGAGTTTGAAGTTATCATGGTTATCACATGACTGATTTTGAATTTCCAGTTGATATTTGTGTTTAGCAACTCAACAATGTGGCTTATTCATTTCAGCAAGAAAAGGATTCATTTTATGCTTCATTATATGTTGATTTGGGAGTGGCCATGGCTTAGCAGCTAGACGCTTGCCTGCGGATCGAAAGGTTGTGGGTTCGCTCCCTGGCAGAGCCGGACTTTTTTAAATAAATGACCTTGACTCCCAGGTCAACCCAGCCTTGAGTGGGTACCGAGTGCAGTCCTGGAAAGTAAAGGCGGCCGGCGTGATGCTGACCACATCACCCATCTTGTGCCCATTGGTCTATAAAAATATAGGTTTAGCCCTATACGCCTAAAGGCGTGGAAAAAGGACAATTACTTTTTTTTTTTTTTTAACTTATATGCTGATTTAACTCTGTAGTAATGCACCTGATAAGATACAGCGAAAAATGCCCGGCAATAAATTAGGCAATTTTTTTGTTTGTGTCTGCATTTATTAAACTGAACAGGATATTATTAATTAAATTACTACTACTACATCAGCAAACTAGAATTTGTACATCAGTCGAATTATGTTGTAGGACAACAGATAAAGTTACCTAGTTATCACTACTTTTAAGATAAATTCTCCTCCTGTTTATTTAAGTTTGGTTACGGAATTGTGTATACCAGCGAGCAGATAAAGTTAGATCCAGGGTTGTCATGCCAAGAATTCTGAAATGTGTTGAAGTAGGACAGTGTAGACTTGATCTGCAGGTTGGCAGATCGAGTGTGAGTGCGTCGAGTGGAATTCTGACATTTGTTTAAAGTATGACAGTCAAAATTGGATGTGTAGTTCGATAGATCATGTTAGCTGCAGTGTCTTCTTGCCACAAATTGATCACGCCTGCCCGATTATGGAAAACATGTTCGGATCTGTTGGATAAGGATTCTAACATTTGTTTGAAGTATGACAGTCAAAACTGGATGTGCAGGTCACCATAAACTGTGCAGGCTAAACATTTTAGTTTTACTTCTGACAAAACAGTTACCATGACTTTACCAAAGATCTGAACTCGAGTCACCTGCACGGGAGCTTAAGGAAACACCACTACACCAAGAATTCTAAGATCTCTCAAAATACATTAGCAATGAGTGGATCCTGCTGGGAGGGCATGTTTGAAATGTGATTTACACAAAATAAAAATGCAGACAAAATAACAAAGTGTAAGTAAGAATGCTGTTGTACATATGATGTTATGCTTGCGGCCATGTTGTCTACAGTTGTAGAGTATCTGTTAACCTAGATTTGGTATAGTCCAGTGATTCCCAAACTGTGCCGCTGTGCCCCGGGAAGCCGCAAACTCTTCACAGGGCCGCCCTCAAAATATTTGAAGATACACGAGTTTTATTTTTTTTTCAAATCTCTGACATACGAATAGTCACACTTTTGTTAAGGTTAGGGCGCCGTGAAAAATGTTAATTGAAAAAAAGGCGCCGCGACTACGAAAAGTTTGGGAAACTCTGGTATAGTCAGTAATGTTGATGTTCAGAACACCTCACATGTTGTACAGTGTTAGCTGAGGTGTCTGATGCTTTTACAATAAATGGTTTTTTTCGTTGAGACTGTACATTTTAGCAGTAGTAATTTTTGTAATTGTAGCATAGCTGTTAGCTTGTCTGCTTTCTGAGTTAGGAGTCAGTGGTCCACCCCACCACTTTAATCAAAAGTGATTAAATATAGGCAGACAAAATGTTTGTTTATTCAAAGGACCAACATCATGGCGCACAGGTATATATAAACCATAAGTACTTCGTTCTACTTCTAACTCAAGCCTGAGTCTAAAGAATCTCAGCACAGTGCACGAACTCCGTTCCACCAGCGAGGATCCTAATTCTAACACTTGTTTGAAGTATGATAGTCAAAACTGGATGTGCATGTCGATAACGCCGAACCCTACCAGGAACGTACATCGAGCGTTGAACACCTGGTGACACCAACTGCCATCATTCGGATGAGAAACCCATGAGCACAATTCACAAAAACCCTGTGTAACTATTAGGTTAAATTAGGGCCTCTGACGACACCCGAGGTGGGGCTTTGAAAATAACAAAAATTGCACCCCATATTGCTGTCATGTTTTAAATACAGTAATGTTGAATCTAACACACGGGCAGTTAGATTTGTATTTCTTGGTGTCAATTTTTAAACAAATGAATTTGTTTCATAATGCTTGTGTGAGCACACAGTGTTTGATTTTTATAATTTGACAAGATTTAATTGTCCGGCTGCACTTGGGATAGTGAAAGAAGGTCTCATTCTCCCATCCTCTATCTCATCTTGGTCTCTACCGTTGCCGTATATGTAGGCACATTGGAAATATGGGTCTGACTTAAACCCTATATTTAATATCCGGTCTTCTGTTTCAAGTACTTTAGTCATTGCCCCTAAGTGCACCTGAGGCATCCCCTGTAATATTAACATCAGTATCTAACAGCTTTAAGAGACGGACAAATTTATTGTCTCAGACATATATAGATCTGTTAACTCAGTGTCCATCTTGAGCGAGTTCTTTTTAATTCAGTGTAAATCTTAAGCGAGTTCTTGTTAACTCAGTGTCCATCTTAAATGAGTTCTTGTTAACTCAGTATCCATCTTAAGTAAGTTCTTATTAACTCAAATGTCCATCTTGAGCGAGTTCTTGTTAACTAAGTGTCCATCTTAAGCAAGTTCTTGTTAACTTAGTTTACATCTTAAATGAGTTCTTGTTAACTCAGTGTCAATCTTACGCCAGTTCATGTTAACTTAATGTCCATCTTAAGCAAGTTCTTGTTAACCCAAAGTCCATCTTAAGTGAGTTCTTGTTAACTCAGTCTCCATCTTAAGCGAGTTCTTATTTAATCAAATAACCATCTTGAGTAAGTTCATGTTAACTCACTGTCCATGGTCTCTGGTAGGTTCTTCTTAGCATATTGAACTGTTCGGGAAATGCAGGAGTGCGATGGAATGAAAGATTACAAAGGTGATAGCTACATGAATACATGAGCTGGACAAAGAAGAGATGATAAAGACTATGAATGAATGAATGCTGCTGTAAGACACAACGTTAGAAGAAACAACATGTTTAAGGCTGTGTGAACATGAAATTAGAAGTGGATCCAGCAGGGAGGGTCGTATGAGAGGAAGAGAATGATGTGTGGAAAAATCAGTGTGTTACACACCAGATTTCCTCCTCAAATTATCATCTCTCAAGAGAGGGGACAGTGTGTTGTTTTCAGACTGAGGACTCCCCGTGGCGTTCCGGGGCCCTATTATAGGGAAAACAAGAATAGACCCACTGCCTACCCAAAAGCATGTTGTAAGAGTCGACTAATTGGAAGCTTCCGTCAAAGTCAGAGTGCATCTGCCTGAGAGGCAAGGAACCAGCAGTCTACAGACAAATGAGTCAGATCTGTCAAACAGATGCACACGCAACACTCAGGTTCTGGAACAGGACTGCAGTCCAGAAGTGGATGAACAACCAGAACTTTCTGCTGGAGTTTACAGCTGGTGAACGCGAAGAAGACTGAGGACAGGACACAACAGACTTCACCAACATATGTGAAATTGTTCTGTGTAGGAAACATGGATACTTGTCCCTCCATTTCTGCACCAGAAATTGCTGAGCATGTGCTCCAACACTATCAACTCTAGACTGCCTACAGAGGCACAATCTGACCTGTTCCAACCACAATGAAGACAAAACTGTATGGTACCCGAGAGGATATGGATTGCACGATAGCTTTCATAAAGGCTACCGGCCTCCTGATATAAGTTTTCTGACAGAAGGATCGACGAAGACATGTGCTACGGAACTGTTAGCATTTGAGAAGTTTGCTGCAGAAGACAGACCATCTGAATAAGATCAGAGTGCTATTCTTCTTCGTGTTCACCAGCTGTAAACTCTGGCGGAAAGTTCTGGTTGTTCATCCTCTTTTGGACTGCAGTTCTGTTTCAAAACCTGGGTGTTGCGTGTGCATCCATTTTACAGATCTGACTCATTTGTATGGAGACTGCTGGTTCCTTGTCTCTCATGCAGATGCACTCCAACTTCGAAGAAAGCTCCCAATTAGTCGACTCTTACGACATGCTTTTGGGTAGGCAGTGGATCTATTCTTGTTTTCCCTGAGTGCCGATTGGTCTATAAAATATATTGTACTAACCCTGTTACCCAGTATACCTGAAAATGGGGGAAAGGGATTTTTACTTAACATTATGATTGTTACATGTTCATACCGTGGCTAAGGCGTTGCGAGTCCGACTCGTAAGCCAGCATACCGCGATCGATACCCACTGCAGGCTGCGTGGATTTTTATCGTGGTATGGGACGTCGCAGGTTGACCCAGCCTAAAATGGGTACCAGGATGGGCTGTCCTGGGAAAATAAAGACAGCCGGCGTAATGCTGACCACATTACCCACAGAGTGCTGATGGTCTGTAAAAATATGGGACGCTCTGCCCATATGCCCGATGTGCCGAAAGGCGTGAAAAGGGATCTTTACTTTACTTACATACTAATATATATATATAAACAGCTGGATGTGTGATCTTTATTTTATTTTGTTGTTTTTGAATTGTATTCTCCCTGTTTAGATGTTTAGCCCTGTCGTGGGGGAAAACAAGAATAGACCCACTGCCTTCTCAACAAGCATGTTGTAGGAGTCAACTGACTGGGCACTTCCTTCGAAGTCGGAGTGGATCAGCCTGAGCGGCAAGGAACAACCAGCTGCACACAAATAAACCAGCAAATGGCACAAAGCCAGAGTCCAAATAGACGAACAACCAGGACTTTCTGTCTCACCTTACAGCTGGTGAACGGAAAAAAAGTATTGTATTCTTCCAAGATTGTGAACTGAGGGATAAACAACACCTCAGGGATGAGAATCAAACCGGAGACAATCCAAGAAATCCTGTTCACCTGTTCAGTTCTTTATTGAAATCTTACCCCAGATGATGTCAGGGGACAGTCCAACATTTTAGAGGATGGAAAGACTGGATTTCCCGGCTTTCTAATGCTTTTAACGACCCCAAAACATCTTACAAGACACATCTTTAACTCCCACAAGAGTGTGCAGTCTAGCTCCCATGAATGCGTGCAACCTAGGTCCCACGGCTGCATGCCGCCTATCTACTACCCCTGAAATATTAGACTGTCCTGTGACTTGTCAATTTGTCCAGTTTGGGGTAGGATATTAGTAAAGCACCGAAATATCATTATATTGAGCACCATTCAGGTTACAAATCAGCTGCACTTGAATTGTTAGTGATGATCTTTGTTAGTCTAGTCATGTGAACATATCAGTAGATTCAGTTTGCTTATTTGTTACCATCATGTTTTCATATATTATAATTTTTTTGTTGAGACTGACTATTGTTGCATGTTTTTTTGTTGTTGTATCAGTTGTGACATCTGTTGTTGCATGTTTATTTTCATGTTTTACGTCATTTGGGCTAATCCAGTGTGTGGATTGGCACTAGGGCATTCTCGTTAGATATATCTCCCAGTGGAGCATAGGCCCTCAGCCAGCTCACACCAGGTCATTTTATCCTTCACTATCGCATGCAGCTCTTCCCATGTTCTCTGTATCTTTTTAACCTCCTGCTGCAGATGCTTTTTTCTTTTTGTTGTTGTAGGGGGGTCTTCCCTTATTTCTACGCCCATGTAGGTTTCAGTGCAAAGATATTCTATTCTAGTTGTATTGTTTACAGGTTTTCTCAACATGTGTCCTATCCAACACCAGCATCTTTTCCTCACCTCTTGGTCTACTGGAGCTTGTTTAATTCTCTCCCAAATCTCTACATTAGTGATTCTATCATACCATTTAATTCCCTCTGTTCTGTACAGGCACCTTCTCATCTGCTGCTTTTTATTGAGGAAATTCTTTTTAAGATTGATGGAAATCATAAACTGATCAGAGATTTACATGCAGACAGCCTATATATTTGGAGGTGTTGTGTCAAAGAATCAACCTGAAAACTTGGTGACAGCTGGCAACTTTGATGGGGAAAAATAACAATGAATAACAAACATTTAAATACCTTGATGGCTTAGCCGCATGGAAGGGGCAAGCCACCAACACTGACCTGATCCATGATTATGGTGATCATGTTGGATAGTGAACTATGGCTTTCCTCTTCTCTCCCTCCAGTAACCCCAGCATCTACAAAGCCTACACTAAGGCTCTCAGCCAATGTCTCTTCAAAACCTCTCGCTTAAAGACAAGACAGGACTAGAGGAGTTTTTAAAGGGGTAGGAAATTAGAGGGAGGAGAACAAGTTGGTGAGAAAGAACAAACAGTTTATATTAGCTTCACAAAATCGATCACGACAAACAAACAAAGGACGTTGCGGTGATTAGCCTTCATCAGCACACAAAGAACAACACAGTACACATACACAAATATGCTCTATGAAGTGACTACATGGGAATCTAATGTACAAAATACTGTACTCTAGAACCAATACATGCACAGCAACAGTGGTAACACTGAAATAAGGTAAACTCAATTGTGTACTGTGTAGGATTAGAGAAGTGTTGGGGAATGGGGAATGCAAAGATGGAATGTGTCCTCTTTCTAAAGCATTGAATAAGTTCGTTTAGCTCTCTTGTCCTGAGAAAGCCAGTTTTCCGGCTTTTGTGGGTTTTTTGAGGACATGACGTAGGCAGTGGCCAGTATCTGTTGGAACTGGTTGCGACTGTATACTGAGTGGATATGGTAGGTGTGATGATATTTTTTTTAATTTCACCGTGGCTACGCTGGTGTGTTGGGAAATGAACAGGCGGACAGACTGGTTGGCTCTGCACAACTTGGTGGAATACTGATACATGATAAGGCAGACGTGGTTAGTGCCTTGTGGGAGAGCGTGTACAGTTCGGGGGAGCAGATGGATCACCACAGTCTGGTGAGATTGATGCAGGGGGAAGTGACGAGAGGTTCTGGCAGATACTCGAGGCTCAGAGGAAATGCAGGATGGGCGTTTAATCAGAATTCTACTGGCACCATTAGTATCGGAGCTCTTCACTAGTTGCTGAAGATGGGGACGGAGCGCTTATGGAAATTCCCCGAGTTCTGTGATGTCGGTTCTTGAATCAAACCAAATCATATTTAAACAAAAAAATTTAAAAAATATTTGGGATGATCACAGATTTTGTGTGTGGTCATAATGAAGTCATTATAAACATATAATGACTTCACTTTTCTCTCTTCGGCTTATGTCAACAAAACCCCTGTGAATGTGTGTGTTTTTTTCTTGAACAAAAGAAAGGAAAGTAATTATTTCTTTACTTTGTTTTTATGTAGTGATTACTTTCTTTCTTCTTCTTATCTTCTCTTCTTCTGGAATGTCTCGCAGCATCAGGACAGAAAGTTTGAAGTTTGAACAACGGACCAACAGGGGTAGTAACCCATAAGTGCTATTTTCTACTTCTAACTCAAGTCTCAGTCCAAAGTGTCTCAGCGCAGTGCACGGGCTCCGTAGCATCGGCGAGGATCCTGAAATATATTTGGTAGATTTTTAACTCTAAATTTTGCCCGGGCAGCGCCGTTAGCTATTCTTTTAGATTTCTAACTGCCATAGGATTTTTTACATGCACAACAATACACACGGGTGTCCAATCTCACTACCAGAGACCAGGAGAAATTACTAACAGTCCAAGTGAACAGAAGTCTTCACGGAGGCCTGAACCCGGGATCTCTAGCACTCAAGGCGGACACCATACCTCGAGACTTCCGGTCAAAATGGACGCTAGGCAGGGGGAACTCTGTGGAGCCGAGGCAAAAGATGCATTTTTGCTCCATTTGTAGACTGAATATAGTTTAGTCGCCCAACTTCTGAGATGAATGCCTGGCGTGACACTGTGAGCTGCGGATTTCATTTGGAATGTTTTTTTTTACTGTGACCAATGTGGTGGTGTGAACTGTAGATTCAGAAAATGGCGCGATGTTGGTGGTGCCCGTATGTGATTAAAAATATGTGATTTAAAAACCGACTGCTGATCTGTTGGTGACTTCTGCTACCATCAATGATGAACTGCATTCGTAATGTCGGACTGTTTGTGTTAGCACTTCGAATGGCTACCGAATGCTTTAATGCGTGCGTATGCTAGATATGCTGAGACAGCAGACTGTCAATCTTTCCACAAGGGACTGTGATAATACATTCTGTGTTTTTCGTTAGCACAGGAGCGGAGCAAAGATGGGGTGACTCGTTTGCTATGAAGCTGAAACTAAGACTACCAGATTACCAGACCATACCTCAAGACCAGGAATTTCTGAAACGAGCCCTTCTGTTCGCTTCGTATGTGTAGTAGATTTCACTGTGTCTCCTATTATTCCTAGGTCCATGTTCTGAGTGGTCGGTCCCAGGATCTATTACCGTTGTCTGTTTACATAACCCTTGACCCATTAGGGTCGTGGAGGTGTATTGATGAAAGCACTAGCACATAAACCCACCATCGTTCTCTGTCTTCTGCTTGATGAATAAGTGTTTGATAACTTAGTCCTGTCCATTTCTTGATGTTGTCATTCCAGGTTCTTCTTTGCCTTCCTCTTCTTCGATTCCCCACTACTACTACTGCTGCTAATACTACTACTACTGCTGCTACTGATACTACTGCTGCTGCTACTACTGCTGCTGCTGATACTACTGCTGCTGCTACTTGTGGGAGAGCGTGCTACAGCTGCTGCTGCTTGCTGCCTACTTCTGCTGCTTTTTCTGCTGCTACTACTGCTGATCCCCCACTTCTACTGCTGCTGCTGCTGCTACTACTACTGCTGCTGCTACAACTAATGCTGCTGCTGCTACTACTACTGCTACTTCCACTGCTGTTACTACTGCTGCTGCTACTACTACTGCTGCTGCTGCTACTGCTGCTGCTGCTGCTACTACTACTGCTGCTGCTGCTACTACTGCTGCTGCTACTACTACTGCTACTTCCACTGCTGCTACTACTGCTGCTGCTACTACTGCTGCTGCTACTACTTCTGCTTCTACTACTATTGCTGCTGCTACTACTGCTGCTACTACTACTACTGCTGCTGCTGCTACTACTACTGCTGCTGCTACTACTACTGCTGCTGCTACTACTACTGCTGCTACTACTACTGCTGCTACTACTAATGCTGCTGCTGCTACTACTACTGCTGCTGCTACTACTACTGCTACTTCCACTGCTGTTGCTACTGCTTCAAATGGCTAGACCACCTATCTGTTGCTTTTTTTAAAATGGTTATCGGCACGGCATCTGATGTTGAAGACTCTAAGCGTCCTTCGCTAATATTAAACCTACGGATAGATCGTTCCAACCGCCATCTTATATCTTTTTCTGATTGATGTCGTCACAAATATAAACCTATTCTCATTTCTGGTCTTCTCTGTGTGTGACAGGGGCCCCCATTTCGGGTGGGGGTGGGGGGGGGGGGGGGACCGACCCTCGCTCCAGCCCACGAAATAAGAATCTTAAAAAGTCACTAAATGTGGTTGTGAAGTCTGCCTGAGATGCGAGAAACCAGTAGTCTGCACATAAATAAGCCAGTTCTGTACAACCGATGTACACGCAAAAACTCAAGTTCTTGACGACGACCAAAGTTCTGAAATGGACGAACAACAAGAACTTTCCACCAGGATTGACAACCGGTGAAATCTAAGAAGAAAAATAACAAGATTTTCCTGTCTGACAACAGATTTCTCACAACAATACGCCATGACGTTCTTTCCCCAAATCCCCTGCAAATGTCATTTTCTGGTACCATGTTAAGCATATTTTTGGGATGGAAAATCAATGTATCCATTGCAAGGAAGAAAAACATGTCTCGTAATGGGGAAGAAGGAGAAAGAAATCAATCACTGCTTAACTTCCTATATTTTCTTACATAGATTCACTGATTTGTTACTGCTGTTAGCTGGTTGTATTTTCGGTAAACGTGTAGAAACCTAACTGACATTACATTAAAACATGAGCTCACAGGATGTTTTGCACTCCGTTTTTTTTTATTTTTTTTTTATTTTGTTCGCAGCGAAAAGACTTTGCTGAATCATCAAGAGATAGAGAATACGGAGATGAGGGAGATGGGGAATATTATAAGGAAGGGATGAGGAAGAAGAAGAGGGAGGAGGTGGTCGGGTTATTGGTAAGAGATATACAGAGGAGTGAAAGGGGAAACATAATTATTATAAGGAAGGAACTAGGAAGAGGAAACAAAGCTATGAAAAAAGGGAGGGGTTAAGGACGAGGGAGAGTAACAAGAAAAGAAGAAGCGGATGAGGAAGAAGAAGAGAAGATGCTGGTGGTGATATGGAGATAAGAGGGTAGGAAAAAGGAGAATAAAACGATTAGTAGGATGAGAATTACAGGGTGAGGAGGAGGAGGAAAAAGATATTTTCAAGGTGGCTGTGTCACCTTCATACCATTTATCACTTTCACGTCCTGTGTTATTGTATAGCACCTAGGGCTCACAGTATATTCCTCCGTTCCATTCTATCTTGTGTGATCTCTTCCATAGATTCATGAGATTGGTGACACAGATGGTCTTACACGCCATGATGTCAGACTGCCAGCATCTGTTCTCTCGGTCTCCATCTGCCGTTTTTCCCCTCCACGTTTCCCATCGTCACGATGTACTCTAGTTTTCTCCTTCTTATCACATGATCCAGAGAATATTGACTGTCACATTCTCATCTCATGATCCAAAGAATGTAGATTTCTCCTTCGCATCACATGATCCAAAAAATGTAGATTGTCTTTTTCTCATCACATAATCCAAAGAATGTAGATTTTCTCCTTCTCATCACATAATCTAAAGAATGTTGATTGTCTTCTTCTCATCACATAATCAAAAGAATGTAGATTGTCTCCTTATCATCACATAATCAAAAGAATGTAGATTAGCTCCTTCTCATCACATGATCCAAAGAATGTAGATTATCTCCTTCTTCTTATCCCTCACCGGCTGTAACTCAGTCAGTTTTCTTCAGTGTCTAGCAGTAGTAAATTGTTTCACATGTCTGACTGGAGCGCGATTTTTGACACAGGTAGTTCAGAGATCACCACAAAATTGTCATCCTGGGGGTAATGCCATCTTTCTGCGACTTGACGTTATAACTGTGGAAAGACAGTATTCCTGATATACAATATCTGGAGTTAGTAGAAACACACGGGTTAGCGGATATTTCTACGTTCAGCTACACCAGTGATGTGTGAGTGATTAGAATAGTTCATCATAATAGGTATATTTTTTATTATGTAAATATTTTTAGACAAGTGTTTTTTTCCACCCGGGAGCCGTGGAGAAGTCCAACTGGACTCATATGAAAGGCTAGGGTAGATATAGTCCGTTGCAATAGTCATCCACCGAAAGTGGTAAATTAGACGAAGAGGAAATAGTTACATTGGTCTCCACACCGACCGCCCATATAAACACTAGCTCGCTTCTGATTGGTCGACCTTTAACCTAGCTAATTTCTGATTAGTCGACCTCGAGCCACGCGACCTTGGGTCACTTTCACGGGGTGTTCCGCAATGCCGTTGACATCGCGTGTTGTATATTTCTTATGCTAGAGGTTTTAACACTCCAAAAACATCGACAACTGGGTCTAACACACAATCCCTTTAGAGAGGGATGAAACCTATTTCAAAGGCAGTCTTTTTCTCGAAATAAAAAAGTAAATGCAACACAACAACAGACAGCCACAGCCATAACCTCGACCACGGTAGACTAGTCCAGCAAACGTATCAATGGAATTGACCTACGTTCCGTGGGGAGACCAACGTTTCAATAACCGACGAAGAAATTGACATTCGATGCTGTAAAGCAGGCCAAGTATTGAGACAGTAAGCTCCTCTATTACAGCATAAAGCAATCCCAATCAGCACAAAGAGATATCTTATAAAAAGCATATTCATTCCCATCCTATGCTACCAGTGCCAGACATGGTCACTCACAACAAAGCATAAAGTAAATTAGTAACCAGGGAAATGAGATGTCGGAGGATGGCTATAGGAGTGAACAGAAGAGATAAATCAGGAATGAGATCATATGAGATAAAGTCGTCACAGAACCAGTTCTAAATTACGTACATAGACAGCAAATCAAATGGTTTGCCCACTTGGAAAGAATGCCTTCTGATGCTATACCATACAAGGCATTTACCAAAAGAGGAGAGGGACGTAGAGCAAGAGGTAGACCAAGAACAAGATGGGAAGATAACATCAGAGAAACTCTACAGTACCACGATGTATCTTTAGTCGAAGTAGCTAGAAAAGTACGAAGTAAAAGTAAAGATCCCTTTTTACGCCTTAGGCGCATCGGGCATATGGAAAGAGTATCACATATTTTTACAGACCAATCGGCACTCGGTGGGTAATGTGGTCAGTATTACACCGGCCGTCTTTACTTTCACAGAACAGCCATCCTGGTACCCATTTTAGGCTGGGTCGACCTGCGACGCCCCATATCATGATAAAAATCCACGCAGCCAGAAGTGGGTTTCGATCGCGGTATGTTGGAATTACGAGTCGGACTCGCAATGCCTAAGCCACAGAAAAGCACTAAGCAGGACCTTATATCTTTCTCGACACCCGAAGCAGTAAAAGAGGACGTAAAGAAGAATGAAGAAGAAGAAGAAGACATAGGTCATGCCTAACTTTAAAATATGTAAACCAGTAACAGTGTGGTGCAAGTGGATAAAATTTGGCATAAAACCTTTTAATAATCGTTCTGCATTATTTGCGGTATGTGAAAAAAACAAAAAGCGAAAAAACAACATGCTCATAATTTTGAGTGAGGTAACTGTTCCAAACATCAAATTAGAAGCATGTCGTATGCGTTTCATCTCCATCATTAGTCACCCGTGAGTTGCGGATTTGTCATTGTATGCTGGATAGGCTATCAAAATAACCACCCCGCATTGCTGTATAAATGAAATGATTTCCAAACAATTTCCACTCCTGTGTCAACTACTGTATATTCTATATTTTCTATATATGCTTAACCTGCATGCAAAGACTAGTCTCTGCGGATTGTGTAGATGAAACCTCTTATAGGTTTAACGGACAAAAAGGCGTTTACCAGCAGGTTCTGTGGGGAGCTTCAAGCAAGGGAGAGCACAAGACGCCTTGGTCATCCACTGCACCTAGGTCCATTTCCAGTCGTCTCGACATTGTCCTGCCATTGGATCAAGATGGACACAGGCGAGAGAGTGAGGTCGACGCATTGCGCAACTGTTCCTCACTTAAATCCAAGTCCTTGCGCAAGTCACTTTCATCCGGCTACTTTGAATGAAAGTCGTCTTCATCACTCATGATGGACGAACAAACAATATATTTGATGTTTTTCAAGTACGCATATTCTTAGTGTTTTCTGAGACGATGTGGTTTCTGAGACGATGTGGTTTCTGAGACGATGTGGTTTCTGAGACGATGTGGTTTCTGAGACGAATGTTGTGAATACCTTGGACGGCCAGAGTAACTAACAACGATTGCTTGAAAGAAGCTAATGAAAGTAGATCTCTTTATACAACAATAAGAAAGAGACAAACACTGTTCTTTGGCTACATAATGAGAAGAGATACACTGGAGAACATTGTGACAACTGGAAAGATCAGTGGGAAAAGGGAGTAGAGGCAGACCAAGAGAGATGATGCTGGATGGGCTGAAACGATGGCATGGAGGGATATCATCAAGAGAGCTGTTCCAGGCAACCAGGGATCGTGATCTGTGGAGACGCATGAGCGCTTACACCAATTGGCAGGGCACATGATGATGATGATGATGATGATATTAGTCAAACGAAGATCAAAAACATTCGCCGCTTTAGGAAAACAGCAGCACTTGTGTAAATGTAAATGATAAAATCATAAGGACATGGGAAATATAAGATGATTCTATAGAACATCGATGAATCAAACGCTTCAGTCATCTGGTCAGAATGGGACAAAATAAGGCGGCAGCTAAAGTGTACTCCACGCGAACAGCAGGTTGCAAGGCAAGAGGCCGACAACGAAAGAGATGGGTGGATGGATTCTCGTGCTCTAGATTTTAGCAGTACGATGCAGGTACTGGAAATGCCGCCCATGATAGCTTCGCGCTGTCACATCAAAAGTTAGAACTGTATTTTGATTTCACTGCTTGTGCCGCCCACCTTACAGTGCCGTCTGATGCGAGGTAAACGAGACATCACAGAAACACGATATGGCATTAACACAAGCTACGCCAGGAAACTACAAAGAACTCCTCTGCTACGCTTTGCAGCAAAAGCAGTTGGATACAAGAGGAAGAAGAAGTTTTGGAATCTAACAGGTTCAGGCCGAACTGCATACAACATATGATATTATGGCAGACGAAGTGCATAGAAGTTTATAGCAGAGGCAAATGGGCGTCGCTTAGAGCAACAATGCCTGGAATTTGATATCACAACGTCTAGTTTGAGAATGGAGGTGGAGGCAGTCAGTGCTGACTTCCGCTGGCTTGAGAATCAGCTGTACACACGTCATCATTGTAACTGACTCACAGAGCATGCTGAGAAAGGTGGAGACAGGTATGTTCCGTGTAGAGTGGCAAGCCTCACTTCAGAGGTCTCGGTGTGTTAGTATCCCTTGGAAATTCTCCCAGGGTATGCCGGCGTGTTGGAAAATTAAAAGGCAGATACACTGTAGCTTGACCCGCCAGCTGGAGCCGGTCGTGGCTTGTCTTGTTTGTTTGTTTCTATCTATGTGCTCCCCCCCCCCCTCCACTCCACCATTATTCATTGGAAACATTGACCAAAATAACAAATGGTTATACTAAGTGTATATTAAAACCACTAGTTTTTTTTTTCGTTGTAAGCATCCAGAAACCATGAGTTGTTAAGCCTTTGGCTCGGTATTATGGATATCGCAACCCCTCGGCCTTAATTCCATGATAGGTACCGTAAATCTGGGAGAAATGTGGCTTTTCTGCCTACCCCCGGGAGTGAACCCGGACCACAAGGAGTTGATCACCAGGTCGCCACGCAGTTCGGTTTAGCCAACTGAGCCAGCGAGCCGGACAAAACCCTTTTCTTTATGTTACAATGTTGGTATTCCTAGTAATATGTCTACATTAATCACAACCTAAAACAAAAAGGTGTAAACTATACAGTATTTGTATCTATCACATAAAATACATACCTAACTGTCTTAAAAAATAAATAACTGCACGATATATAAATTTAAAAAACATTTACTCTGAGAATTTGATGAATAATTTATATCCGGATTTTAATCATGCGTGTTGAACATGATATTTTTGTAAACAATTTCTACTCCTACTGTTACTTACAACAACAACAAGACAACTACTACTACTGCTGCTGCTACTACTACTACTACAACTACTAACTACTGCTGCTGCTGCTGTTACCACGACTAACACTGCTACTGCTGCTGCTGCTACTACTACTACTACAACTACTAACTACTGCTGCTGCTGTTACTACTACTAACACTGCTACTGCTGCGGCTGCTGCTACTACTACTACTACTACTACTAACTACTGCTGCTGCTGTTACCACTACTAACACTGCTACTGCTGCTGCTGCTACTACTACTACTACAACTACTAACTACTGCTGCTGCTGTTACTACTACTAACACTGCTACTGCTGCTGCTGCTACTACTACTACTACAACTACTAACTACTGCTGCTGCTGTTACTACTACTAACACTGCTACTGCTGCTGCTGCTACTACTACTACTACAACTACTAACTACTGCTGCTGCTGTTACTACCACTACTACTACTAACTACTGCTGCTGCTGCTACTACTACTACTACTAACTACTGCTGCTGCTGTTACTACTACTAACACTGCTACTGCTGCGGCTGCTGCTACTACTAGATTATGAAAAGGTTGCATGCCGAATTTTAGCAGCTTACATCAACCAGCTACTGAGATTTCTTCAAGCTGCCTACTACACGTGGAAAAGACTATGGTAGTACGCATCATTGCTCCATTTGGCACATTAATAAATAACACCAGTTCTGATATATTTGAACATACATGTCTACCAAGGCAAGTCATGCTAGGATATATGTTGTTCGTCCATTAAGACTGATGGAGACCACTTTTGTCCAAAGTAGTAATGATCAATGATTATAAGTACCAAGTTGGCTGATTCGTTCAGTATGAGCCCGGAAAGTTCTTGAGCAGTGCGGACAACAGATGGAAGCCGCAGTAAGTGTGGGATTAGCAATACGGTTCTTTCTAGTCTGTCTCCGTTTCTCTGCCTGTGCAACCTTCGCTGCCTGGCAGACTGATGCACTATGTTTGAGGGACGTACGCCATCCAGAACGGTCTTGTGCAGCAGCCTCCCACCTGGCTGTGTTGATTCCAACAGAATTAAGAGCAGTCTTGATAGTGTCCTTATAGCACTAATCTGTCCTCCTTGGGACCTCTTCCCTTGCTGGAGCTCGCCACAAAATACTCTCTTTGGGAGACGATATTCTGGCATGCCGGTTAGGTGACCAGCCAACGCAGCTGATACTTCTTCAGTATCGTGTGCATGCTAGGCAGGTTTGCCCTTTCAAGAACCACAGTGTTTGGGATCGTATCTTACCATTTGATTTTGAGCAGCTTTCTGAGACAGGTTATATACAACTAAAACAAATAACACTACTGCTGACACATCCTGGGAAGTAAAGGCGACTGGCGTGGTGCTGAGACCATGACTCAATGAGTGCTGATTTAATATCGCTCTGGCACTGTACGCCCCGAAATTGTCGTGGTGTAGTGGATAAACACTCCTCTGCGGATCGGAAGATCGTGGGTCCAGCTTCTGAAAGAATCGGCCTTTTTTCAAAAATGACCTTTGCTTCCAGGTCGACCAAGCCTTATATGGATACAAATGCAGTGCAGGGAAGTAAAGGCGGCCATGGTGGTGCTGACCACATTTCCCACCAACTGCCGACTGGTCTATAAAGTTTAGTCGGGGTGCCTGTGCCTGAAAGTAGGAAACGAGCAGACCGCTTAAAATAAGCTAGATCCGTAAAACGGATGTGCACCCAAGACTCACGTAATAAAACAAGATCAAAGTCCAGAAGTGGACGAACAACCAGTACCTTCCGCCTTAAATTATAGGCAATTAACGATAAGATGGTAAAAAAAAGAAGATGAGGAAAAGAAAGAAAGAAAGAAAAAGAAAGAAAGAAAAGAAAGAAAGAAAGAAAGAAAAAGAAAGAAAGAAAAAGAAAGAGAAAGAAAAGAAGAGAAAGAAAGAAAGAAAGAAAGAAAGAAAGAAAGAAAGAAAGAAGAAAGAAAGAAAGAAAGAAAGAAAGAAAGAAAAGAAAGAAAGAAAAGAAAGAAAGAAAGAAAGAAAGAAAGAAAGAAAGAAAGAAAGAAAGAAAGAAAGAAAGAAAGAAAGAAAGAAAGAAAGAAAGAAAGAAAAGAAAAGAAAGAAAGAAAGAAAGAAAGAAAGAAAGAAAGAAAGAAAGAAAGAAAGAAAGAAAGAAAGAAAGAAAGAAAGAAAGAAAGAAAGAAAGATGAACAAGTTGTGAAGAAAGAAATGTGAAAATCATAAAAAAAGAAAAAAGAAAGAAAGAAAGAAAGAAAGAAAGAAAGAAAGAAAGAAAGAAAGAAAGAAAGAAAGAAAGAAAGAAAGAAAGAAAGAAAGAAAGAAAGAAAGAAAGAAAGATAGATAGATAGAAAGAAAGAACGAAAGAAAGACAGAAAGAAAAAAAGATGAACAAGAGTGAAGAAAAAAATTTGAAAATCATAAAAAAGAAAGAAAGAAAGAAAGCAAGAAAAAGAAAGAAAGAAAGAAAGAAAGAAAGAAAGAAAGAAAGAAGAAAGAAAGAAGAAAAGAAGAAAGAAAGAAAGAAAGAAAGAAGAAAAGAAAGAAAGAAAGAAAGAAAGAAAGAAAGAAAGAAAGAAAGAAAGAAAGAAAGAAAGAAAGAAAGAAAGAAAGAAAGAAAGAAAGAAAGAAAAAAAGAAAGAAAGAAAGAAAGAAAGAAAGAA